>OV815274.1:51745665-52345665 GCA_929108145.2 Limnephilus rhombicus
GGGCCGCCTAGATCCTTTTTGTTCCAACGTTTGTTGGAACACGTAATTTAAAATATAGTTAAATTTTATATATCTAAATCAACTCAGTGGTGTTTCCGGACGAGGTTCTCTGCCCAGATGAAACCCGAGACGGGGTAACGTACGTACAACTTATATTATCATGTTTTATCATTCAACCCTTTTATTATATTTTAGAATCATTAACCTTGAGTTCACAAAGAGATTAAAAGCTTTTCCTAGAAGCGTCGAGTCATTAATAAATTCACAATTTATTTAAAAGCGACAAGAGATCTTCTAATTTATTAAACCCTATCTTTATTCAATAAATGAAGCGACGATCGTTTTGAATCAAATCCGATCGAATTGAGAACACAATATCCCTGAGAGGAGCTAGCCGAGGTTTGTATTATAATTTGGTTTTGGTAAGTATTTAAATTGAACCATTGTTGTTGAGTCTTGAACATTGTGGTGTTATTTATTATTAATTTGTTATAAGTTCGTAATCAGGCGGTTCGAGCCCGTCGTTGCGTAGCAAGTACACGAACGGGAATGGTTTCGTATGATAAAGTTCGATTAGAAAATGAGAAAAAAGCAAGTCTGCCAATCGGCAGCCTGGCACGTAGGCAGGCAGCCGGCGTCAAAGTGGGGTAAAAATAGTAAACTTTACGCCATCGAGCACACGAATGAAACCAACGAATAACTATAGTCCATTTTTGTTATTTGTTTTTGGGGTTTTACGCCGTGTTGCGCTACCTCCCTCTTTAGCCAACGTTTCGGCCAGCGTTGCAGTGTCCATCATCAGGGCAGATCCGGCAGATTCGGTAGATGTGTAATTTTTAGTGGTGAAATGTGTGCTTATTTACTTGGAAGCGATACCGTGTCGCCAGCTCCACTACTTTCACCGGTACAAAATAACCGTGAGAAGCATTGGCGTTATTACCGCAGAGTGGAGTAGAAAGTATTATGTATTGGTTTTTGGCAAGTTACAGAAAGAAATTAACCCCTTTATATTGCAAACTGTGGTAATTTCACCTGATGGATTTTTTTTTTACATTTTGTCCAAAACATCGGTTAAAATAATGGTAGATGGTTTTATTAAAATATTTTACAACACATTTTCTCGTAGGTAAAAAACTTTCTTAATTTTAAGAAAGGGACCCTCAGATGGTTTGGGCACGTAGAGCGAATGAGCGAAGAAAGTAGTGTAAAAAGAATATATATGATGCAAATGTGAATGGTAGAAGAAGTCGGGGACGCCCGAGGAAGACATGGCACGATCAAGTGAATCAGATACTTGAGACGGGCCATGTCAAAAGTCAGAATAATAGAAGAGTATGTATGAGACGATGTATGAATGTGAGTGAGGCAAAGGGTGTGTGCCAAGACCGAGTTGTTTGGCGGTTCGTCCTCTCTGCCTACCCCTGCGGGGAAACGGCGTGATGGTTAGTTAGTTAGTTAGTTAAAAAACTCATTAAGTGACAGTTTGGGTTTTAACTAATCGTCATTGAAAAATGGCTCACCTCACGTTTTTTGTAACAAAAATTACTCACAATGAAAAAAAAAACACACATATATTATTTTATGAGGTAAATGTGTTATAAACGTTACTCTCAACTCACTTTTTTGTTGATTCGTGTAAAAATTAATTCATAAACAAATTTCAAAGTAAATTTTTTTTTTCAATTTGTTTTTCATGAAAGGTTTTGTATTTTGCAGTTAAATTTTAGATTTGAATATAAACCGTGGAGTTTTCTCTACCTAACGCTGCTTAGATTATGTTTTTAACCACAATAGTAAGGGTGACACAATTTATTTCTATGATAGCTATACGAGTTGTTCCGAAAATCGAACAAATTAGTTTGAGGAGTTAAAAAAACGGTAAGGCTGGGAGATATGACTTTTTGATGAAAAATACCATTAAAACTTGATAATCTCTGAAAGCATAAAATGTTACTTATACAATAAATGAGTTTACCTCTGAGCCGACAATATTATCAGTAAAGTGATTAGCAAAACTCTTAATTGTAGAAACATCTACATTACTAATAGTATCAGCGATTAAAAATGCTTTTGTTTAACTTGCTAGAAAAATGTTTTCATTTTTTCATCCATAAAAAGGCGTCAAATATTAATTTATTAATAATACCGCCTATTTTAGCCCTTTGACCCAAATGTGTCGACTATATAATAAGAAAGAGTGTGCTGAAGTAGATATTTTTTCCGATAATTTATACGTATTAAAAAAAAATACTCTGCTGTTGATGAAAAATATGTGCTAATTTATTATGTATCATTTGTGTCTTTAATTATGTCTCATGTCATGCCTCTCTTTAATTGTTATTTGAGGAGATACACTTTGTATTTTTATAATTTTCTATTTTTAACTGTTTTTTGTTTTATTTTATCTAATTTTTATTTAAACTGTTTCAAAATTTAAACATTGTATAATTTGGCTGATTGATTTTATATACATTTTTACCTATTTGTCTTATTTGTATAATTAACCGAGTTTTTATAACTGGGTTATTCTCAAGTGGAGGAGAATAATCTGTAAAAACCCAGTATAAATAAATAATTAAATGTTCAATAAATACTGTATATTTCTTACCACTCATATGTAAAAGTCCCGAAAAAGGGCGTTAACCATTAAATAAATATCCACCTAACCTTCTCCGATAGAAAGTCGAACCTTTGGGGGCTTTATAGTAACAACATTTTTATGAAGAACACATTCAAACAAAGTTATTAAAATTATAAGAAGACCTTCACAATTAACTTTGTCGGCCTCCGTGGCCGACGGATAAGACTCTCGACTAGCAAGCGGGAAGTCGCGGATTCAGATCCCAGTGTGCGCAACTAAATTTCATTTGATTTACTTGCATTATTTCCAAATTTACACATTTTAAAATAATAAGTATATTTGCGACACGAAGCGGAACATTTTCCCAGTATCGCCTTGGTGGAAGACTACCATTCAAAATTGAAACGTCGGTAAAAATGGCCTTTTTTTTTTTTTGCCTTGCCCTTGCTATCCATCCCACTCTTTTCGAGGCATCGCGCCAATAATGAACCATTATAAAAATTGGCCATTATTAGCGTATACCCTTTGTTAAATAGATGGCTGACCAGATCGTACACCATCTTTGCAGTGGATCCAACTGGGAAGTTACCGTGACTACCAGAAAAGTTGGTCTACGTCATGTCATCCATCATGACTTCCTGATTTGGATTTGTCGATTCAGCCTGGAAATGAAAATGGACTTCCCAGGATAAATTTGGAATTTCCAAAGATACCCAGTCTTGGACTCGTAAAGTTTGTTTGATTTTACTTGCGACAGCCGCTGTCGTTTTGATCATCTGGACCATAGGTCCTCAACGTGGGCGATAACGCCCCCTTGGGGGCGTTTCAGACTTTCAGGGGGCGGTACGAGACCCAGTGAAACCCATCCCACCCCATCCTATCTTGCCCCATCCATCCATAAAAATGTTTTACTTATCCTATTACGTCCACTCCGTTGTGGCAAATGTAGCCCCATCGTGGTATCCCATTACGTCCCTTTTGTCGTGGTATCCCATTACGCCCCCTCCGTTGTGACAAATATAACCCTGCCGTGGTATCGCACTATGAACCCTTCGTCATGGTATCCCGTCTCGAACGTAGTTTTAAGGCTGCCTTCTTTTGCAATATCCAGCAGTTGATCTTTTTCTTTCGCAGGCATGCTAATTTCGCTTGGTTTATTGACAAATGGGTCCGGATCCATACTATGCCAGTTGGTGGATCTTTTGTGGTTGTAAACTCCAGTTTGTCTTTAAATGCAGCTACTTTGTCTGCCAACTTGAAAACAGTTGTCATTGTACCCTGAAGGGACGGATTAAGTTCAATGAGCAGGCTGAACATGTCACACAGGTAAGCCAGTTTTGCAACCAATACCTTGTCACTGAAATGTTCTGCCAGCGGTGACTTCTTTTCTGAGAGAAATCTTTGCAAATGGTTCTCGTAATTCAAATATTCTGGTTAGCGATTTCCCTCTGGATAACCATCTTATTTCTGTAAGAGCATGTAAGAGAAGGCATTTGTGCTTTGCGTCCATCTCCTCACAAAGCTGCTCAAACATGCGCGAATTAAGGGCGTGTGCTTGTTAATTGCTTTAACGATATCATTCAATACGCTGTTGAATTCCGGTGACATTTTTCGGCTTGCAAGCATTTCCTTGTGAATAATACAATGCGTAGATTCACTCTCAGGTGCAACCTCCTTCATCCAAGCAGTTAAACCAGACAGTCGTCCAGTCATAGCAGATGGTAGCAACTCCGTCTGTGCATATGCCGACACAAAAATGACTTAAACAGTTCTGCTCCTGTGGTGTTGGTTGGCAAATATGGTACACATAACGCATCCTAATGCAAATCCTCCTGATATAGATATTTTTATATTGATTATTTTTTTATTCCTAATTATCTAATGTTTTTGTTTGGATTAGATATGTTGATAATATCTTTGTTATTTGGTCAGATAGCGACAGACAATTAAAGAATTTTCTTACATTCATTAACAACCTTCATCTGAATTTTAAATTTAGATTAGAACATTACAACAGTAATAACAGCTTAAACTTTTTAGGGCTAAATGTCAGTAAAGTTAACAATTTCTAATATTTAAGAAATTAAAAATAAAACACAAAAAATTGTTTTGGCTGTGCCAGACTCCCGGTACGTTATTATTTATATACACATTGAAATGGAAGAGCCACGTCCCTTACAGCTCGTACCTATGAGGAAGCTTCCAACAGTTCACTATATATACTTTTTTAAGTATCGATAAGATCTCAAATCTCGATCGATAGACGTCTCGACTCGATCTTAGATCGACAGAGGACGAGTTTTGACATCATGTGTTTAAAGAGTATTTGCCTAATTTATGTTACGGCAAGACCACCTTCAGAGTCAAGGACGACTCCGCGTGCGGCATGCGTATGGTAGCGTGGTGTTGTTTTACTTCGAAGGTATTGTCGGAAGGTCGGTGCTAACTTAGCGTGAAGGGGTTTTCAACGGAATAATTATTTTAAGCTATAATTAAGTTTTATTGGGTATGTTAGATTTTTTCAAAACTAATTTTGATTTTTAAGCAGGCCCTTGCGCGGCCCAGTACCATTTGGGCCACGGCCCGGCACCGGGCCGCGTATTTACAATCCCTACCGCGTTTCAGTCGCTGTAAATTTTCAATATCAAAATTTAAATATTTAGAAATAAAATTATTAATTTCTAATATACACATTAGAAAGATTATTTTATCTAGATTTTAGAACAATTTTTGTTTTTGCAAAGTGATAAAAAAATATCAATATAGAAGTGTATTTACAATATATGGGAATAATATTAAAATTTAAATATTTAGAAATAAAATTATTAATTTCTAATATACACATCAGAAAGATTATTTAATCTAGATTTTAGAACAATTTTTGTTTTTGCAATGTGATAAAACCCGAGGGTTGGGGACCACTGCAATAAATGGCAGCGTCCTCTAGTTTTTACGAATTATTTGTCTTTATAAAATCGTATTATGCAAAAATATTTAAAACGATTAACAGTTCAGTTTCTGTCGCCGTGCAGACCGCACGCCCAGAAATTACGATAAACACAGTAACCACCTAAGTACAGTGCCAAGCAGTTAAACAAATTATTGTTGTAAACTTAGCAGGCTGACTGACGTTTTTATTCGCCAGACAGCCCGCATAATAAATAACTCATTATGGACCGGAACGTACAAGGACTAATTGACTCTATTAAAACTGAAATTAAAAAATGCTCAAGTATCAAAGAGGCGAAGCAGAGAATAATTATAGAACAAGATATAAGCCAACTAGAAGAAATATGGTGCAAGGAAAAACTTCAATTACAAGAGAAAATAATTGAGCTACAAAATAAACTGATATTAAATGAAGAAAAACATTCAGAAAAAATTGAAAATTATTTAAAGGAAAAAAATGAATCAGTTAATACAACATATAATAAGTCAACCTTTTCAATACCTATTCCAGAGGCCAAATACTCACTAATAGTTGCAAGTGAAAATACAAATTCAACATCTGATGATATTCGAGATTTGATAGTTAAAAAAATTAAAACATCGCATTTGGGTATTGCAGTAAATGGGGTACAAAAAGCATCAAACAATAAACTAATTATATCTTGCCCTAATAAAGATCACGCAAAAAAACTAACGGACGAAATAAATACGGTATTTAAAAACAACATGATCGCAAAAGAACTAGAAAAAAAGAACCCAAAATTATTCATAAGAAACTTACCTATCAACTTATCTGAAGAAGACATAATAGAATCATTTAAAACACAAAATGATGGAATCAAAATCATAATGGATGAAAATCCAAAAAACTCAGTTAAATTAGTGAAAATGCTTAAACCAAAAGGACAAAATAATCTTACGAACTACATAATTGAAACAAGTGGAAAACTTAGGAAATATCTCATATCTAAAGAGAAAATAAATATTGGATACTACAGAGTACGGGTGGAGGACGCAATTCCAATTATGCAATGCTTTCATTGCTTGAAATTTGGTCACTCAGCTATCAACTGCCTAAATAAGGACAAGAATGCCACGTGTCTACACTGCGCCATGGATCATCCTTGGAAAGACTGCCCTAATAAAAACAAAGAAGAAAAATGCAAAAATTGTGAATTCCAAAACAACACATTCAAGTCAACTAACGATACAAATCATAAAGCAAACAGCAAAAATTGTACGTATTTAAAAAAAATGATGACTATTGCACAAGGGCGTATAAATTATGAATAGGTATGCACCTTCTTTTAAATTCTTAACAGTGACAGCCCTCATGGTATGCTCAAATATTAAAAACACAATATCGAAATTTATATGTTTGCATAAAATGCGATTGTTTTCTGAATCTTCCTACAATTTAGTTATAACTTTCTGTAAAATGTTAAAACCAAAAAAATCATTATAATATTATTAACCTACCATCAAAGTGATAAAGAATCATTAGAAATATTAAAAAATTATTTAATTATATTTTTCAGTAAAATTTTAAAACAAAAACGATGGATTCAAATTTTAGCCTGTTCTCAAAGTGTTAAGGCTTGTGAAATATTATTTACACAAAACAAAATTGATATACTTTATACTATGTTTCTTCTCTATAACATTATCACTAGAAATACAATGACAGTTTATTCAATACTGTCACCAAAACAAATTGAAGTCAACCTTGATGGACTATTTTTGGGCATGAATTATTATTATTCATTATTATTCGTGATATTATTATTGCTGCGAATTTATTTAAATATGCATTCAATGTCAATTTCAATTTTAACAATTAGTTATAATAATTGCGTAAATCAGTATGAAATGCCAATGCCAGGAATAAAATTGCATACTTATATTTTAGTTATTAAGTATTTTAGTTACACACATTATGTCTTTTAGTTTCATAGATGATGATAATGACATAAATTTTTGTAAGATAAATAACCTGTGCGAATGGCTTCGTAAGCAAGACACAATGAAACGTGAAACGAGTAAACTCAATTTTGTGGAACTAAACATTAGATCTATAGGTAGGTATTGGGACCTATTTCATGTTTATTTTAAAGACTGCTTAAATCACATTGACGTACTCATGCTTTGCGAAACTGCAATTCGTTCGGAACTTGTTAATCTTTATGATATTCCCGGTTTCAATTCGTACCACTATTGCAGAAACCATAAATCCGGTGGAGGCATTTTGTTATATGTAAAGAATAACCTCTCCTTTTCGCAAATATTTCTGGACAGTAAATATTTTGAGAACGTTTTTGGAATATTGACACTTCCAAATAACAGTACTCTAAATGTCTTGGCAATATACCGACCCCCGAATTTAAATAAGCAAGCATTTTTGTCAGAAATATCCAATGTGTTTGAAAACAATATTAAATCAAATGAAAGTGTAATATTTTTCGGTGATGTAAATTTAAATTTATTACATAAAAATGATGCTATCATTATAAAATATGAAAATATTCTTACTAATAACTATTTAAAAAAATGTATAAATTATGTTACAAGAGAAGTAATAGTTCAAGGGAAAATTGTTAGTTCTTGCTTAGATCACTTTTTTGTGCGAGTTAGCGGAAAGTTACCTACTGGATTAACCAGTACAATCTCCGCGTGCGTATGTGATTATAATATTGCCGATCATAATACAACAGCTGTAAGCATACTCTATAAGTCGGTAGATAATTTCAATTCTAGCGATTCTAATAACGTCAAAATTCTTTCGCAAGAACAGATTGATAAACGTATTTGTAATTATGACTGGAAGTCGCTTCTAAAGGAAACCGAATGTTCGGTTATTTATTTAAAAATTAAAAATTATTTTGACGACTTGTATAAAAACAGCACAATTATAATAAGCAAAAAACCTAAAAGCCGACCTTATGCCATAAATGATTGGATATCTAGTGATGCACTATATAAAATTAAAAAAAGGGATTATTTATATAAGCGTTGGAAAAATGCCCCAACAAATAAATACTATGAAAAAGAATATAAGTGTTATCGAAATGTTTTAAATAAATTGTTACTTAAATTAAAAACCTCATACTATAATGACAAATTCAAAAATCTATTTCAAGATTCAAAAAAGACATGGGACGAGTGTAATCAAATTTTAGGTAAGAAATGTAAAAATAATTGTGACCAAGTTGCCTCCAAATATTTGATGAAAGATCGGACCAAAGAAAATGTAACTAATGATTTTGTTGATTATTTCTCTGACAGTGTTTGCAATATGTTACATAAATGTAATTACAGGACAACTGCTTTTGAACCAGAGAAGAGGCCTCAAAGCATGTACCTACCAAGGGCCAAAATTTCTGATATAGAAAGCATTGTGCGGCAACTTAAAAGCTCTTCTCCTGGAATTGATAATATCAGAATGAGTGATATTAAAAAACATATAATAATTTTAGCTCCAATCATAGCCCATTTTGTAAATAGAATTTTATTTGAAGCAAAAATTCCAGATGACTTAAAATGTAGTATTATCAGACCCATTTATAAAGGAGGTGATCACACTCTATTGGGTAATTATAGACCGATTAGTATTTTGCCATCACTCGAAAAAATTCTTGAAAAATACATTCAGTTGAAATTAATAAAATATTTAGAAGATTTTTCTATTATTGATACAAATCAATATGGATTCCAGAAAAAAAAGGGTACCGAAATGCTACTTCAAAAATTTGCCAGTTTCATAAATAATGAACTAAATAGTAAAAATCATGTATTAGTTTTATTTATAGATTATTCTAAAGCATTTGACACTATTAATCATAGAAAATTATTGCAGATACTAGAAATCATAGGAATAAGAGGAAAGCTCCTAAAACTATTTGAAAATTACTTGAACAACCGATGCATGAAAATAAAGCTATTGAACACTTTAAGTAAAAAAAGAAAAATTTTAGCTGGCGTTCCTCAAGGTTCCATATTAGGTCCAATTTTATATATCATTTATGTATCTTTTATTAAGTACATCTTTAAACATGTAAAACACTTTGTATATGCGGATGATACTGCACTAGTGATTTCTCGCAGTGATTTAAAATTATGTATTGAACTCTTACAAAAGGATTACATTGAGCTTTTGAAATGGTCTCATGACTCTGGTTTAATCATAAATGCAAAAAAAACCAAATTGATACATATTAGATCACCCAATGCCAAGACAAATATTATTACACCAGAAATAAAAACACACGGTTCATATTGCTTACATGTTGGTATCCCAGCATTGTGTACATGCGAAAATATTGAAGTGGTTAAAGAATATGTTTATTTAGGTGTAATTATTGACTGCTTTTTCAAATGGGATTTACAAATAAATAAAGTCTGTGAACGTCTGAGATCTATTGTTAGTAGATTATATAAACTTAAATTCTATGTTCCAATATGCACACTTCGAATAATTTATTTATCATTAGCTGAGTCTATTATAAGGTACGGAATTACAGCTTGGGGACTTTCCTGTAAGACAAATGTTAATCATGTTCAATCTGTCCAAAATTCATTAGTTAAATTATTAGCTCATAAAAGTTTATACGAGCAAAGACACAATGTTCCGTACTTTTACCAGAATCTTAAAATTCTCTCAGTAAGAGCAATTCTGTGGCATAAAATTATTTTTCAGCATATGAATAGCCCTATATACATAAATAGACTGGACCACACTTACAATACTCGATTTACGTTAAATGAAGGACTAATCGTACCTAAGCACTTAAACAAATATGGACAAAGAACGCTGGACTACATGATACCTACATGCTTAAATATGTTACCTGCTAAAATTAAAAAATGTACAAATAATGTAAGAACAAATATTATATTGAAAAATTGGCTCGCCGAAAGAAAAAGTTTGTATTAACATTCTTGTAGTACTCGTAACACAAAAAATGTCTAACTGCATTATAAGTTTTATTTAAAAAAAAAAAAAAAAAAAACTTCAAAGTAAAAGCACCCATTGACAAACTACTTAAAAGTAGTTTATTGGGACTTTTCTTTTTTGTAATATCTTATTTTTATTTGATTTCCTGTAATATTTTATAACTTTTTTCTTCTAATAAAAAAAAAAAAATAAAAAAAAAAAAAAAAATAAATAAAAAAACCGTCAAACCGGCGTCGGGTAAAATGCCACTTTTTTTTACATTAACTCCACACAGGAGGCCCTGAGGAAAATAATTTCCCTCAGGGCCTATGTCATCTGGGATGCTGTGTGGAGGGTCTTTTTGAGGAGAGGAAGGAATGAACATTGGTCTTGAAGAGACCCATGTTGTAGGAAGGAGGAAACACAGAGGCCGGCAATTGTTTTATTGGATTTTTCTAACATACTAGTTCAGATTGAATTAATAATGACTTCAACGTGTTTCAAACTTTAAATATACAGTGAATATTTGAAATACAAAATTTTGTGGTTATGTTTACTTTTTTTTGCCGATTGGACTGTGATTGACAAAGCACTCTTTTAAATAAATAAAGCAATAATGGAGTTAATAGGCCACTTGCATCATATTTTTAAATTTTTTTTTCCGGTTTAGACAAATATTCTAAAGGTAGCATTCGGATCTCGGCAGTCACGGCCCGGCAGCCGCGGCTCTGCAGTCGCTGCCGTGGTCGCGCCGTACCGCTTTGTAGGGATTTGTATGCAATAGTTTCCGACACAAGCGACCGTGCAGCGCGGCCGGGGTGCGTGGCCTGCGCGACCCTGGCAGCGCCGCCGAGCCGCTCCGGTAGCAGTATGGTCGCGCTGCCGGTGACTTTTTTTCAATATTTTCTTTCAATATTTTAGCAGATTATGAATTAAGGAGCCTGAACCAAAGTTCTAGTACTTCTTTAAGCAGTCCCCCATTTGATTAAAATTCACAATTTTCATCCACAAATCCTTATTCAACCAGTTCAGTCAGTGAAGCTACTGACTTAAGTGTTTCAAATACTTTTAATTTGCCGACGAATACTTCTGAAAACATTTCTTGTTTTCAGCTAGATAACAATTCTTTTTCATATTTACCTTAAAGTGAGAAATAGTTTTTCCTCAGCTGTGATTGATCCTTTTTTCATTGGTTGAATATCGTTTTCAATTAAACTAAGTACAAATTGAAATTGAGTTTTATTTAGTCTGCAGTATTTCCTGAATTTCTGATACTTTAGATTTAAGTGCCGTTTTATCAGGATTTGATAGCTGTCTTTATCGACTCTGGATGTATATAATCAATCGATTTTATTCCTTTTTGATGAAAGTAAGAGCAACATTATTTCATCATCCTCTTCTTCGTCCAGTATCAGTCTCTTCACAAGTTCTCGCTTTCGTTCATTGAAATTGTCAGACATAGTTAATGTTCAATACACGACTGCAATGCACAACTGTTCGCACTAACTTCTGCTTGTCTACTGCGGTTGGGCAGTCGCTGCCCGGGCCATGGACGCTGCTATCCGAAAGCTTCTGGCAGCGCCGCACAGCAGTGATAATGGGTCGCGGCAGCTGGTCGCGACTGCCGGGCCGCGACTGCCGAGATCCGAATGCTACCTTAAGACATTCTGTATTTTTTTTTTAATCGTATTTTTGAAACCCCGGGGATTTTTTGAAAATTTCAATCCAAAAAATCAGACCGTTTTTTATAAACCGGAAAGACGAGACATAATTTTATAGGTGCGAAAAAACGATAATTACATAGCCATTTAAAAAAAGAACGTTTTCCACACGAATGGCACAGGAGAATAACGAGGCATACCAAAAATATTACATCTCATAAAATATTTTTTTCCTTGATCCATCTTATTGATCAAAAATTTTTTCAAAGGTAACATTAAACACTTCAAAACTTATCAAAATTATAATATAGATTGTGATCATCAATTAGATGATTTAAAAGAAACTTCATAGAAAATATTTAATGTGGACAAAAAATTTAACTTCTGAGAATACTTCCGTTTCAAATGTTTACGATTTTATAATATTTTTTTACAAATCCTACTAATATGTGATAATCGACAAGGTGAATTCATGGGCTATTTAGAGCTATAATCAGTTTGTATGTATCACATATCAAAATGATCACCAAAAAATCTCGAGCAAACTGAGAAAAAAGTTTTAAAATGCCCTGTAGCTCAAGTGGTTATACACCCCAAGCTCACATTATGATTCAATATTAATTCCTAATGATCACACTCCCAGGGTTTTTCCGTTCAGTTTTATATTACGTTAAGACATTTTATGCCGAGACGCTCATACATTTGATATAAATATAATTGGAAAAACTTCTTGGAATTTTTTGGAATCGAATCTGACATGGGCAATCTCCATAAAAGCGAAGAAGAATTTTCTACGGCATCAATATGTCTAATCAAGAAGCCTCACTTTCTTCCTATTAGCCACAGGGAGACATGAATCTGTTTGCGGAATCCATCACAGAAGTTCCTTTAATTTCAAGATTGGGTTTGACGCAAAAAGTTGACTATTACCTTTATAACATTTGTGTTCGTATTTCACATAAGTACGTAGTTATGTACGAATAGACTGTATTTTAGTACGTAAACCCAAACAAATTTATTGTGTTGATTGCATTCAATTCAAACTTATATCAAAAGACAAGTTTTTAAAGAAAAAAATTTAAACACACGTAATGAACTAAGTCTCAAACAAATTTTTGGTGTTCATTGTAATATGTGCATTTGGAAAAAAAACATATAAAAGTATTTCTGTGGTCAATAAACCTCGCATCTAAAAAAGTAAGTTACTAATTTTCTTTAATTTAATAAACCAAAGCCACATTTTCCAGTGATACTCAACTCGGTCTTGGCACACTCTTTGCCTCTCTCACATTCATACATCGTCTCATAAATACTCTTTTATATTGTAATAACCGTGGCCGGTTATCCCATTACCTCTGGACTCCTTAATGATGGATCCAGATTCCTCAGATATGATGATCTCAGTATGGGGTGTATGTCAATAATAGACGTGGGTAGACTATGTGTATTTAATCCGAAAATACTGTACAAGGTTCTTCTAAGGAAGCTGATAACAAGAGAGGACGAATGGACAACATTCACGCCTTTTATACGTTCCGCATGCTGTCTCACTCATACACGCATGTCTCTTTCATACTGCAAGACAAACGTTCACTACATCCCTCCACACTTAAATCTTAAGACAGTTACACAACATGATGCTGATAATTATTTACAATACATACAATATTCCAATATTTACAATGTAAGTAATTCATTTGTCTCATGTTGAGTCGAGAGCTGAGTCCTGTCTTCATTGACTCATCTGTGTGTCCGTGGTCGTAGTCGGTCCTTCCAATTTCCCGACGTGGAAGCCACTGGATCACTGGAGCTGGAAGGAGAAGGAGAAACACCCATTAGTCTGTCATCCGGCACAAAGCTGGAGACATCGTAATCGTCATACGACAGTCTCTTCGTCTCAGACGCGATATAAGGATTGCTGGGTTTCTTTTCCCATGATATACACAAATTAGACAACTGATCAAAATGCCTTTTCCAATACATAAGTTTACCATTTAAATTTACCTCCATTATATAAAGTTTTTTTCCTAATTGTTTATGTACTTTCCCTGGTACCCATTTATCATTGTTTTGGTCTCTGAAATCTCTAACCATTACTTTTTGATTAATCGAAAAACCCACCGATTATTTATTATTTCTCTTATAATAATATTTCTGATTTTCCTGACATTTAGACATTTTAATTTTAGTTTCTTTCTTAATTATATTATCCTTATCTCTCCCCCCTCTCGGTACAAAACTGTTTAAGTTAGACCTTAGTTTCCTTCCAAACATTACAACTACAGGTTCTAAGCCAGTTGTACAGTGTGGTGCATTTCTGTAATCAATTAAAAAATTTCCTAATTTTTCCTCATAACCTGACTGAAACTTATTTCTTATCATCATTTTTTTTTTAATTTTTTACACGTTCGAACCGCGTTTTCTGCTAAACCGTTTGATTGTGGATGATTTACCGGAGTAGTTAAATGTTTGATGTTATTCATCTCACAAAACTCTTTGAAGTCCGCTGTCATGAAAGCGGCTCCATTATCTGACACTATTGTCCCTCCCAAAATAAGTAAATAAACACTTTAATATTTTAATAGTGTTATACGAATTTGGAGAATTTACCTCTACACAGTCTAACCATTTTGAGGTTGAGTCAATAATCACAAGAAAATATTTATTTGCAATTGGGCCCGCATAATCAATATGCACCCTACTCCATATTTCTTCAGTTATAGGCCACGGAGTCAATTCGCTCTTTGGTTGAGAAGGTTGAACCTCTGAACAAATTTCGTATCATCTCGCTAAAAGTTCAATATTTCCATCTATCCCTGGCCACCAAAATATACCTCTGGCTAAACCTTTCATCCTTGCTATACCCAGATGAGATCTATGCAATAAGTTTAAAAAATTTTCTCTTAAAATTACTGGACTTATTAGCCTATGATTCCAGAAAAAACAATCATCAATTATGGATAATTCATTCCGTTTAATCCAGTAACTCCATTTTGAATCATCCTTGTTAATTTTATTTGGCCACCCTGTTCTGAGATAATGTTTAATTTCCAATAAAATTTTATAGGTACTTGATTCCGATTTAATTTCCTCGACATCTATAGGTAAATCTCGGTTATTTTTTATTTCTCCTTAATACGCCCCACTCGAAGACCGGTGACAAAAACATCTTTTAACCCTTTCCCTGCGGGAAGCTCACCACTGCGCCACCCCTTACATGCCCTGTACGCGGGCGGCGCGTCTGTGCGCCGCGAAGTTTCTCCGGCATTATGTACACGAAACATACTTGAATATGGTAAAATTTATACTCCTAAAAATTCTCAAATACTTTACCCTACTGACATCTTGCGATATTTATCCGTAATACGTATTCTAATCAGAGTTACAGAGATTTGAAGGGACCTCCCAACTCAGAGCGAAAATTGAATCAGTTTGAATTCTTCCCGCGTCTTTACACACGCTACTGCGCAGGCGCCTCTCATAAGCACTCGTAAGATTCTCAAGCGAAGAGGCTCGCCGAGTAATACATTATTATATCGAATTAATTTTTCCTTTTTTGTCGATGTGAACTATTGTGATAAACGTGGACATTTATCTGATTTATCATATTTAAAAATAAGTTTTTTTTATAAATATACTTTCAGACTGTGGTAGAAATATAAAATTTGATCAGTATTAGATTATTTTTTTTAAACAAAAATAAGTGATTCAGAGTGTTTTTAGTGGACAATCAAGTGTAGTGATTTTATAACTCTTTACGAAAAGTTGAAGACGCTTGAATTTTTATCAATAATTGAAATTATTTTTATTACCAACATACAAAATGTCGGGTCGTAGTCTTAATGACGACGAAATAATTAGGCAACTTTAGAAATAGATTATGATTTCCAACTTAGTGAATGTGACGAATATAACAATCACGAAGCTGCAGTTGTTTTTATTATACGGCCCTTTTTGAAGTGTGTGTCAATATTTCATTCATCCAGCCAATCGAGACATCGCACCACAGTTGAAGAGCTGTACTCCGGTATGTTGATATGCTTATTGTGTTGACCTTGAAATATTAATATGGCGGCCTGACCCAAACGTATTCATAACACTACTGAGATAAGTGTCGAAGATTTATAGAGTCCCATTGATAAACCGAATGTTTATTTACACTTGAAAAAATACTTCAAGACATAAGTGATTTATTTTTTAAAACAAATATTAAAATCCACTTGTGATTATTGTTTAAAGCCATAAATTAGATTAGTGATAAATAGCCCCGCGTGTGAACGAAGTGACACATATTTTTGACGCAGAGAAAAGGTTAAATTATATTCAAGTCTGTCTTCGAATTTGCAAAATCTAACGAGATTTCTTAACCGTGCTATAAAATCATTAACAGATTCTGTACTTTTTTGTTTCGTAGCAAAAAAAATTTCGCGCTCCTTGAACACATGTCTTTTGATACCTACATAATTCTCTAGTAATAACAATAAATTTTCGACCGTAATATCTGTAATTTTTTTAGGAAAACACAAATCAATCAATAAATCTATTGTCTCTGTGTGTTAATGAGATATTAAAACCGCTCTCTTTTTCTCTACCGAATTTAATTTGTCATCATTGACGAGGATGAACTGTTCGTACTGAAGAACGAATGTCTCCAGCTTGTCCCTCAAATGACAAAACCTGGGCAGTTCTCCTCCCTCCATTTCCACACAGATGCAATCAATTAAAAAAAAAACAGAAAAAAAAATACAAAAAGCACTCAACTCACGACTCTGATGACTGGATGCTGCCCGATCTCGCCCTTCCGCGACCCGTCTCTGGCTCCTGAACCCTAGTCTTCCTTCTATGCGCCTTCCGTGAGGTCTGCACCAGGTCCCAGCTCTTCTCCTGAAGATCCGGAACTGCTGTATCCACGCCTTACGCGAATACTCCTCCAGGGCCTTGATGCTTCTAGGATGCTTCTTCTGCTGCTCTTGCTTCCTTTCTGCTCCGCAATGATGTGGAGTCGTGATCTGGCCTTTGTCTGCCCAATCACAGGTTGACCATTGTAGCTTCCATCTCGGATGCTGTGGTTCCTTTTCGGCTGCCCAAATGTGATAATTTGGCTGTTCGTGGTTCCTTTTCCGACCGCGCCAAATGTGATGATTTGGCTGCCCGTGGTTCCTTTTTCAGACCGCGCCAAATGTAACAATTTGGCTGCCCGTGGTACTTTTTCCGACCGCGCCAAATGTGATGATTTGGCTGCCCGTGGTTCCTTTTTCAGCTGCGCCAAATGTAACAATTTGGCTGCCCGTGGTACTTTTTCCGACCGCGCCAAATGTGATGATTTGGCTGCCCGTGGTTCCTTTTTCAGCTGCGCCAAATGTAACAATTTGGCTGCCCGTGGTACTTTTTCCGGCTGCGCCAAATGTGATGATTTGGCTGCCCGTGGTTCCCTTTTCAGCTATCCTACCGGCTGCGCCAAATGTAATAACCGTGGCCGGTTATCCCATTACCTCTGGACTCCTTAGTGATGGATCCAGATTCCTCAGATATGATGATCTCAGTATGGGGTGTATGTCAATAATAGACGTGGGTAGACTATGTGTATTTAATCCGAGAATACTGTACAAGGTTCTTCTTAGGAAGCTGATAACAAAAGAGGACGAATGGACAACATTCACGCCTTTTACGTTCCGCATGCTGTCTCACTCATACACGCATGTCTCTTTCATACTGCAAGACATACGTTCACTATATATATTATTCTGACTTTTGACATGGCCCGACTCAAGTATCCGATTCACTTGATCGTGCCGTGTCTTCCACGGGCGTCCCCGACTTCTTCTACCATTCACATTTGCGTAATATATTCTTCTTTATTCGCTCTTTCATCGTTTATTCGCTCTTTCTTCGTTTATTTGCTCTTTCTTCTTTTGTTCGCTCTTTCTTCGTTTATTCGCTCTACATGCCCAAACCATCTGAGGGTCCCTTTCCTAATCTTACTCATTGTGCTTAATTAGCCTTGCATTATTTGTGGATATCCACATTTACGTACTTCACATACGCCTCAGGGATCTCATTTCAACAGAATTCAGTTTACTTTCATCCTTCCTCTGCAGTTCCATGCCTCACTGCCATACATTGGGGTAGGTACCAGGACTCCGTTGTAGAGTGCTGGCTTCTTTTGACAGTTTTTTATTAGCGCCAACGGCATGCAGTCCTCCATTAAATGCACACTTAAATTTAAATTTTTCATGTTTTAAGACAAATAAATTGATTTAAAATGAGAAATTATGCAAATTGTCAAAAAATGTCACTTCCTCAATAACAATTATTTTTTTCTAACTTTCCATAATATTTTTTTTTGAACAGTGATGAAATACGCTTTCAAATTTTATTATAAGAAATAAGAATGTAATTTTTTAAATGTAATTTTTTTAATGCAAACTTAAAAATGGCTCACCTTACGTTTTTTCTAACTAATAATACTGGAAACTTTTTAAAATTTATTTATTTATTTATTTATTTATCTATACATATAAGGTATGTTTACATTACATTATTCGATGCCTATCTCACTAGGGTATTTTTTTTTTTTTACGTTGACTCTGTGTGGAGGGTCTTTTTGAGGAGAGGAAGGAATGAACATTGGTCTTGAAGAGTCCCATGTTGTAGGAAGGAGGAAACACAGAGGCCGGCAAATCATTCCACAGCCGAGCTGTTGAACACAAGAACGAGTCGAAGAAACGACCCGTTCTCATGTGGCAAATGTCAATCGTGTACAAATGTTGGGCACGCATTTGGCGTGTTTCCCGACTATTCACCGGTGCCGAAGGGATCAATGATGCTAGTTCCTCGGAGCATCTTCCATTGTAATACCGGTAGAACAAGGATAGCATTCCCACCCGACGCCTGTGCTCTAAAGATTGCAATCCGTCTGTTAAGATGGGAGAATCTATCAAACGGACCGCCCGTTTCTGCACAGAGTCGAGGGTATTTTTCATGTATTTTGGAGCTCCAGACCAGAGGAGGCTGCCAAATTCAACCGTGGGGCGCACTTGTGATTTGTACAGGGTTAGCAGTTGTGTACTATTAAAGTATCTGCGGGCCCTGTACAGTACGCCCAGTTTCTGTGAGTATTGACGATCGTTAATAATTTTGTTCTTCTCGAGGTATGTGAGCAGTTTGTCGTTGATCACACGTTCCATCACCTTAGACAGAACTGATGTGATCACTATGGGGCGGTAGTTGGCCGGGTTGGAGCGGTCACCCTTCTTTGGAATAGGATGGATAACCGCTTTTTTCAACCAGAGGGTACAGAGCCAGTCTTCAGGGACATTTTAAAAAGCTTCGTCAAAATCGGAGCTATTTCTGCAGCGCACCTCTGCAGTACCAGGGCAGGTATTCCGTCAGGCCCACTAGCTTTATTAACATCAAGCCCTCGTAAAACATGGAGTACTTCCCGATGCCGGATCCTCAGCTTTTTCATACGAAAGCCGCAGTGAGGAACCGACGTAGGGACGTAAGTTAGCCTTTTCGGTGGCGGTGTTTGCTAGTGAGCCGTCAGGTCTGGTAAGAGGTGGCAGACTGGATTTGCAGAAATTGCGACCTATAGAGCCCGCAAGCGACCAAAATTGCCTGCTGCCATGCGGGCATGCAGCCAGATTTCTGCTGATCTGCTGGTCGTGCTCGAATTTTGACCTATTTATGATTCTCTTGGTTTCCTTTGCCATTTTGTTGTAAGCTGTTCTGGCTTCGGATGTTCTAGATGTGTTGAAACTCGGTAAGCCGCGTTTTTTCGTCGCACTGTTTCAGCGCATTGTCGACTGAACCACGGCTTTGAGCCTACACCAGTTTCCCTAACAGTAGATTTGATGTAGCCATCCATCGCGGATGTGATGACTTCACCAATTTCCTGGGCACATCTTGACAGATCCGAAGTCCGAAAACAGACAGCTCACCACGGGAAAGCATTAAAATGTGCCCGCAGACCGAACCAATCTGCTGACCTATAGTGCCACACTTTTCTCTTCAGCCTCTCGTTTGGTGGTCTGAAGTTTACAAGGATTGATGTCGTCACCAGACAGTGGTCGGACGATCCTAAAGGCGCTGTAACTTCAATCTTGTAACCGTGTGGCACAGTAGTTAAAAATAGGTCTAACAGATTGGAACGGTGAGTCTGGACATCAGGAACCCTTGTAGGCTCCTGAACCATTTGCTCCAATCCGTAGCAAAGGGCAAAGGATTCCGCTTGGCGTCCAGCCGAGTCTGTTGATCCTGAGAACTTCAATTAAGGTTCGTTGTGAACATTGAAGTTTCCCAGGACCACAAATTCTGCCGTAGGGTAGCGGGGCAAGAGGTCATCAATAGTATCGCTTAAATGTTTGAAGAGCTCGGACGTGTCTGATTCGCTAAGGTTCGGTGAGCGGTATAAACACGCGTAGAATCTTACCGTACTGGCAAGATTGACGCATACCCACATTTTGGGAATCTGGAGTTTTCCAGATTCGACAGTCGCACACAGTTGACGTCAGCTAGACTATAGAGACAGACACCTCCTTTAGGTCTGAACTTGCCTGCGAGCGTGAAGCCCGGGCAGTCCAGATAGGAGGCGTCTACAGGCTCGGCTATCTGTGTTTCAGACAGGAAAAGAAGGTTCGGACGTTCAGAAAAAAGGTGGTGATGGACAGAGTTTAAATTGGTGTGCAGGCCGCGAATGTTGGTGTAATTCACCAACAGTTTTGGCCTGCACCGGGGACTCCTGCTTCCCGCCGTTGTAAAGATGTTGCTTATATTTCTTGTTAAGTTCATGATTTGAGTTGAGTTTTGTTTTTATGAGGAGAAAGGAAGGTCTGGGAAGGAAAAGGTATGAGGGGTGGGTAGGATGCTGGGGATCAGTTTCCAGGAGTGACGGACGTATGAATCCAACCCAACCACTGCGGTGCAAGGCAATGGGCAGGGAGAGTCCGGCTGGAGAGGTCGCCCAATGCGCCCCAAACGCTGCTGCTGGGTCCCCTCCGGTCACGAACCGGCACAACAACAGCGGCGGGGTTTTTGCACTCGTTGATGGGGCAGCCCACCCTCAGTTGTGAGCTTGAGGGTCGGGCCCCTGTACTACCGAACGGCCCGGACAACGGTAACCGGTTGTAAAGGGTCTCCCTCAACCAGCATCTCCCAATCCGGCCCGCCACGCAGAAGGTGGGCCGACGTACCCGCCATCAAGACCCGGACAAACCTCACCCCAAGAACCCGGGCACCCCTGCTTAGTCACCAAACGTAGCGAACCACTTGGGGTGACCTGTGGCAGAGGTGTTGGTCATCCAATAAATGGTTCCCAGGGCGGCGGTACCCATACCCGCCTACCAAATTAAAAGTGTATACACAGTATACCTGTGTTGAGACAGGCGTAGAGGTACATTAATGAATATCATACATAAGAATATTTAAGGTTAAATACATATTGATTTGAATATAATTAAAATAGAAAGATGATTTAAAGCGTGGGTAAATACCATAAAGAGAGTTATAATATAGATGAAAGAAGGTATGAATAAAGTACTAGATCCTGTCAAATCTATTTATGGAGTTATGTTATATAGGATTTTACTATTTTAATTTATTTAATATGGGTAAGGAAATATGTAAATTGGTAATTCTGTATTTGGTATTGATAATGGTAATATGATATTGGTAATAATAACACACACGTTTCATTAGACATTAGACAAATGAATAAACGTTATTATCACCTCACTTTTTGGTTGATTCATGCAAAATTAATTCATTAAAAATTCACAAAGTTTCATAATTTTTTTTCAAATTGCGGTCGGAAACTTTGGCTTCATGAAGGTGAACATTTTTATTATTTTGTGTTTAACTTTTGGATTTGAACATATTTTTATGGCGTGTTATTTTTTCTTTCCATTCCCGTTTAGATCATATTTATCACCATTATAGTAAGGGAGACAACGATTTCTATGAGATAAACAGTGATCCCAAAAATAAACAAATACCATTTTGACGGCGTCCTTTCGGTATAAAATTTTCGGCGAGACGGAATTATCGAGCCTTCACTCCGTGTTCAGACGTTTCATTTTGATTTCATTGTCGGATCGGTTCACTAATGAATTTATTCAGAAATTTACTAACTAACTAACTAACCACAACGCCGTTTCCCCGAAGGGGTAGGCAGAGAGGACGGATCGCCAAACAACTCGGTCTTGGCACACACTCTTTGCCTCACTCACATTCATACATCGTCTCATACATACTCTTCTATTATTCTGACTTTTGACATGGCCCGTCTCAAGTATCTGATTTACTTGATCGTGCCATGTCTTCCTCGGGCGTCCCCGACTTCTTCTACCATTCACATTTGCATCATATATTCTTTTAACACTACTTTCTTCGTTCATTCGCTCTACGTGCCCAAACCATCTGAGGGTCCCTTTCTTAATTTTGCTCATTATACTTACATCAGCCTTACATTCTTTGCGGATATCCACATTTCTAAACGATCATACATGGTTTTACCACACATACGTCTCAGGGATCTCATTTCAACAGCATTCAGTTTACTTTCATCCTTCCTCTGCCAGTTCCATGCCTCACTGCCATACATCAGGGTAGGTACCAGGACTCCATTGTGGACTGCTAGTTTCGCTTTTATTGAAAGTTTTTTATTAGCTCCAACGGCATTCAGTCCTCCATTAATGGAGTTACCGGCATTTACCCTCCTTTCAATATCTCTATCAGCCTTCCCATCTCTTGTAAACATAGTACCCAGATAAACAAACTCATCCACCTGCTCCAAGTATTCATCATTCACTACTATATCACACACTGTTTTCGTACTCTCTCTTTCAAACACTATGACTTTAGATTTACTTACATTCATCATTAACTCATTCTTCATACATACTTCGTTCATCCTAGATACTAGAGACTGTAGATCTTCCATAGTGTTAGAAATCAGCACCGCGTCATCAGCATACAACAGGCAACATACTTTCAGACTGTTTAATTTCGCGCCGAATCCAACATCTTTCAATTCTTGCATACAATTATCCATGTATAGATTGAATAACCATGGTGACATTACGCAGCCTTGCTTAACACCTTTTGTGATGTCAAACCACCCCGTAAAATCACCGTTAACACATGCAACGCTTCCCTCGTACAGAGACGCAATTGCCTGTATGAGATTTGTATTCACTCCATACTTGGACAACACCTTCCATAGCTTTTTCCTGTCGACTCGGTCGTACGCTTTTTGAAGATCTACAAAGGCGCAGAAAAGTTTCTGGTTTTTCGCCAGAAACTTCTCAGTGAGCATACGCAAGGAGAAAATCTGGTCCATGCATCCCCTTCCACTCATAAAGGCACCTTGCACATCCCATATTTTATCCTTTGTTTCCGTTCTTACCCTTTCAATCAATATTCTTCCATACAGCTTGCAGACAGAACTTAGCAGGCTAATAGCCCTATGATTCCCACATTCCATGCGTGACCCTTTACCTTTGTACAACGGCATGATTACAGCCCTTCTACAATCTAATGGCGTGTAACCCTCCTCTAAACATTGGTTAAAAAGTTTGCACAACCATGTGAGAATAATATGGCTATCTCCTTTAAAGTATTCGGCAGCAATATTGTCGAAACCAACAGCCTTACCATTCTTCATGTATTTAATCGATTTTTTTATTTCATGTTTTATTTTTTGTTCAGACGTTTTACACCGAGTGAAGGAGGCGGAATGAAAGACAGAAATGAATGAAAAGTGAACTGTCTGATTCCCGCACATCTTCTAATTTCTCTTGCTAACATTCTGTGAGTTCTCAAGGCGCAACACACCCTCCAAATGCAACAACACAACATCCCTCCAACACACCATCCCTATAAAATTGAATGATGTCTCAAAACATGCGGTAGGTGTATTATTAACAAAATCTCTTGTATAAGTAAGATGGAAAACTTTTCTACCTTGAGAAAAAATGTGGGGTGGCATCATATCTGATGGTATGATACTGTTGCAATGACTTAACTAGTGGAATATACTACATGAGACGATGTAGGTATGAATGTGATCGAAGAAATATTGCGCTAAGACCGAGTTTTTCGGCGGTTTAACCTCTATGCCTACCTCTGCACCGAAACTATCTGTTGCGATATCGAGCTAGTTGGTATGGACTTATATACATGAATGTGGTTGAAGCAAGGAGTGTGCCAATACCGAGTTGTTTGGTATCCTCATATGCAAACGGATAGGCGTTGTAAATGAAGAAAAATACCTTGATTGTTTTAATTATATATCCAAATATACTGTACTTAATATGATCCCACATTGACTTTCTAAACTCTTGGGAATACAACGCTGACGCGACTGATTCGGTTTAGGTTTTGTAAACACGCAGTTGGATCGACGATTACGTTGAGATTAGTCAAGATAATTTCTGGCAGTGAGGAGAGGTGGATATTCCTACGATTGAACTAACTGCTCATCAATTTCTTCAACGTTAAATCTTGACTCGTCTAAAAACATTCCAAAAAGTTATTATTAGAGAAGTTGATGAATTATTTTACACCAGTAAAAGTGTTTCCTAACGAAAACGCCTTAACTGATCCCGATGCTAAAATCTCACATTCTGTAAAAACCTGTTCGATTCCACATGAATCTATGTGATTTTCCAGTGCTTTGATAAGAGATATTTGAACGTGCATCGCCATTTTACAATACAAAATCATACGTCACGATAGTTATCTTGTTGACACTCTTCTCGTATCTTTTATTTCTATAGTTGAGTGTCTCGTGCACAACAACGTGTGAAGTTGGAGATTTTTTTTTTTCCATGAGCTCCACACAGGAGGCCCTGAGGAAAATAATGTCCCTCAGGGCCTATGTCATCTTTGGGGATGCTGTGTGGAGGGGTTTTGGGGGAAAGGAAGGAGAGGAGAGTTCTGGGAAGGAAATGGGTTTAAGGGGTGGGTAGGAATCTGGGGTTCAGTGTGTTCTGGTCATCCGCCTCCAATACCTAGACAAACCTCACCCCATGAACCCAGGCACCCCTGCTAAATCACCAAACGTAGCGAACCACTTGGGGTGACCTATGGCAGAGGTGTTGGTTATCCAATAAAGGTTCCCGGGGCGGCGGTACCCAATCCCGCCTCCCAAATTGTAAATTTATAAATTAATTTCCCCGACGACATCATTAGGTTGGTCCTGCCCCTTGGAAAAATTAAAAACCTGTACTGCATATGTAGCTGTGGTAAAGTTATCGGGGATATAAAGCATATTCCGTTCAACATCAGTATTGAAAATACGCCCATTGAGCAGCTTGTGCGACTAACACCATTTAACAGAGGGTTTCAACATCCAAACTCTTGCATGTAAAGGTATCGCAAACAGTTTTTTTGCACCTTTTCTACATCATTTGAGTATAGGACATATTCGGGTCCCCATATAACCGAGAATGCTGCGAACGCATCCCGAGAATGCTGCGTTACAGAAAAATGTTTAGCATAATATTGCCACACGGCCTCAGTCTACCCATTAATCACTCGAACAAAACATTATTGATGAATAACATTGGGAGATCAAGTCCTTTCAGGGTATGCTTCACAATGGTGACCTCTAATTAATGGTTACAACGAATGCACCTTGGCGTGTAATCGTAACTATTGTCTAATAATAATACGATACAAAACGTATAATACAAACTGAAAAATAGTCAAGTTACTAAAGAATCTATAATATTATTTTCAAGCAATCAAATTTTCACGTCAAAAACACATTGTTTAGAAATACTTCCACGTGCATGTATTCAAATTAAAAGTCAATAAACGGCCCGGTTGCCGATAATCAAATTAAATTGAAAATACCAACTATGTATACAAAATACATATTTGCAACAATGCCAGTAATTCTTTATTGTAAAATACTTTAGTGCAAGATAAATGCTATTTACAATAGTTCAATACAAAAGGATGTCCGAAATCTATTGAAAACTCTCTGGCTGAAGGATGGCCAGTATAATGTATAAAATTACACACGAACCTATAAATTTATCTTATAATACTGAATTAGGTCATTATCTCACCTATAAATATCATCATTATGGAACCTATACATTTATTTTATAATACTGTATTAGGTCATTTTTAAATTGTTTCCAGTACCAAATGTCGATGATGTATTCAAGCAAGCTTCGATTATAAAAATGTGTAAAGAAAAAATAACGAAGAATATCAAGAATTTTACAAACTAATTCTTCTTCTTTGCGTGCCGTATCAGGTCCCCCCGACGTTGGCGATCACTCTTGAGAATGTCTCTCTGTCTTGCGCTGCCCGGAATAGCTCCTCCACACTTCTAATGCCGGTCCACTCTCGTATGTTACGCAGCCAAGACATTTGTCTCCTACCAGGCCCTCGGCGACCCTCTATCTTGCCTTTCAATATCAAATGGAGCAAGTGATACTTTTCCCCTCGAAGTATATGACCTAGATATGAAATTTTCCTGATTTTTATTAATGTAAGCAGTTCTCTATCTGCTCTAGCCCGCCTGAGAATTTCTGTGTTGGTGATCATGTCGGTCCATGGGACCTTGAGCATTCTCCGGTGAAGCCACATTTCAAAAGCCTCTAACCTGTTCATGGTATTTACTTTCAAGGTCCATGTTTCACATCCATAGAGCAAGACCGACCACACATAACATTTTAGCATTCTCTGCCTTAGTTTTAAGCTGATATTGTCATTGCAGAAGAGGGATTTCATTTTAATGAACGCAGTTCTTGCTGCTTCAATTCTGCATCTAACCTCCACATCTGGGTCAAGAGTCTCCGTGAGAATACTGCCGAGGTATCTAAATCTTTCCATCTTTTTGACATTGCAACCATTTAACAGTATCACTGATTCAGAGTGATCTAGTCGTCCAAATGTCATCCATTTAGTTTTATTGACGTTGATTGTTAGGCCCAGTTGCTCACCAGCATTATTAACAAGATTTAATAGGTCTTGGAGGTCATCGATACAGTCAGCTAGTAATACAGTATCATCTGCGTATCTTATGTTATTAATGACAACTCCGTTGATCTTCAGACCCTTATCAGTATTACTTAGGGCTCTTTTAAAGACATAGTTGGAATAGAGATTAAACAATAGTGGCGACAGGATACAGCCTTGTCGTACTCCACGCTGAATGGCAATTGCATTAGATCTCTCATTCCCATGTCTTATTTCTGCTGTTTGGAACCAATACAGGTTTTTAATGAAATTCTGGTCTTTGGTGTCAACGTTACAATCCGCAAGCATTTTCATTAGGTCAGCATGTTTTACCCTGTCAATCTAATTAATTACACCTAATTTTAAAGCAACTCAAATGCAAAATCATTATATTTTCCAAGCCATATAAAACTATAATAACCTCCCTTATGAATTACGCTGTATCATCAACCAATCAGAACAAATAAATAAAATTTAACAATTTTTCAACAAAAAATACAGTAAAAAGTAAATATTTTATACAAAACATATTATAACTTAAAATCTAAGTAAGAATCGTGGCTCCCTTATCAGGCACAAGAGCTGATCTTTTCTGATAAGGTTTACGTGACTAAAAACGACCTTTATTATATATATATTTTTAAATATGTTTGTATATAGGTAACTCCTATTTTTTATATTAAAATAAAAATATAAAATCTTAATAAAAATAATGTTTCTTTATTTGTCCATTGAGCGGTTAATAAAAATTAATATTTCTTTATAGAATAGAATATTTCTTTGTTTGTCCCTTATGCGGTTCCTAAAACATTAATTCGATTGCCATGAAACTTTGGTGATTCATGGATTAATGACGCAAAGCAAAAAACCTTGACGTAAAAATTAAAATCTTTCAGGATAACATGTATCTGCGATTCTAATAACAAAATTTTAAATTGATTTTTGGTCTTTTTTTTTAGAATAAGTCTGGGTAGAGATATCGGCAATGTAGCTCTCTCCAATAGAAGTTCCGACTCCTGACCCAAGTGAAATGGTGGAAGAAGAGGAAGTGGAAGAAGAATCAGATCCAGGACCAGCCCAGAAAGAGTTACATAAGTTGGACAAACTCAGAAAGGTATACTCACGGCCAAAACTATCATTACGTTTTGTTTTTTGGGTTGTTACGCCGTGTTGCGCTACCTCCCTTTTTGCCAACGTTTCGGAGACCATTACAGTATCCATCGTCAGGGCTAAATAAAATTTTAAAAGCAACGTTGGCTAAAGAAGAGCGTACGGAACAATTAGCCAAAAATAAATCACGATAAAATTAGAAAGGAAAAACTGCTTGATTATTCATACCCTATTGTTTATATTCTTATCTATTATTATAACCATTTTATTTTATATTTTAAAACGTATTAAACCTTTTTCTGAGTCCGGATTGAACCTCGGAAGTGAGAGGTTTAATCCGGACTCAGAAAAAGGTTTAATACGTTTTAAAATATAAAAGAAAATGATTCAAAAGAAGCAAACACATTGTGACTTGGCATTTTAAATAAATAAAAAGAAAACACTTTGTTTACGTCACTTTAGTGAATTGACTTTAGTTAAAGTGACGTAAACAAAGTGTTTTCTTTTTATTTATTTAAAAGAAAATGGTTATAATAATAGATAAGAATATAAATAATAGGGTATTAATAATCAAGCCGTTTTCCTTTCTAATTTTATCGTGATTTATTTTTGGCTAATTGTTCCGTACGCTCTTCTTTAGCCAACAATAATAATAATAATAATTGGATAAAGCACCGCTTTTGTGAAAAATCACCTCAAGGGCGCTGTACAATTTATTAGGAATGCTTAGGTTCTAACTAATTTTACTATTTACAAATGGATACAGAAACATACTTACCTGGCAGGTCACTTCCGATAAACACGCTTTAATTAGAAAATTTATGCTTGGAGAAGATACGGCTTTGCACGCGGAGGACATTACAGTTAACACACTGGACATTGCATGATTTTATATTATTTGCTACCTTCTTCACTGTTAGTATTACATTTATGAATAGATTAGTCGCAAAAGTAGAGTTGGTATTTATTTTAAAATACTGGAGAATTTAGGACTATTGGAGATTTGTGGCAAAAGTATAGTTGATATTTATTTTAAAATACTGGAGAGTTTAGGACTTTTAAGGCTGGAGAATGTTCATGAAATGACCCTCACAAACGCTTACATTTTTTTTCTACGTTTTTACAGGTTAGTTATTTACGGTGTCGCGGGCATTGAATGTGAAAGGTGAAAGATTTTGAGTTTATGGATACGACTGTCTGAAAAAGTGAGTTTTAAGTCTAGCTCTAAATTCCGCCGCATCTGTGATCATTCTTAATTCATGTGGCAGTCTGTTCCAGGCTTTAGGTCCTGACACTCCAAAAGCGCGCTCACCGAACTTAGTATCTGGTGCGCGCTTTGGTTCCTTTAACCTTCCGATAGCTGATGACGCTGCTGACCTCAGGATTGACTGTCGATAATTGGAATTTTCTGGAATACACAATTCCGATAAGTAAGCCGGAGCCATTCCGTTAAGGGACTTAAATACCATCCAGCAGAGCTTAAACTGGATCCTTTCAGGAAATTTAAGCCAGTGTAGATTTTTGAGATGCTCTGAAATATGGGAATATTTAGATACGCCGGTGATAAGTCTTGCCACAGCGTTGAAAACGGATTGTAATTTGTTGATTTGATATTTTGGAAGACTTGCATATATTCCGTTGCAATAATCTAAGCGTGAAACCACATACGAATCAGCATCCAGATTGACATCCAGTAGTTTTATACAAGTCTTTGGAGTGATGTCGCTTCCTGAAATGGTTATTGGGGAGTTATCAATGTTATGCTGACGTCTGCTTGTGGCGGTCTAAAGAAACTCAGTCTTTGACGGATTAAGTTTTAATCTATTTGAGGTCATCCAGCGGGTAATTGCTTCTAGACACTCAATTATGCGAGTTTTTAGACTGTCTACTTCCTCTGGTAAGCAGTAAAAGTAAACTTGTTGGTCATCAGCGTAGCAGTGAGATAGAAGGCCAAATGATTCGATTATTTTAGCGACATCATTTGTGAAGAGGATGAAAAGAAGCGGGCCCAGAACAGACTCCTGGGGTACTCCAAATGAAAGGGTTGCATATTTTGATTGGTTTTTCCCTACTTTTACGGCTTGTATACGGTTACCCAAGTACGATGTCAGCCAGCTTTTAACGCCGCCATTTAAACTAAAGGATTCTTCTTATCGTTTAATAAGAAAATCGTGGTCGATCGTGTCAAAAGTGGCACTCATGTCCAAGACTGAAAGGAGTGCCAGTTTTCCCGACTCGATAGCAAGAGTTATGTCTGACAAAACACGTAGTAATCCAGGTCTTCAATATGCAGATTGGTATTTAGAGAGCAATTCATTTGAGTTTAAGTGACATATTATCTGTGAAGCAGTGATTTTTTTCTAAGATTTTGGAAATTAATGGAAGATTTGAAACGGGTCGGTAGTTTGAGAGATCTTCAGCGTCCAATTGCGGTTTTTATATTAGTGGAGTTAAACAGCTGATTTAAAGGGTTTTGGGAAATCACTCATACTGAGTGACTTATTGAAAAGATGAACTAGAAAGGGAGATATTTCCTTGCAACACTTCTTCAGTAACCACGTTGGAATAGGATCGAGTGAACACTGCTTGTCCGGTAAAGTAAGTATTAACTTCCTTACTTCCTCGATGGTTGTAGGTTTGAAGGCAGAAAAGTTTCCGCTATTGCTTTTAGTAAAATATGGTGGTGGGGCAGAGGCTGTTAGGTCACGTATTGACTTAATTTTGTCAAGAAAAAAATTGGAGAAGATTTCTGGAGCTATTTCGGTTGTATTTTGTGCACGTATATTGGCAACGACCGTCTTAATAGAGTTCCACAGACTTCGTGGATTTTGACGCTCTGAATCGATCCTACTTGTCCAATATTCAGATCTTTTCGAGCGAATTAATAATGCGTACTCTTTTTGAGCCCGTATCCAATCGTCCCGTGAAGTAATGCCTGAGTGTCTGTAGGACCTCTCCAATTTACGCATTGATCTCTTCTGGCTCCGACATTTTTCGTCAAACCAGTCATCAGAATTTCCCAGTCGCCGAGTTTTTGTTGAAGTTGAAGCATATTTATTTAGAAGGGTTGAAAGAAAAGTGTTGTAATATTATTTCAGTTTGGTTGGTGACTCTGTTTCCAAAACGCTTTGTGTACAAAGCGGAGAGGCCTTTAGTTCATACAGGAACTCATCAAAGTTAAAGCTTCGCCATGCTCTTGACGTGATAGTTACGTAAGGGATTTTCGGAGGGTTAAAATCGATTTCAGCGCGAATTAGCCTATGATCTGATAGCCCTATATCCACGCTATCCACTACCAAAGGCGGGCCGCTCGACTTTGAGACAAAAATATCCAAAATTCCGCCTGCATCGTGAGTTGGCGCATTAACCCATTGATGGCATCCAAAGCAGTCTAATAAATCACAAAATTTAACGGTGTTGGGTGAATCCGGACGCTCTAGGTGTATGTTAATATCGCCCGTTATAAAAATGGTATCGGAAAGTCCTACAACTCGCTCGAGAAAATATGAAAGTTCATTGAAAAAGTTCGAGATAATTTGTTTTGCGCCAGGTCGGTATAGGGTGCATACAATGAATGATGCTCCTGCTGAAAAAACTTGGCATCCCAGGTACTCAAAAGTTACGTACATACCTAGTGACAACTTTGTCAAACGTAAGCCCTGGCGAGCTAAGATCGCTATTCCTCCGTGATTTACGCTAGAGATGCTATCATCCCCAGAAATCGTGGCTTTAGGTCGGGCTTCTTCTAGTACCGCGTAAGTCTCTTTATTGAAAAAGAGTCACTGTTTTCATGCCAAGTCTCCATTATGGCCAGAATATGCAGATTCTGTTCATTTAACACTTCCGCTACCTCCTCTACTTTATTGTTGAGAGATCTGACATTCCAACATCCAATACCTAGTTGACGGGTTTTAAAGTTGGCATGCCGTTGTACACGTATTTTAACAATATTATATTCTCTCTCGGCTTTGAGAAGATTTGTGTTGGAACGTTTCCCTGTTCAGGTATTGGTGGTGACGTAACTATTTCAATGCCCAGATGTTTTTTCCTGTTCCTCCCTCCACGACAGCTCCTGAATCTAATTTTGATTTTATGGGTAGTGATATTACCGCGTTCGAGGTTATGCTGCGAAATCTTTGCACTTATTATTGGGTCCAAAACACTTTCACTATTGAGTTTAAGTAATGTGGCCCGGTCGTAAATAATTTTGTCCATAGCGCGAAGTGTACCCCTGTAAATGACTCACATCACACTTGGCACTTCGTCGCCTTAGTTCTTAATTGTCCAAACGACCATTTGAAAATTTGACAGGAGGTGAAGGTTTTCTTTCATTATTTCAATGAAACATTATGATACGTGTTTAAGATAAAGCTATTTCCGTAAAGGCAAAGGTCTGATTAGTTTAAATAATTCTTAATTAAGTGATTAACTATCCTTTTTTATACTTTATTTTTAGTTTTAAAGTGGAGATTGAACAAAAACTAAAATGGTCGTTTGGACAATTAAGAACTGAGGCGACGACTTGCTATTCCCTGTGGCCTTTAACATGTGGCAGGTTGCAGTCCCTTTTCGACCGATGACCGATGACCGTTTCTTAAGCGCTCTCACTCAGAGTTTTAGAACAACGTGGCAGATTTGAAATTAAGATATTTTAACATTTATGATTAAACTTGAATTAAGCCCGACAGAGCGACAATAAAATTATTTTATTTTTATATACTTGACGTAAAAATTACTGCGGTTATTTTTTGTTATACATATTTACTGACGAAAAAATTAAAACTTTCCAAGGTATTCAAAATAAACCCGCAGCGTTCACAAAAAGCCGCCGGCGGCAGTGAAGCGCCAAGCGTTAGTTTTAAAATTTGTTTAAACGTTGCTTCTAAAATTTTATTTAGACCTGACGATGGACACTGTAATGGTCTCCAAAACGTTGGCAAAAAGGGAGGTAGCGAACACGGCTTAACAACCCAAAAAACAAAACACAATGATAGTTTTGGCCGTGAGTATACCTTTCTGAGTTTGTCCAACTTATGTAACTCTTTCTGGGCTGGTCCTGGATCTGGTTCTTCTTCCACTTCCTCTTTTTCCACCATTTCACTTGGGTCAGGAGTCGGAACTTCTATTGGAGAGAGCTAGATTGCCGATATCTCTACCCAGACTTATTCTAAAAAAAAAGACCAAAAATCAATTTAAAATTTTGTTATTAGAATCGCAGATACATGTTATCCTGAAAGATTATAATTTTTACGTCAAGGTTTTTTGCTTTGCGTCATTAATCCATGAATCACCAAAGTTTCATCGCAATCGAATTAATGTTTTAGGAACCGCAAAAGCAACAAACAAAGAAATATTCTATTCTATGAAGAAATATTCATTTTTATTAACCGCACAATGGACAAATAAAGAAACATTATTTTTTATTTTAATATAACAAATATGAGTTACCTATATACAAACATATTTAAAAAATATATTTATTAAAGGTCGTTTTTAGTCACGTAAACCTTATCAGAAAAGATGAGCTCTTGTGCCTTGATAAGGGAGCCACGATTCTCACTTAGATTTTAAGTTATAATATGTTTTGTATAAAATATTTACTTTTTACTGTATTTTTTTTTGAAAAATTGTTTAATTTTATTTATTTGTTCTGATTGGTTGATGATACAGCGTAATTCATAAGAAAGGTTATTATAGTTTTATATGGCTTGGAAAATATAATGATTTTGCATTTGAGTTGCTTTAAAATTAGGTGTAATTAATTAGTTTGTAAAATTCTTGATATTCTTTGTTATTTTTTTCTTTACACATTTTTATAATGGAAGTTTGCTTGAATCGACATTTGGTACTGGAAATAATTTAAAAATGCCCTACTTCAGTTTTATAAAATAAATATACAGGTTCCATAATGATGATATTTATAGGTAAGATAATGACCTAATTCAGTATTATAAGATAAATTTATAGGTTCGTATGTAATTTTATACATTATACTGGCCATCCATCAGCTAGAGAGTTTTCAATAAATTTCTACAATGGCCGTAGAAAGTTGGATAGTGGTCTGTAATGTCAACTTTTAAGGTAGCAGATATATGAGTGTAAATTTTGTTTGATTTCAGAAAAATGTGTTCAAGACATGAATCATTAGGGTAATTGGGCCTAGTGGTACTGTTCACATAAGATAGGTTACCTTTATTTTACAGTAGGTTTAAGTATTCATTGGAAGTTTGATTTAATAATACGTTTTGAATGTTTATGTTGATTTCTAATGAAGGAAAAATCGAATTGGTTCATATTATTTTAGTTTTAAAAGATTCCATTTCGAGAATGAATTGACTAGTGGATAAAGAGGGAGATCGATATATGTTTAGTGACATAGCAGGGGTGCCCGAGCTCATGGGGTGAGGTTTGTCCGGGTCCTGGCGGCGGATGCGTCTGCCCACCAATTTCATGGCAGGCCAGATTGGGAGAGACTGGTTGAGGGAGACCTTTTGATTTCTCCAGTAGAGCTCTCTCGGAACATCGCCTTGGACCGCAGGGGGAAGGGATAGAATCATTCGTCCGTCACTCCTGGACACACTGACCCTAAATTCTAACCCACCCCTTCTACTCTTTTATTTCCCAGAACATCCTCTCCTTCCTTTCCTAAAAAGACCCTCCACACAGCATTCCCGAAGATGACATAGGCCCTGAGGGGAATTATTTTCTTCTGGGCCTGTGTGGAGCTATTGTATAAAAAAATAATCTTGTCCTTTGTTAATATGTCATATTTGAAAGTCAAATAATATGTGTAACTTCACATTCAATTCTACTGAAAAGTTCCAAAATCAGCGTCTCGGAGCTTACTATATATATTTTTAATTTACTTTTTTTTAAAGAAAAACATTCCCGGGTTACGAATAACCCAACAATGTTTGAAAATCTCCTACTACCACCACAGAAAGCCGAAAATTTTGCTTGTGTTATGATGGAGGACTTAGCCAGCCGAGGAATCGAACACGCGACGGTCGGGTGGGACCCAACTCAACCACTGACCGGTCATATATATTTGTTTTCTATACATACGCCTCAGGGATCTCTTTCTACAGCTTTTTTTAACATTATCTCCACTCAGGAGGCCCTGAGAAAAATAAGGGGTCTTTTTAGGAAAGGAAGAAGAGTAAGTTCTGGGAAATAAAAGGGTAAGTATTTGGTCAAGCAATATAAGAATGTTAAAAATATCATTAATATATTAGTTTGTAAGACCGTAAATAAATCGACAAACTTAAATACTTTCGTCACAAAACAGGTGGGCGGATTTAAAAAAAAAAAATTTATTCAAACAAAAATTGAAATTCTGAAACATAGCTTTCCCAGATAATTGATTTATTTTACTGTATGATTATATTATTTGAAATGTGTGATGTATAATACAATATTTTGTTTGAAAATTTAACAAATCTTCCAACGACCTACGGTAAAACCTTATTGTACTAAAAATAAACATATTTTCTCAAAATTTAAAACAAAATTTACTAGATTAAAGGACAGTCTTTCGAAATCAATTTATAATTTTTTTGGGGAAAAGAGTCAATACGTCTAAAATTTGATTTTAAAAGGACAAATTTCCGGTTTAGTCTGGTTATTCCGTTGTAAGTATTTTTTAGTTTTATCAATATTATCTATTTCGTCAATGATACATTAAATTGATGGATGTAACCTTCAAAAGTTATTCTGATAAAAAAACAAAATAACAAATAATTTTTGTTAGTTACAAATTTAGTATAACTCTCAACATAGTGTTTTGATTTAAATTTGAAAATTCGTCATAAAAAAATAAACTTTTCTGACTTTCAAGATTAAAATACTCGGAAATTATTAATTTATGTAATAATAAAATAATCCCAGTCGTTTCCTTTTCAGTAATCAAACAGAAACTCGGTGAAAAAAAGGAGAAAAAGATACTTTTCTTTTGGAAAAGTTTTCGCAACAAAAGTCCAACCTTCATAAACAAAATGACAAAGCCGCAACCTTTTCTTACCTTCTTTCACCTCAAACTTATTACATCCATCCAAACTAACAACAAACAACATGTCATATCTTGTCATACAATACTCGTATTGTAGATAAAAGGTATGATTGATGATCCTCAGTCTTAATTCTGAAATAAGAAAACGAAAACTTTATCAAGTCACAATGAAATTAATTAACAGCGTAGCGAAGTTCCGTTTCAACTCGATCGTTTGGCATTTTATAGATCTGTAAATTTGTGTGTACGTTACGTTTTCGGTTTCAAAAATTTTCTGCATCTACATTATTATCCAAGCAAGCCTTGTTTTCACTAGAAGGCTAACATTACTAAGTGGATTTAGCCGTGTTTGGTGACCAAATCTGAATAGCCAGGTACTTCCCCACCTACCTCTTCCCTATCTCATTCCCCTCCTCACTACCTTCACCCCAATGGGAATGCCATTGTCTCACTGGCTCCAGATAGTATCAGTTGGGACTCTTGTGCGATATACATATTAAAAAAGTGGCTAACCTTAACAAGATAGTTGACTAATTGGCGTTTTGTGAAAAGCTGGTGCCACTTTATTATTCAATCAAGCCTTACTTCGACTAGTTGGCTTATTTTGAATAGATGGCTAACTTTGACTAGGTTTCTAACTTGGACCTAACTTTGACTAGATGGTTATCTTTGACCTAACTTTGAATAGATGTCTAACTTTGACTAGGTTCCTAACTTTTACCTAACTTTGACTAGATGGCTAACTTTGAATAAATGGCTAACTTTGCCTAGGTTCCTAACTTTAACTAGATGGCTAATTTTGACTAGGTTCCTAACTTTGACTGGATGTCTAACTTTGACTAGGTTCCTAACTTTGACCTAACTTTGAATAGATGGCTAACTTTGACCTAAATTTGACCAGAAATTAACTTTGACAAAGTGGCTATCTTTGACCTAACTTTGACTTGATGACTTTGACTAGGTGCCTTACTTTGGCTACATGGATAACTGACATGCGTATATTAAAATCGGCTGCTTCCACTTTATTATTCAAGTAAGCCTTATTTTGACTGAATGGCTAACTGTGACCAAATAGATGATTGATTTGCGTTTTCGGAGGACTGCCGCATCCACTTGATTATCCAAGCACCCCTTGTTTTGACTAGAGGACTAACTTTTGATGGGTTATAATGGTATCTAATACCAAAGAAAGTTTGTCATTGAGTGACGGTTGTTTGGACAAATTGTATAAAATTCCTTATTAGAACAACTGCTAACCTTGTACAAATCACAAGCGCACCCCACGGTTGAATTTTGCAGCCACCTCTGGTCTGGAGCTCCAAATACCTGTAAAATACTCTCGACTACCTGTAAAATACTTTACAGCACAGGCGTCGGGTGGGAATGCTATTCTTGTTCTACCGGTATTTCAATAAAGATTCTCTGAGAAATTAGCGTCATTGATCCCTTCGGCACCGTAGCATAGTCGGGAAACACACCAAATGCGTGCCCAACATATGTACAGGGTTGACATTTGTCACATGAGAACGGATCGCTTCTTCGACTCATTCTTGTATTCAACTGCTCGGTTGTGGAACGATTTGCCGGTCTTTGTGTTCCCTCCTTTCTACAACATGAGTCTCTTTAAGACCAATGTTGATTCCTTCCTCTCCTCAACAAGACCCTCCACACAGCATCTCAGATGACATCGGCCCTGAGGGAAATTATTTTCCTCAGGGTTTCCCGTGTGGAGTTAAGGTAACGGTGGCAACTGGGTATAGAACACAATGGAAGTGAGAGATTGGTAAGTTGACAATAGCTCAGTTGGTAGAGTGCCAGCCCCGTTAAGACTGGAGGACCTGTCCGAGTAGGTGTCTGTTTCATATTTTCAGAGCTATTGATATTATCTTTGTCAATGATTAAATATCATTGAGGTTTATAAGCTTCAATAAGTTGTATCTAATCGAACTCTAAAGAAGTTACTGATACAGTAACGGTAATATTATTAAATAGTTATTATAGTGTATGCCAGCAGGGAAAGAGCTTCTATGAGTTGCCGAAAGATGCCAGTGGGGATATCAGGGTAGCAGTGGCTATTCCGTATTCGAGAGCGGTCAATCGCAAGCCTACCGAGCAGATTCAATTAGCAGCCTGTATAGACAGGTCGTACAACCAGTAATATAAATGTTATAAACATATAAAAAAACGGTTTTATCAGGTACCCCCACAGAACCAATAGTGTTTGATTGAAAATAACACAAACATCACAGTTATACTACGCCGTTATCACCGATTCACAATTTATAGTATGGGCATCACTTTTATTTATTTATACGTGTGGCATCCCCACCACGTCTCTCACAAAACATCTCTGAGTCGCTCCGGCGATGACCGAGCATTTTATTCCGTCTCCAGCGCTCGATTCCGCCGGCCACTCGCGTTTTGTACCTCTACCCGTTTCATACGTGAACACTAAATCGTGTAAAATATTAAATCTTGAATAAATGTTAATCACTCAAATATGAATAAAGTGTTATCAATCATCATCCAATATAATCATTGAATACTGGATCGCGGCCTAGAAGTACCGTGATCCCAAGGAGCCTAACTTTTCCTTATGGTAAAGTATTGGTATACACTCGTCTGATGAGAAGACGGAGCACAGGTCAAACATTCTCCACCAGCTCCTCAGCCCTGGAAACAACACTTCTAACAATAGGATCAAGAAGTTTCCCTCGAATAAACTCATTTGCGCACCCTTGGTGTATGTTCTAAGCTTATTCAAATTAACCAATCATACGTGATAGTTGGATTTTTACGGTTCCAATTCTCATATCTGGAACAAGTACATAGAACCGAGAACCTTTTCCCGGAACCCGCGCCTGGAATCCGACCCGTGCGACAGGTAAATTAGATCATCAGGCCGCATTTCCCATGAATATAAATTAAAATTACCCCTCTAACCTTCAGCTGTTGAGAGGGAACTCCCAAGTGAGGTGTCATCCCTTAAACGTAGGTTCATTCACTATTTGACAATTTTAACCTAGATACTCTACCGGTGCCGCCTCATAAATAAGAAATGCGAAATTTCACGATTCAAGAAGAAGCTTGCTAGACAAAAACATTTCCAGCGGAAAATGGAAAATACAGTAGAAGATTGTGAAAATTCTGCCGGTAAAGCTGAACATGCTCATGTGAAACGTCTGATTTGACACAAATATGTTGATATCAGAAGGCAAGGAAGTTTTCAGTGCACGCAAATCTGAATTTTATAAATATTCAAAGTAAGTTTTCTTATCATGCAATATTAAAACCTAGTGATAAATGTTATTTGAAAACATTTTGCACCGAAATTAACTTTGTTTTCATTTGGATTGAAAAAATAAAATGAAACACACAAATTTTTTTAAAAATATTTCAAAGCTTTCTGACTGTATGACCTAACTATAAAAAAGTCATAAATATGTAACTACGGTTGTTTTTACTTGATTTGGCTGGTTTTTTTTATTTATAAATCTATTAAGAATTAAATATTGTCCCATTGTTCTTGGAGGAAATAATTAAAATATTCCAGCAAATAGTGCAGGGGTAGTGCAATGCAATAATTCCATATTTCGAATAATAAAATAAATTAGACAAATTGTAAGTTATTTTATTTATATTATCGCTTATGTTTGTTTTCCTATTCTATTAACTTTTCAAAAATTATTATTTTTAATTTATAAACTAACGTTTAGACAAGATTTTTATGCATAGCACAAAGGGTAACAATTATTATAAGCAATAATTACAACATTGACATTGAAAAATCTTCCGAGAAAAGATACTTGCCGCCAACGGGACTTGAACGGACACGGGTTCAAGTCCCGTTGGCGGCAAGTATCTTTTCTCGGAAGATTTTTCAATTTTGATGAGTGTTTCAGGCTGATAATTATTGCTTATAATAACTTTTTTTTTACTTTATCTGTTGTGTAAATATGTATAACTTTATGGGACGTATGGAATTGCTGCTCTATCCTCCCCACATCCTGAAATAAACATTATTATTATTATAAGAAATTTTAACAAAATAACAAAACACATAAAATAAATCAAATAAGCACCGAAAAATACGATACACACAAAAATGAATGCAAGCAGCCGTTTATGGAGGGTTATTTGACCGTCTCCCGTCTCCAGAGGGGCCATCCAGGGGGACTCCATCCAGGCAACCAGGGCATTGATGATTGCATTCTTCGATTGGCGTGGTCTGCGCCATCGCCTTCCCGCGGAGGAGTGCGCTGAGAGTGTGCACTCGTACTTCCAGAAACATTTCTGTAGCGCTGCAGTATCTCTATCGAATAGGCTGAATAATAGGCCACTTGCATCATATTTTTTTAATCTTTTTTCCGGATTAGATAAATATTCTAAGACATTCTGTATTTTTTTTTATCGTATTTTTGAAACCCTGGGGATTTTTTGAAAATTTCAATCCGTAAAATCAGACCATTTTTTATAAACCGGAAAGACGGGACATAATTTTATAGATGCGAAAAAACGATAATTACATAGCCGAAAATCATTTTAAAAAATGTTTTCCACACGAATGGCACAGGAGAATAACGAGGCATACCAAAAATATTACATTTCATAAATATTTTTTTCCTTGATCCATCTTATTGATCATAAATCATTATAATGTACAACGTATATATTACTAAATCCAATGTAATATACTTGTACTTGTAAATTATAATAATAATAATACATGTAGGATTACAAAAGATTTTTTGAATATTTATATTGAGGAATCAGTAGGATTTATAGGTTCAATTAGGAATTCCACAGAGCCGAACCCTCTGATATGAAAATATCTGGAGTCGGTGAATTATTTTCCCATCTGGTCTCTGGTAGGTTGACATGTTGTTCTTGTATTGTTTTGTAATTATAATACTTATATAGTGCAATTGCATAACGTGGATTGACCAGATGATCATTTGGGAAGTGTGTGAAAGGGTTTAGTTTTTCCTGTGGGGAAAATTAAACCCGGACATTTAAATCTGGTGCATAAATATTATAAAATTTGATTTTGTTAAAATCAGCATCATAACCTTATACTTAGCACCATAACATTATACCTCTAAAACACGTAACTACTTATAAAATGTGCGGGGTTCTCTTCAGAACATCTGTCAAAAAGTCAAACCAAATGATAAGTTCTCAGAGAACAAACAATAAATCTAGTGAAAGAATTAAAAAATTCGTCTGAAATCAAAGTGATGCCATAATAAGAAAATAAATCAGTGTGGAATTTTACAAAATTAATAGGAACATTTTCGGAGAAGGGACTTTTTCATGAAGTTTATTTATTTAAAAATAAATAAAAACTGTAGATTTCTAAAAAAATTTACTAACATTTTCGCAATCTTAATAAAAAGATCTATCGACACGATTTTTTCCAAGTCGTTATGAATTCAATGCAAGTGGCCTATTGGCGATTATTTTAATATTATAAGCGACTTTTAGTTCATCTTATTGAGATGAAGTATAATCTATCTACATTTCTGACGTAAAAGCTATGTGCAGAATACTATGAACAGTATTATTTTTACATTTGGACGGCAAAAGTAAAAACACCTTTACAGCATACTTGCTCTATCTAGGGTTGCCATATCTTAAATTTGGCAACCAGGACAAGACTCGTGAAAACCCCGGATTTTAGAGCCCAGAACCCGGACATCTCAACAGGTTTTTTTAAACATAGTGTAATAAAAAAAAGTTGAAAATGTCATAAATCACCTTTTTATTTATTTTCAAATTAAATTTAGTCATCTTTTATCATCCTTATAAATGTACTTAACAAAACAGAATCTTATTACAGTTTGTTACAAATTGTTTTAATAATCAGTTAGAATTTTTTTATTCTTAAAATAAAACACAAATTATTAATATACTCTATCATGAAAACAAAACCTTATTAAAATATTAAGCCTAACAAAATTCAATTAAATTTTTAGACAAAAATCTTAAAAGTACTGAAACCATTTTAGTATTCAGTCTTACAATTTTAGAGGTAACTCTTTAACTCAATAATAATTTTATCTTTAAATTTTTATCGGCAGCCATTTAAACAACAAAATATCTCTTAACATAATATGAACTAAATTCAGTCTTCTTAAATCTTAAGCAACGAAACTGAACCTTTTTAAAGTTTAGACTTACTGTAATGTAAGTTACATTATTAATTTTTTAAGCATAAAATAACCAAAAACTATACTCATTTATATCACTTTAAAATTTTAATCAACAGCCATTGTAATTTTCTTTTACGTAATAAAAACAATCATAACTTGACAACAAAAATGAAAAGAAATTATTGCACTCAAAAGTACATTATTTGATTATCTAGCTATTAAAGCCTTTTCCTCATCCTCTCGCCTTTTTTACTTTGCAGTTTTTTTTTTTGTATTTATCACTCTTTCCGATAGCTTTTAGAATATCTTCCCCTTTTAAAAGGAATTTGTAAAAATCAATGCAGCTGTATTCTTGGAAATTGAATTTAATTTTAATTGATGATAAATTAAACAATGTTACTTTGTTTGAACAACTTTTATATTTGTTTAGCCGACCGGGTTCAGAACGATCGTTCCTTCCTCAGTGCAAACGTGTACGTTTGACTTTAAATTTTAAGACTTAATTTTTTTTTTTAAACCCGGACATCAAATGAAACCCCGCCCGGACGCTCCCCGGACGCCCTCTAAACTAGGACAAATCCGGGGAAACCCGGACGGATGGCAGCCCTAGCTCTATCGCTCTTCTTTGTCTTTCAGGTCCTCTGTAATAACGTGTCCCAGGTACTTTACGCTACAGTAACGTCGATTTTCCTTTCGCGTTTAGCCATGCCTGAGGGTATGTGCATGAGTTCGTTTTTACCTAAGAGTATGGATATTTCGCAGATTCATGGTTTTTACAATTGAAAACCATAACGATTGATTTGGACGTATTATAAAGAAGGTTATGATGTTTCGCTAATCCTTATAATAATAATAATAAATTTGGACAACTTATATAGCGCTGTTTTTACGAAAAATTGCCTCAAGAGCGCTGTATATATTTGGAGTAGTTTTTTTAGTGCACTTAGTGATGGTGCTAGAAAAACCGCACCATCTTGTAATGGTCCGCCACCCCTGGCTTTGACACCAATTGTGATGAACCCTACCAAATTAATTTACTTTTCTAAGCTTCTACCTCGTAGTTCAAATCTCGTAGCTACGTTCATAATTCTACCCTTATGTCCTACTGATCACACCCCTAGGTATGATGGCCTGGCCTAACCCTCTTTCCGGTTTGTTTCTACCTCAGGCTCGTGATTTTCTAACCCCTATACTTTATAATCTAGCTGAACCTACCCTATTTTCTCAAATCCCTGCGATTTTCTCGCAGTAAACAAGATTTAAGATTTTTTGTTCACATTATTTCTATATTCTTCGTTGTGTATTTTTTTGTTTTAGAATTTACATCTGTTTGCATACTTAATATGCACACATATGTAGAGAAGATAATGTATTACGTGTGGTAACCCCTAGATTCTTTTAGAGAAAGTGTGAGAATTTTCCGATCTATTTAGTTATTATTATTTTAGTATATTAAACCGAGTTTGATAAAATATTCTCACCCTTAAACCTCGTGTCTACTTGATTTCCGTAGGAATTTTGTTTGTTTATTTAATTCTTCCTATCACCGCTGATGCGTCGATAAAATAAACCAACAGTTAATAAATTAAACATTTCAAGGAAAAAAACCTTACCTTTGTAGGATGGTCGTATTTGAAGGTCCAGTTTTATCACTCGAAGTCCTTGTCTGCAACTTCCCCTAACATAGTGTTTTGTATTCATGGTTAATATTCGCAAAATTGTTGAAAGAGCAGGAATGGATGGACATGGATGGATATGGGGATAATATGTTTGCTGAAAAGTCGGCTCCTCCGCTATCCAAGTGAAAACCGATGAACAACAATTACAAACCGGATTCTCCCCAGTACGTTTGCTAGGCTTGTCCTTAGATCCGAGTTTTACCCTCTTCAACGGGCGTCTCATGCTATGAAAGGGGCCCTTCACGCCAGCAGGGGGAATACCTAGTCTTCATGCCGTTTGCTGTCTTACTCCGACTTCCGTCTCCTCCGGATTGAATTTAACTCTACTGAGTCTAGAAGGGGTATTACATGTCTTCCCTTATCATGCCTCTATCCGTTGAATGTGGCACGCAGCTGTTTAGGCGAATCCATACTCCCACGTGACTAGCCATTAGCAATACGCTCCCCCACCTCTGACTAGCTGACATAAAACGCACCTCGTGAGCCTTATGTTTGCTTTCAGGTTCGACAAGGACTTACGGTATGCAAATAACCTGCAGCTTTAATGCCGCGTCAGCGTACTGTCCGCATACGTCCTTCCTCTTCCCCGTATGCCCACCTCGACAATACCGCCACAAGATCAAAGCTCTCCGACCAGAAAGGTTGACACTTACATTTCCGGATAGCTCATACTCACATACAGAAGCCTTGAAGTCTAGATACGTGTGCAAATTCAGGATTTAGGACTGTATGAGTATTTGAACACCAGTGTTTTTTTAAATGAGGTCACTAGTTCCTCGTGTGTTAGGTATTTAGGATTGCGGATGATTATGGATTCCTGGATACCTACTTCCTATAAGAGAAATTTAAAGAATGAGATAAATCAAGTCGTCATTGAATCAATGACCTCCTGAATAATTGTGATAAACTCTCTTTGAATTTGAGGCTATTTGCAGTATTTTTTACTTTGCGAAATTTTGCACGCTGAATCAATGCTACCTATTGGCGATCGCTCTAGTATAATCAAGTTGTTTAGAATTGAGTGAATTTAACGTCGATGTTGCTATCACATATTGAATGCAGATTTCGTCGTAAGCTATAATTGATAAACTTGTCCCTTGGCATTTATCCTTTGTTTTGTTTATTTGTTGATGGCATCTAGGTGACTGTGTCAATGGATGATATTGAACTCCAATCGAAATTTTAGATACACAATTGAAGGTCATATAAACATACCCTAATCATGCTGGTGAAAGGAAGCTAATAGGTATTTGTTTAACAAGTACGCTGGGATGCCAAAATTGATTTAGTGATGCGTTTCTATCTAATTATTTGTTAAGTATTTGTTTTATTTAATGTATGTGTTGTTGTTAATTATTTTTCCCTCATCTTATTATTGTCTTTATTTTGTAATTTTAAAAGTAATGTATTGCATTGCACTTCCCCTGCATACATACTGGAATAAATCATTATTATTATTATACAAGTATGCCAATGTAATTACCTAAAATTGATTGAGAGGTACATTTCTATTAAATCGTGTAGTACCTAATTACATTGCGCCAATAGTTAATTAACTCCGATGAACGAATGAACGATAAGGGATAGATACATCATTTTTTATGGTTTATTTGTTTACACTTCACATAGACGACCTTCGGTGTAATGACCTACTTTGGAGATTGTTTATTTCTACGGTCATTGTCCTTTTGAAACACGATTCATTGTTTAACTAATTCTTTTATATTTTATTTGTCCTAGTTTTTACCCAAACATTGGTCGTTTAAGTAGGTACTTTGCTTACCTAAGAGGTATCTGGATGACCTAGTTTCAACTAAGGTATAATTTGCTTGACCTAGTTTTGAGAAATATAGGTATTTCGGTTACGAATCAAACTGATATCTTATGTCGCCGTATCCTTATGCGCGCTTAAATAAACAATAGACCTACCTAACTAAAACAAGTACTTGTATGACCTAATTTTTAAATAGGTATTTCCTGTTTGACCTGATTTTAAGACGCACGGTTACTCTCGCACACGAAATATAGAATAAAGAGCTTCCTCAACAGTCATTCATTACGTTCTACACGCCTCGATTCGTTTTATATGAGCTATAATAAATTAGCGTAATTCTAAAGCAGGTATTTCCTATTTGACCTACTTTCGAGCAAGTGAGAATTGTTATCAGTGTGTTAGTGACAAAACTTTAAAGCTCCGATTGATTTTATGGTGATGCCGCTCGTTCTTTTCTTCTCTGTCTCTGAAAATAATTAATAATTGGTTAAATCTTACCAGCCTCGATCGATTACAATTCTTCAAGTCGGGAATTTTATGACAACGACATTGTGATCAAGGCTTCCTATCGGTCTTCTTGAGAAATGACTCTGATGATGAAAAAACTCTTCAAATATCTGTCTATTTAAGATTCACTTCGGCATTTCACTTAGTTTCTCAACCTCGTATTAACTATTGTTTTTATTTCATTCGATTCGAAAAATGATTTATCAAATTGCAATTCAGATGTTTTAATTTTAAAATCCGGAATAAGGTAAATTATTATTTATTCTCAATATTTTAATATCACTTCAGAATTAATAACCGTAGATACGTACGTTTTCTAAGTGTTCGGATTATTATCACTACTGTTTATTATAATTCGTTATTTAATTCACAATGAAATTTTAAGGCATATTATTATGGAAACACTGTCGCAAAACCATGACTCGAGAAATTCGTTATTGTTATTTATTTCACCGATGTTAAGTAATTTAAAGTAAAATTATAGTTTTAATTATTATATCATCTTTAGTTAGTTTTAAAAAATAATCGCGTGGTATGTTTTCTTTTATCCGGTAAACTGTATTTATTTTAAGACACTGTATTTTTTTGTTAAATATTAGAAAGTCAATAACTATATGTTGTAAAAGAAACCCGAATATTATTAAATTCTTATTTACTGACTTTAAACACTTTCATTATAAAACAAAACACCCGAACTTTCACGAAGTATTATTTTTAAGCACTTTTTTGGATTTTTTTTATTCCTCAATTAAAAGGAGATTATATACCGAATTTACTCCTTTGCAAACACTTGTAGAAATTTCAACTTTTAATAAAGAGTTTTACGTTTGTTCCTGGACCCCGGTCTGTATCCCCACTGCCAACGGACTCCCAACAAAACTCTCAACGAACTCTCCCAACAAACTCCCCCAACGAACTCCCCGTTCTTTATCAAACCATGGTGTTTTAAAGACTTCTTAGAGCTCTCCTTTTGTAGGAAAATGACTTCTGATCACCCAGACTTTCATAGGAAAAAACCCAAATTCGATTCCTCCGTATACGACCTTTTGTCAAATCTCTGATAATCTCCTATCTCATGTTTTAGACCGAAATCAGTCTAACATCTCTCTCACGTAGGAAATCACATAAATTTCCTCATTGACATGTATTTATTTAAAATTTTTATGTACTTTGGTAAAAAGTCATTGTTAATGTGTTTGTAATAAAGTTTTATGGGATTTCTATAATCTAAACATTACGTTAGAGTAATGTTAATTTTTATTGCCCTTTTTAATCGCTAATGGGCCTTGTATAAATAAAAGGCATGTTCGGATCTTCATTGTTTTTGAAAACAAAATACATGTGTGGTCGACAACCATTTCCTGCGTCCACTTTGTCAGTAACCAAGCTCAATTATGTGATCCTTTCAACAGCACAAATGACATAAAACGACCATTTCTGTTGAATAAAATCATCCGTAATTTGTCCGGTATTGTTACTTGACCCCAGACACTTAACAATACTAATTGTATTTCCTTTGAGATTGCAACTAGCACACCGAGCCACTTTCTCCCATGCTCTATGCCCCCAACGAAACCACCATCTTTTTATTAAATTTTCTTTTAAAAATCGTCTTTCTAATATCTCCGCTTCATTTAGAATTGATAACAATAATTTTCCACTGTTTTATGTATATTTTCCATTTTTCCTTTCGTCAGACTACGTTAAGCATCTTTTCCTGCGATTAGTGAGTGAGCAAGTATGAGCAGAGTGAGCAAAATGTACTGCGGTCTTAGATATAATTTTCTCAATCTCCTGTTTGTTGTGAATGGTGTTGTCAGAACAGAGTAATCCTTATATCAGTACCTATTCAAGTAGTTCCAATTAGTTTTCTCTTGAGATATTTGGTTCTAATTACTTCGTTTCACCGTTCCATCACCATATAAATAGGGTTTTCCCCCTTTCCTAGGCTATTATCTTCAGTTTTGAAATTTTCCGAGATTCCACCCGTTTTTGCCATCATTCCAGGTCGGTTTTAATTAAATCGTTCCCCGGGACCATTCATGTTACGTTTTCCGTGCCCTTATCGATGTTATTTATTTTCAACATTCCCGTCTAAGATTTTTTCTGTTTCCATTTGAAACTTTTGGCGCCCAAAACCTCCAGTTTTCGATCTCGCCTTATGTAAACACGATCCGGGGTTAATAATCCTTCAACTCTTTGTCTAAAGGTTTGTTTATTATACAGTTCGTTCACCCTACGTTCCTGTGAGAATTTATTCAAGGCCGCTCAATATGATCAAAGTCCACTAAAAATCTACACGCCTCTAATTTCTGATTGGTTCAGATTATTATTAATCGCTTTACACAAAGGGATATTGGTAGAATTTAAACTTTCTTTGTTCTCGAGATAATTATGATATGGGGCTTCCCTCGCTTCAGTTTTTATACAGATCTCTGTAATAGTTCCAAACTGCTCGGACAGATGTCGCCGAATGTACCGAATTCTCTACATAGTATTAAGGAGAAAAAAAAAAATCTTGTGGGCTTCTCGTAGGTCGAAGGTTAGCATTCATCACAATCTGCATAATTAATATTATTTACACATACTCCTTGAACAGACAACCTATTTTTGTTGAAATGATTTTGGAAGTTGAAAAAAGTGGTGTTGACCCTAAAATTCCCACCAATAATAGTTGCCCACATAACTTAACGCCAAAACTCTTAATTATTATTTTTTAATTTATAAACTAACGTTTAGACAATATTTCTGCTTCAAATACAGTACCTAAATATTTTTTTGGTTGTATTAATTATTTCAGTTTGAAAACATTTAAAGCAAACATTTTTTTAAAATTTTTTCTCCGTGTAATAAAAATATTAATATTTATGTATGATTATTTTTAACTTATTGAGTAAAACCTCACATTGTAACATTTTAATTTAACGATGACGAAACTCAATCGAAAATCTGAAAAAAGAAAAGTCAGAAAAGGGTACGGTCATATCCAAGGACCCAGGACCTACGCCTGGCCGGAGCGGAGCTCTAACACTTACCTAATGTGTCCCTATCTGATTCGGTCATATTTAACTGTATCATACTTCGACTAAGAACTAATTATAACAAATTATTAATTAACACTATCTTTATTTTTTTAATGCATATTTTTATTGGCTGCCATCTTTATGTATGATTGCTAGAATCAAACCCGACCTAAACGCTATCTACATAGTGTCTTGGGTAAATTTTAATCCATTTTTATTTTTAATATGCGACATCTATTGACTTTTCTGCAAGTGGAGGATGAATGAGGGGTGGTGCAATGAAGTACATTCTATGTTTGGAAAAAATAACTAAAAAGTAGACAAAATAACGACGCGTAGGTTCATAGACTAAAAAACAGAAAAGAAATGAAAAATATTAGATGCAAAATAATAATATATACATTATTTTGTACGTATAGTACCTACCTAATTCAAATTTCGTTGATTTCATAAAAATATATTTCACAAAATGGTCCACTGTGAAGGCAACTTGTGTAAATTTACCAAAATCTCATCATATTACCGGAAATATTTACGCAAAATCCATGAGCCTAGCGGTTTTAAGGAGATTTATCACGACCTTTTCTCGCAAAAGTCTCATAAAATTTTTAATCTGGGTTTAAAAATATAACATTCGTTTGATTTTTTTTTTACATTTACTCCAACACAGTCTTCCCTGGGCCACCATAGGGCTTATGTCATCTTTTTTTCTCGAACTCAGGACTTTTCCTCAATCCAGGATAGACTTAGGTATATTATGCAGCCGATTAACTTTAACCTATAGATTCAAGAGTGTTGGTAGGTACCTACTAATTTTGTCTTAAAAAAAATAACTTAATTTATTTTTTAAATTAACATTCCCCTCAGGACCTATTTCATCGGGGATACTGTGTGAAGGGTCTCTTTAGGAAAGGAAGGATACGATGTTTTGGGTAGGAAAAATGTAAGAGGGGTCTGTAGGAATCGGAGGGTTAGTATGTCCATGAGTGACGGACATATGAATATATCCTTCCCACTGCAGAAAAGCGATGATCCGAGAAAATCCTGCTCGATAGATCAAAAAGGTCTCCCTCTATCAGTCTCTCCCATCACGCAGTTGGTGGGCAGACGCATCCGCCGCCAAGATCCAGATAGGCTTCACCACATGAACCCGGGCACCCCTGCTAAGTTACCAAACACAGCGAACCACTTGGGGTGACCAATGGCAGAGGTGTTGAACATCCAACAAATGGTTTCTGGGGACAGCAGTACCCATACCCGCCTCCCAAATAAAAATCAATTCTCCGTCTGCCGTATAAAACATAGAATAATACTTATTAATGAAATACTGAACATAAAATTGAACATAAGACAAATAAAATAATATAATGAACATATTTAGCACTTCACAAGAAATTCTTCATCCATTTTTTTTTTTACATAAATACCGCACAAGAGTCCCAACTGCTCCCGTCTGCAGCCAGTGGGACTATGGCATCCCTGATTGGGGGATGTTGTGAGGCTGAAGGTAGTGGGGAGGGGAAGGAGGTAGGGAAGAGGAAGGTGGGGAAGTGCCTGGATCTTCAGATCTGGTCACCAAACACGGCAGAAGCCATTTCAAGCAACGTTTCAATTCTGAATGGTGGTCTTACACCAGGGCGATACTGAGAGTATCTTTATATATTTTATGTATCTTATATATTATTTTAAATAAATAAATTGTGAAATAACACAAATTAATCAAATAAAATTTATTTGCCACGCCGGGATTCGATCCCGCGAGCTTCGGAGTGCGAGTCAAGAACCTTACTGCTACACTACGCCGGCCGTCATGTGCCACTGAACGAGAGCTCTCCCGGCTACTCTGTAGCGTATCTAAGCAACGAACTAATGCAACCTTCTCTCTGCGAACATCTTCGAGACGCTGCATCACCAAGGTTGCTATCTCCTTCCTTCTCGTATTCATGATATAGTGTCAATTATTAATAATGATAATACACGTAAGATTTATTAGTACGTGATTGTCGTGTATTTCTTTTCTTTTAAGACAATATTTTACCTGCCCACGCCCTCATCATGCCATCTCAACGTCCCCGAGTTTTCTTCAATGCCCCCTAGTTTTCTCTGGGTATTCTACCGCCCCCCCTAAAAGTCTCAAACGCCCACAAGGCGTTATCGCTCACGTTGAGAACCTATGGTCTAGAGCAGGGTTTCCCAACCAGTGGTCCGCAAGAGGCTAGAAGATGATCGGCGATGGTCCGCCGGTCAATAAGCGAGCCAGTGCGCGGGCGGTCCCTGGTCGAGAAGTCTGAAAAAAAAAATCGAGACAATATTCAGTTTATCATTATTGTACCTTGTGCTCAGTGGCCATTATGGTATTCCGTTTAGCTCCACCCCATCCTACCCCCTCCGTTGTGGTAAATATTCTGCTGGAACCCATCCCACCCTATCCCATTCCGCCCTCTCTGTTGTGATAAATATTCTGCTGGAACCCGTCTTACCCTTTACCCACCCATGCTAGTCTACGCCACTGACCACAACTGATTACTGGCTTAGGCTAGCATGGATGGCACCTGGGACGGATAGTGCGGATAATATGGTTATCCACCCTACCCCCGACTTTTCATAAAAAATGGGGGGGGGGGGTGGCTAGAGAATTGTAGCCTTGGGGGGTGAAACTCGGTAGGGTGGCACCAGGGGCGCCACTGCTTGTGGCCCGTCGAAAAAATAAACACAGGTGGTCCGGGTCAGAAAAAGGTTGGGAACCACTGGTCTAGAGGACCGCCGCCCCCGTCCCATTTTTCGCGCCCTGAAGCAGAATTTTGACGCTTCATGATGAAATTTTACACGATCGAGTTCAAAATAAAATGGCTGTCTCTCTACTTACATCTGATTTGGAAAAAAAACTAGGTAAAAAGCCTGGGCAATTTCAGCTAAATTTCTATAAAGCATTTGTAAATTTAAATAAATTCTAATATCACATACAAACATTAATTAAAGGCTTTGTATAATTGAATTCATTTTCCAGTTAACGAAAGCGGTTGTGGTTTAATATTGCAGTAAGTATTTATCTCTTATGCTTATTTGAGAAGTAAGTTATCAAAAGTTTACCGGTGTTATTTCCACAAATCAAACCTGCTTCGGCGAAAATGCCAAAATGCATGGTGTGATGTGAAATTTTTTAACTTCAGTGAAATTTTCTTTTTCATAATTGGAAATATCCACTTTCCAGCACAAAGCGCCACTCACGCTGGGCCCGAGCTCACTCAAGACAACGCCCTACAAAATTCGTTATTTATTATTGTATTATTTTTTTTTTTTTTTGGCTTTTCATTTTTTTTCCATTCTACTTGTTTATTTTCTTGAAATTTACTGTGTTCTCATATTATCATATAAACTAATATGTACAACTGTATAGCACATGTAAGATTGCACTATTTTCCCCACATAGAGCGATCGTGTACAACAGGTGTGTAACAACATTATTTTTATTATAAATTAATAATTATGTATTCGAAATGTGCATATACATAATCATTGAACGTCCATCCTTTTCAAAAGTTTTTATTTTATTTTTTATTTTGATACAACATACATTTCATAGTACCTTCCAATAATGTTGAACTCACTGGTTACCCGTTACCCGTGCTGATGAAAAAAAAAATTTAACGTAAATTTAAAATAAAATAAAAATTAAAATGAAAGTAAAAAAAATATATATATTAAAATCGGCAAATATTATGAGTTAGTTGTGGTTTGTGAGTGCTGAGTGTCTTCTAACATTCGATAGGTAAATTTCTTTTCTTGAAAGGCGGTGATCCTGGGACAAATATATTTTTCATAAATAATACTTTCAGCTTCACAAATCCTGCAATGGTGAAATCTCGTGATTTTTCACGGTTCTGTGCAACTACAACTAGATCGATAAAACTTAACAGAATGAGCATGTGGTTTTAGTAAAAGTTTGTACATTGCGTTTTGACGGTGACCCGATAATTGATCCGACGAAAACTGGCCCGCCGATAGTTGGCTCGCCGACAGTTGATCCCCCGGACATTTGATCCCTCTGCCATTTGATCCCTCTACCATTTGATCCCTAGGACAGTTGATCCGCTAAAATATTATTTCTTCAACTAAGTATATAAAGAGCATAAATATACGGCCGTACAAACAAATTCGATGTACTTATATCTGGAGGCCTCTTGAGTGGAAATTCGCTGTACAAATATTTTACTAACAATAATTCCGAGTTCCTACGGCCATAGGTATATTTTCTCCGCATATGGGGACATTTAGTTATATTGCGTGTAAGTGGATATAGGTTATTTTGTAAACAGACTGCACATATAAGTGTGTCGTATTTTGTGATTCGGCCGTATGACTTCACCCATCGACATATGATATCTAGACGTGCCCTGTGAAATGCACAATGAAGCCAGAAACCTAATCAAATTGGCTCAAGGCCCATTTATGAAAAAGTGCGTGCATTGTTTTGCACCGTTTAAATCGCGTAGTGCTTTGTGTTGTACCTTTTATCGGTCTTCAAGGTCTACACTGAAACTATTTTTTGTGTTAGCCATCCGGACCGCGTTTTTTTACATGAATACCGCACAAGAGTCCCAACTGCTCCCGTCTGGAGCCAGTGGGACTATATCATCCCCAATTGGGGTATGTTGTGAGGCTGAAGGTAGTAAGGAGGGGAAGGAGATAGGGATAAGGAAGGTGGGGAAGTACCTGGCTATTCAGATCTGGTCACCAAACACGGCAGAAGTCATTTCAAGCAACGTTTCAATTCTGAATGGTGGTCTTACACCAGGGCGATACTGAGAGTATTTTCCACTCTGGAACGTGCCGCAAATATACTATATATTACTTTTTATGAATAAATTGTGAAATAACACAAATTAATCCAAATAAAATTTATTTGCCACGCCGGGATTCGATCCCGCGACCTTCGGAGTGCGAGGCAAGAGCCTTACCAATGGACTACGCCGGCCGTCAATTTTTTTTCAAACACAAAATATCACACTTCCGAATATTGTACAAGGTATAGGTTAAGTTGACTTCATCACAGTACTCACACAGATGCAAAACTTTCATACAGCGTGTTTCGTTTTAGGCTAAAAAAAACAATTAATAATTATTTCACAATTGAGAATTCGAATCCAAAGGATGTTGAAGTCGGTCACATAAAACTAATGTTGTTTTACAACATTTTTATTGAAATAATGAAGGTTTAGTAAGAAAAATAAAGGTACGATTTTAGATTTTCACGGCCAAAAATTATTTTGTTATTATTTTTTGGGGTATTATGCCGTGTTGCGCTACCTCCTTCTTTAGCCAACGTTTCGGACAGCGTTGCAGTGTCCATCATCAGGGCAGATGTGTTAAAGAAGGAGGTAGCGCAATACGGCATAATACCCTAAAAACTAATAACAAAAAAAAAAAATAAAAAATAAAAAAAAGTTAACTGAATGAGATAATCTTCAGGATTAAATTCAAATGGGTATTCATAAATAACGACAAGGTTAAAAAAATATTGTGTTAATTAAAAAGATGAATTTATTATAATATATATACTAACATAATATTTTATAAAGTAATAATCCACAAGCCGCCACATGCCGCTACACGTTTAATAGGCATAGATTTTGAAAAGCAAACTACTTTTAAACATAATTCCCAAAAGAAAAATCGGTTTCGGTCGGGATGGAAAGAAAAACATGCATTTAAATTAGTTTTTCATTAAAAGTTAAAAATTTCCGATATAAAACATCTCCATTGCTGCCATTTTTTTTGTACGGATTTGGCATTTGTAAAGTTTCGTTTCAAACTCAATACGCATGAATTATTTAATTTACCTAAACTTAGAACCTAATGTTGAAATGAAGTGTGATTTCCATAATCTGTGCTAATAAATTTGGCTGCTTATGGATTATTTAATTTTTATAATTATGTGTTCAATCATCAGCAACAGTAATTATTAAACTATGTATCAGTCATTATCAGCAACTATCTATACGTATATTATCTAAAATATAACAGATTACTAACATAAAGATACAAAAGATTAACTGTTGAATACTAGTCTGTGATACTCCAGTTGCCTTAGACGTCAAATCATAAAATCATCTACCGATGCTTAAAAGTTGACCACCGTTTTTTATATATTATGAATAAAATTATTAAACACGCGGAATAAAATTTCACGAGTTTGTCCATTCAGTGATTTGCCAAGTCCCAATTGTTTAATAAAACTATCAAATATTGAACTTGCATACTTTACAAACACTCTGTAAATCTACTAATAAAGATTCGAATAAAAAATAATGAAAACTGTTTATTATTTCAAATTTAAAAATTTGTAATTATTTAACTTGGGATATGTAGGTGCACGTATGTTTAAATCAAATTACGAACCGATTGAATAGGACACCTCGTAGTGTAGTCTCAAGGGGTGTCATAAAAACTTGCTTCTCTTCTAACTAGTTACAATAAGTGAGCGTAAGCAAGACAGAGAACCTTATCGGGCTAGTGGGCGTCGCTTAACGTTCACGCAGATAGACATCAATTCTAAGCATTTTTATTGCTTCCAACTTAAGTTGCTTTACCTATACACGCCGCGGTCTTTATTTTTGAAAATATAGTCAGCTATCTCAATATAAAAGAAAATATATGACTTACAGATAGCTTTTAGTCACCGCATTCATTAACGCGAAAAAGGGAAAGTTTTTTATTTTGTTTCTGGTAAAGTTTCTGACGTCATTAACTCACCACAATGCTTGTGACGTCACGACAGACTGACTACATACATACAATGAGGGTTGTATCACAATATTGCAGTGGTTTTCAAACTTTTTTAAAGCGTGTCCCGCTTTTAAATTCACCCCCCGCTGTTTTTTAGGAATGATCAACCTGTTTAGTCGGAGTATTATTAATGTATCCATTATTAGTTTGTATGCGGACCTTGGTGGGAGGGTATGTACAACATTACCCGGTTAACTTTGTTGTCGGTGGAGTCGCAAACAAAATTTGTTTAATAAAACTATCAAAGTGGGTAAAAATAAAGCGCCGCAGGTGAAAGTATTATACTCGCAAGGGCATAACAATAAATGCTCTCGATTTTTTTCATTTGGTAATATTAAAGAACTCATAAAAGTAATTTCAATTTTGGCGGTTAATTAAAAAAAATTATTCAAAATTGCCAGACAAAATTTTTACTACGTTCAAGATCAAAAGATAAATGGTGTTGGTTTATTTTCGTTCGGAATTATAATATCTATAAGTAGAATATTTCGTCAAGAAAATTTTTGTTATTTTGTAAAATACATTAAACACAGATGTCAACGAAGAACAGATGCATTGTTCTTCAATTAAGGTAAAGTTAACATATATTAATCTACGGCATTCCGAATTTCTACCGTTTTATAACATAATTCTCTTGAACTCTTTAAGTTTTTAAATTTCTAAAAAATACATGTTAGTTTTGACGATAATATCTAAACCTTTGCCACGCCGAAAGGGTAATTATATGAAATTTCCCCGACAGAAAAAATCGTAAGTTATGCTCCTATAATTAAATAATTGAAAAAAAATCATTATTCATTGTTTCTTTAAATGCTATTTAAATATTTCCCGCAAGGTTCTTGTTGTATTTTAATACACGTCTGCTTGTTTAGGAATAAATAATACATCCCAAAACACGTAATCGCGTTATACTTTCATAAGACCAAAAACGTCCCGAGTGACCTTACATTTTAAAAGATATATATCTCTCTTCCTCTCGTTTAAACATATGTATTTTTTAACTAGAAAGAGAACAAAATAATGCTTCTTTTTGTCTTTAAAATACGAAAGCTAGTGTTATGGGTTGCCCATATACCTATCTATCGTGCGAACATCACGAAGCCAGATCGTGTCAGGAAGCCTATCACGCGTGTCTTTAAGCCAATGAACAGGCCCTAAACATTTTGAATACCATATAAGGTCATGTATTTAGGACATTTGCACGTGTCAACGTCATGCAAATCATCACCCGTTCCCTCCGGACCAATAGGAGAGGCATTGCCCATATATGGGGTTAGCCTTCTCCCTCTACGGGGAGACGCAAGGGAAAGAGAAAACAAGCGACAGTTCAACGCAGGCACCCGGAGCGAGCGGTTCTCCCCGACCAAGACGTGTTGAGCGACGGTAGTTCCCGCTCGTAACAATGTGAGCATCGGCCAGGATTGCTGAACCACAGGAAGCCCCTGACGCCCCTGCTACGCACCAGCTCAGTGCAATGGCCCTGCCGCCCGCTGCGTCGCCTCCCGCTCGTAACAATGTGAGCGTCGGCCAGGATTGCTGAACCACAGGAAACCCCTGACGCTCCTGTTCGCACCAGCTCAGTGCAATGGCCCTGCCGCCCGCTGCGTCGCCTCCCGCTCGTAACAATGTGAGCGTCGGCCAGGATTGCTGAACCACAGGAAGCCCCTGACGCCCCTGCTACGCCCCAGCCCAGTGCGCTGGCCCGACTCCTGCCGTGCCGCCCGCTGCTTTGCCGCTGTTCACACGTGAGCCTTCATAATACCCCCCCCTCTAGTTATTCGTGAGCCATTTAGATTCTCAGCCCAAATCACCTCTTCCTTGGCACCCGCCAGTCAGGACTTAAACTGAGCGATTGTCTTGCATTACCTTGCTTATTGTCAATAAACCTGTCTATACCAACTACCTGTTTCACTGGATATTGCCTGTAGAGAGACCGTACCCCCCCGAGACGAAGTTCGCATACTCAGAAGCTGCCGTCGGCACCCCCTGTATCACTGACATAAATAGGTAATACGTAACACTGGCGTCCAACGTGTAATACGTAACACTGGGCCCAACGTGCTATAGGTTTTCCCTCCACTGAAGCATGGTAATTGGTATAATGTTAGCTTATCATTGATATATTGTGTTATGTGTGAGCATATGTTATTGTTTCTTCCCGCGCAGCAGCAGTGTGTGTGCCTCGTGTACGTACAACCACGTAGTGTTCAAACGCGCACGGCTAGTCTGTCCAGTCTATTGCCCTAGTCCGTCCGCATTAAATTAATAATAAGTAATTGATGTCACGTTCCGCGACAATTAAAATTATTACATTAATTTACAGCACAGTTCGTTAACAAGTTGTGCTGTCTCGATAAAAACCCGTCGGTAGTAGTGAAACCTTCAGTAGTTGTGAGATGTGGTTTCGTTCCCTTGTCCTTGAAGAGCGGCAGTTGAATTTTTTTTTGAAAAAGAACTAAACTTAACTGCTGTCAGGTCTAGCTTCTGCTACCTGGGGTCCCTATAATAGGACAGGTTAACGAAATAATTGAATAACTCGTAAGGAATTCGCGATCCAAATTGGATAACGGGTATTTACCGGAATCGTCTTGTACGGTGTTACCTACATTAAAACCATGGAGTCCTCCACGACAAATTCGAGTAGAATTTTAAATTTCGTAAAGGCAACCGCGTCCGTGATTAATAAAAAAAATGTTATCGGAGAGAGATATTGCTCCCAAAAGAGCGGGCTTGCTCGATGGTGACAGGCGAAAATGTAAATACAAAAGATGTAAATAAAAGTAACCCATTTTATGTAAATATTTATGTACATTATTTTTTTTTCTTTCTTCGGATATCTCTCTTTAAATTTCTTTTGCAATAAAAGTTAAGGATTTGGTAAAAAGAGGTACCGACGTTGCCGCCGTATCGGGTTGAATTTTTTTTTGTTATTATTATTTTTGTTCATTTTCTCTCCACACCTGGATACGTGTGATATATTATACTTAATCATTCCGTGGGCATGGTGTCAACTAATGAACCGGATAATAATAAAGGTGGTAGTTGTCCCTCTTTATATATAACCCAAGGTCGTCATGAAACCTTGTTACTACAAAGATATAACGCATATAGCTTACCTTTCATTTATTACAGAAGTTTGCAAATTCCTTATTACTATGATACAAGTGTTGACAATCTGGGACGCTGGAGGGTCTTCACGTAATTGTTAAATTTTTCTTTTTTCTTTTGATAAAAACTCAATTTACATTAGTAAATCATTCGCAACGTCATCAAATTCATTATGACAGTAGCAGTTTTCTGCAGAAGAGAACAACAATATATGGTTAGTTAGGAGAAGTAACCACTTAGGTATAATTTTTATTTATATAGATATATATATTTTAATATATATAATTCACTTTCGAAACACGACATGATTCATTGATAGAGGGCAGAGTTCAAGAACCTTAAGTTTGTGGAAGTATTCTTTATATAGGGAAGAAACCACCTTGAGTATTCAATAACCTACCCGGGACTGGAATGAAAACTTCATTTTCATTTTCATGGAACGCTTGTACACTAGAAATTACCCAAATTCTAGGTACAATAAGGGAATATGCAAGCATACCCCCTTTTTTTCCGTTGCCAGGAGACGGCATAAAGAATTCTTGTGCTAGGGAGTGGTGGACAAGTCCTCCGTCACTCATAGTAATAGTAGCAGTTAATGGACTGGTAGGTAATAATAACTCAAGTAAATCTTGATTGTGTCATTAACCTTATATATTGTAAATAAAAAAGGCGTTAGTTGTAAAAACCCTGTTTATAAGTTTTACCGGCGACAGTTGGACGCTATCCATTGTACAGACGACCCTGCCGTATTACGGAGTACATTTTCTGGTATATTAATTGCGGCAAGGACACAAGTCAAATAACGAGGTCGTAGCTAATCGTTACCATTATTCCTTCCTTTTTTTTCTTTCCTTCTTAATGTTATACACCCGCGTGTACAATTATAATTGTGCCGCATTACCTTCAGTCGAGTCGCTCTGGAAACCTTTCATTGTTCTCGCAAGCTGACACATGTAACGAGAATCGAAGGAGCACACATACTGTCGCGGATGACTTACGGATATACCAAGGAATATTACCATATATATATGTATTTTTTTTTTATTATTGTATACCCTTATCAATTGTAAATTAATTATAGGTTGTGAGTTATTGTAAGCACGTAATTGATTACTTCGGTATCAATATGGTAATCCAGCGTGTAAAGTCCTTATGTCAGGACGAATTTAAGCGATGTTAATTGTAATGGTTTGATTCCTTGTGTTAAGATGAGGTTGTATCTCTCATCGTACGAGGTATTAAAAAATATTATCAGCTGCATTTAAGTCATTACGGTTTTGTCTGGTTATTTTGGTGAGAACACCTTTTGGAGGTGTTCTGAGTATTTTGGTGCAGCGCTGCACGGCTCACCTGAGGTGGGTCGATAAAGGGTTATAGGATTCATATTACGCCTGAAAATTAATATTCATGATAGGTGTTCAGTAGCGTAACCTTATAATTACACGCGAACATGAGAGGATTGTCATTATGCCTGATAATTAAATGCTAGCTGGACAAAAACCATGACAAGTTGCTATTACGGAATTAACATCTTGAATAGAGTCGAATTATGTAAATAACAAAAAACTTTTCATTGTAAAAAACGCGAATGTGTGTTGATTTCGGTCAATACAGGACGTCAGTCAGCGTTAATATTCTCTAACCAGAATAATGTGCATAAAGAAACCTTGTATAGTTTTAAGAATTTCATTGTAAAAAACGCGAATGTGTGTTGATTTCGGTCAATACAGGACGTCAGTCAGCGTTAATATTCTCTAACCAGAATAATGTGCATAAAGAAACCTTGTATAGTTTTAAGAATTTCATTGTAAAAAACGCGAATGTGTGTTGATTTCGGTCAATACAGGACGTCAGTCAGCGTTAATATTCTCTAACCAGAATAATGTGCATAAAGAAACCTTGTATAGTTTTAAGAATTTCATTGTAAAAAAAACGCGAATGTGTGTTGATTTCGGTCAATACAGGACGTCAGTCAGCGTTAATATTCTCTAACCAGAATAATGTGCATAAAGAAACCTTGTATAGTTTTAAGAATTTAATTTAAAAAAAAACGCGAATGTGTGTTGATTTCGGTCAATACAGGACGTCAGTCAGCGTTAATATTCTCTAACCGGAATAATAGACATAGGAATGATTGCACAGTTGCTAACATGGTAACCAATTAATTAATGTGAAACTACTGTATCCTTGGTTCTATCTCTTATTGTTACTGGGACATACCTGTACCCAACCAGTTTTTTTATTATTTTAATCTTTTTTTATGTTTTGGGAAACATTTTACACTATTGTTTATGAGGAGCTCCTTTTTCTTCTCTTCCCACCTTCGCTGGCGTGTCTGTACCAAACTAGGTATTAATTCTACATTTCTTGAGGAAAGGGTTGGCAACCCTTATTCAGGTTATGTGCTAGGGTTTGATAGCTTGGCTCTCAGGTAGTTAAAATTTGTTGGCTCTTAGGTAGGGAGTGTTTAATTCTTGGTGGAAGAGGTGTCTCTGTACCTCACTCACGGCAACCATGAGGAAGCGTCCCTTGCATCAGCTACGTTACCTACATCCTTCATTCGTTGGCGGAGAGGGTAGTGTTATGGGTTGCCCATATACCTATCTATCGTGCGAACATCACGAAGCCAGATCGTGTCAGGAAGCCTATCACGCGTGTCTTGCAGCCAATGAACAGGCCCTAAACATTTTTAATACCATATAAGGTCATGTATTTAGGACATTTGCACGTGTCAACGTCATGCAAATCATCACCCGTTCTCTCCGGACCAATAGGAGAGGCATTGCCCATATATGGGGTTAGCCATCTCCCTCTACGGGGAGACGCAAGGGAAAGAGAAAACAAGCGACAGTTCAACGCAGGCACCCGGAGCGAGCGGTTCTCCCCGACCAAGACGTGTTGAGCGACGGTAGTTCCCGCTCGTAACAATGTGAGCGTCGGCCAGGATTGCTGAACCACAGGAAGCCCCTGACGCCCCTGCTACGCACCAGCTCAGTGCAATGGCCCTGCCGCCCGCTGCGTCGCCTCCCGCTCGTAACAATGTGAGCGTCGGCCAGGATTGCTGAACCACAGGAAATCCCTGACGCTCCTGTTCGCACCAGCTCAGTGCAATGGCCCTGCCGCCCGCTGCGTCGCCTCCCGCTCGTAACAATGTGAGCGTCGGCCAGGATTGCTGAACCACAGAAAGCCCCTGACGCCCCTGCTACGCCCCAGCCCAGTGCGCTGGCCCGACTCCTGCCGTGCCGCCCGCTGCTTTGCCGCTGTTCACACGTGAGCCTTCATAATACCCCCCCCCTCTAGTTATTCGTGAGCCATTTAGATTCTCAGCCCAAATCACCTCTTCCTTGGCACCCGCCAGTCAGGACTTAAACTGAGCGATTGTCTTGCATTACCTTGCTTATTGTCAATAAACCTGTCTATACCAACTACCTGTTTCACTGGATATTGCCTGTAGAGAGACCGTACCCCCCCCGAGACGAAGTTCGCATACTCAGAAGCTGCCGTCGGCACCCCCTGTATCACTGACATAAATAGGTAATACGTAACACTGGCGTCCAACGTGTAATACGTAACACTATCTTGCATAGATATTTTACAATCTCGATTCAAAGTGACGGTTTCAGAATTTACGCGCGACACTGAGCCTTCCGGATTGTGAGGTGCGAATATATTGAACCAAGCAGACGGATTAAACGAGTCATGTTTTATTAAACATTTTCACAATTTTCGCTTAAATATTATCGTTTTTAATATAATCACACTCCTTCTAACTTTCTTATTAACATATTTCTCCTTCCTCTCCTTTTTGAGCGCTTACTACCGGGCCTTAAGTAATCACTATTTTTTGTCATTTTTTTATTTATTATACGCAAAAAAACTTAATGTTTTGAGCAACTGATTCAAAACTTTAAAGAAAGATTATAGTTTTTGGCTAAAACTTTAGCAAGAACAGAAGCCTTTGAATATTTTCGACGCATCCGCCGCCAAGACCAGGACAAACATCACTCCATTAACGTGTCAAAAACCAAAAACATTGAGTTAAGTATTAATCCGTCCCTAAGTAACCCAGAAAATAATATTGCCCCCTGTCAAAAGCTAATAAATATATGTAATTGCCCCTATCTAGAACGTGTTACAAAAATCAAATACTTGGGTATTATTTTTGACAGTAATTTAAAGTGGAAAGAAAATATTATCACTACAGCAAACAAACTTCGAAAATCTATATATCTTTTTAGACAAACTCGCAACTTTCTTAACTTGAACCAACTCAAAACAATTTACTATGCACTATGTCAATCTCTAATCGAGTATGGTATCATAGCCTGGGGAGGAGCAAACGCTGCCGCCATTGATCCGATCTCTAAAGCCCAGAAACTAATTATAAAGATTATTCTAAAACTACCGATCACAAGCAGTTCGGATGAAATCTTTAGGAGAATCGGTGTTTTGGACATTAGACAACTTTATGCCAAAAATATACTAATTTATCTATTCAAACATAGAACTGCTTTTGACAATATCCAAACTGTTCGTGATACGAGAAGCAAAGGGCAAAATCTCTTACTTATCCCTTTCGCCAAAACAACGTTTGGTCAAAGAAACTTCAGGTACTTTGCAACAAAACTTTATAATACACTTCCACTGACCATTAGACAGCACACTAATCACGTAAAATACAAAAAAGATACCAAGTTTTGGATCACTACCAAAGACAGATCATATATCAACAATATTTTTAGAACCTCCTAATGCATGCTAACCCATTGATACGATGCTGGTGACCTATGTTATCCAATAAATGGTTCCCGAGGCGCCGCGGCCGCGGGCGGTACCCTTACTCGCCTCTGAAATTGAATCGCTTGTCATAATAAAGTAAAAAAAAAAATTCCAATTAAATTTTTAAATGTCTCGTGTCATGTGTTAAAAATGTGTTAAAAATTACACAACAGGATAACTCGGTGGTCAAGACGGCGGAATTCGAAGGAGAGTTTTATTGCGAAATTACTGTTACTGGCGTGATGTTTAGTATGAGAGGGCTTGTCTAGGGTATACTTGGTTGAAGTCCTCACCTCAAGCTCCTTCGGGGACTTTTCGGAGGAAAATTATTGTTAGTAAAAATATTTGGTTGATTGACTATGGTTGTACGGACGTTGCCATACCTGAAGAAATAATCTTTTAAGGGATCAACTGTTAGGGGGTCAACTGTTCGGGGGTCCAGTGTATTTACTGTTTGGGGATCAACTATCGGCTCGTCAACTGCAACGGCTGTTCAACTGTAGACATTTTTAGAATACTATTACGTTACGATTTTCACTTGTTGAACGTCATTACCAAACCTTAATCAGTGTCCTTCATTTATTTCCTTCATCGGTGTCCTTCAACGTTGTCCTTCATTAATGCCCTTCAACCGTTCTGTAAAATTTGTTCCGCACAGGTTGTGGAGGTCAAAATTTTCGACTCTTCGATCGACATTTAAGCACTGAGGGTTGTTTCACAGTTCCCTAGGGAAACCCAAACTAATGGAGGTACTGGGAAATATGGTTTCAAAAAATATTTGAAGAATATACAACTCATTTATTTTATGCCATTTAAATACATTTATTACATAACTTCACAATAATGTAGTTAGATCTTACAAATACTCCAGATATACAAAGGGCTAAAGTTTACTGAGTAGATAGATAAGTTATAAATATTGTATTTTAAATATGTCGTACATAACGTGTTATGAAGATACAAATTATTTTCATTCAAGTTTTATAATATATATGTATATCAATCACTTACCTACAGTTCCTTAAGCATTGCATTTAAAATTTAATTTAATATTAAATCATATTTTTAAGACATTTTCAAAATCAAAATAAGATTGAGAAAAATCCCCAAAAATGTAAGAAATTATTCTTTATGAGTGCATTTTTAACATGACTGTATTTATTCGAATTCGTTCATTTTTATTTTGTAATACATTTTCGTGAAGCTATTCCTGCAATTTCGCTTACAATTATTTAATCAATTTTGAAATATGCAATGTTTTCTGTCATCGTGATAAAAATCTTTATGAATGCATTTATAACATGATCGTATTTTTTTAAATCGAACATAGTTTTTTTTAAGTCATGTGAAGTTCTATTCCTAAAGTTGTTGCATTAATTTCATTAATTTTGAAGTATGCAATGTATTCTTTCTTCATGATAAAATTAGTATCTTTAAACAATTTTCATTAAACTTAAAATTAACTAGAATATAGCACACATCGTAAAATTTCATTTTTTAAATCTTTCATAGTATTCATATTCACATTTACATATTATTCTCCTTTGATTATATACTCGAAAAGTTCCGCACACGCGAAATATTAATTTAAATCTCTACACACAAAATTTATGTACGGTAAATCATATTTAATATGATGCCATATAATAATATTAAAGAGCTTCTTCTGTGACCCTCGTTAACTGTGTATATATATTCCATAGAAAGAACACGGACCTCTACGGTTAACGAAACAAATCAGTGGGCGGCTCCCCGTTACCTACCGAAGGATATACCACAACCGGCCTTATATGTATAAGCAGTCGCACGGTATTGAAGTCCAGATCAAGTCTAAGGGCTCATCCCCTGAAACTAATAATGAGATATGTTGTTGTAAGATGAAAGAGTTACTAGAGATTTTTCCCCCGAATACAGTTGGATATGTTTACAAAGCATGAAAAGCGATTTTCCTCAATTGGTATTAAAATACTAATGATAATATTTTAAAATTAAATTAAATTTTTGTAACTTTCGAGGCCTCTAAAACACGTGACTTCATTGATGATGATTTTATGATTAACATTTTTACAACATCAAAGGTTTAAAATCTTGACATCGTCACTGAGCTTGACGATATCAAAAAATGTTGAAACCATTGCTACTTTACACGTTTTCTATGTATAATTTACACATTTATTTATATTCATTTTTTATTTGAATAAATTTTATAATTTTATACCCACCAATGTAATATATCATTGAAGAAGGATATGTTACTAGTAAATTTAAATGAAACACGAAACAGAAAAATAAAAAGGTAGCAGTTGCAACTGGGTCTCGAACACAGAATCTCTTGTCTAACCGGGAAACAGCGCCTTAACTGGCCTTAAACACCTCGGCCGCCATTGGGACCTATGACTAAGGCGCGCCAGTGACCAATGATCCGATATTAAGTGCCTCCGTACATGACGCTACTTACAAGATACTCGATCGTCGTGCGCGTATTATGCGCGCCGATCGTAAGTACCGCCAGTACGATTTTGCTGATGGCCATACACGGCGCTACGTGACGTCTGTCGGTTTCCAATCAGTATCATGATTCTGATCGCACGCGACGCGTCACATCATTTGTGTCTGATACTTATTCCTTTGACGTTTGACAGAAATGACGTCGGAACATGAAAGTAATGTTAGATTTGTTCTGGAAGTGGAAAAAATGCGTGTTTACCAGAATTACTTTACCAGAATATGTAAGAAAGGATTTAACACTACAGTACACGCGTGGGCTACATATGTAGCCCAGGGTATTGTTTTTGTTCGTAACTTCGTGAAATCGCGTGATTCAACTTCGAGTCTCTAGCTAAACTTCGATTGGTTGTTGCTCGACACATTCAGTGTGGCGTGAGCGATCGACGCTGGCGCACGTGTGGAAAATAACGATTTAAAGTTGTTGGGCTACATATGTAGCCCATGCGTGCACTGGCGGAACACAAGGAAACACAAGGAAAACTGTATAAGGCGTATATGCAATGACCACCAAATTTTAATTTGTTCTTATGTAATGATCACAAATTTTTTATTTGTCATTCGTGTAATGAAAATTTAAAAAAAAGTTTAAAAAAAATGTAAGAATTAAACCAAAAGTTGATTGATCTCAAATAAGTAAAAATTAGGTGATTTTTTGAGAAGTCTGAAATTTTGTTAATATTTTAAGTTTAAGAAAGAGAAGATGTATTCTTTTTATTTCGGTTTACTTAATAAATGTCATTTATTTTAATAAACGTTTTTTATTTAAAAATTAAACGATTATCTTTCAGTATATTTCAATTTAAAATGGGCTACAAGTAAAGCCTACACGAGTACTCATGAGCATTTTAGAAGCGCGTGTACCGTAGTGTAATGGAGAAGGCATGGATTAATGTTGGAAAAAAAAAGTAATTTGACATTGCTTGACATAGTGTTAACTCCACGGCTGCACGTGAAAAATGATCAAGTTCAGTATATTTTTGGTAGCGCCGTGTACGGATACCAGCTTTAAAAGGTAGTATATCAGCAGGGTACTTGTGGTTGCGTCACAATTACGTAGATTGTAACTGTCTCCATAAACGGAGGGCCTAAGAGTTTAAAAAGAAGGAGAGGGGGAGATATTATACGAATGTTAGAGGAAGCGCGCTGATATTAAAAACGATAAAAGACACCACAAAGTATTTGATTCCTTCGATAAAATTAAAAACGATAATAATTAAGCGAAAATTGTAAAAATGTTTAATATAACACGACTAGTTTAAAATAAAACAAAAATCTCTCTACAAATGCTTATGTTGCATTTAAAGATACACTGTGAATTTTTTCACACTCATAATATGTTAAAATAACAGAACAAAATGTATTTCTAATAATTTTCGGAGCATACTTTGCGATTTTTTTCTATCGAAGAAAATCCACATAATTATCCACCGTTTCTGTTCTACAAATGAATACATATTATCTTCAAAAATAACATTTATTTTTTTAGAAACTTAAAAACTTTAAGTCTCCTGACATACACGCCTCGCCGTGTCCCGGCAAGATCCTGGGTTCGAGTCCCAGTTGCGAGCGTTACCTTTTTATTTTTCTGTGTCATGTTCTGTTTCATGTTTCGTTTAGATTTATTAGTATGATTTGCTTCTTCAATGATATAATATATAATTATATTATTTATTTTTTCAAATCACAATTGCCAACAAAAAATATTTCAAAGTAAAGATACTGCACCTTTGCGTTATGTGATACGCGAGATTACGGCTGCCAGATTTACATGAACAGTTGTCATAACTTGCATTTAATAAGTACTTGATAATTGTTCAAAATGTTAGCAGTTCGATATTTTAATTAGGAAGTAAATAATATTTGAGAAAACGATGACTTTTGTAATCTTTTATACATAAAACATTTGATAATATTATGATTACAACTACAAGTTTCATGCTAATTTGAAGAAGGAATGTTCATTTTACCACAGTTAAGAAATACACACAATTTCATAAAGATGTAAGTACAAGTACAATCGAGCTATACAATTATTATTTAATCTAACATAAAGTAATATATTTGGTGTATAAGCTTATATGTGATTTCATTTATAAACAAACTTATTAAATTACATTTTTTAATCAGTAAATTATCTTAAACATACAACTATTGTTCGAAATAATCATTTCCCTTGTGGGAATTAGAACGTTATACCCATACCTCGTCAATAGTGAATACAACGAGTGATTGATTTGGCTTTCTCGTATAGTGTTTAAATATTATTGTATATTGTTGGCTTCTATAGATGTACGATTTCTAAGAAATTCAAGGCAATCAGAAACGGATCCAAAATATTACGAAGGCGAATTTTAAGGTTAGATTACGATAATAATTCAATTGCTTAACTTCTCAAGGTTTTAATCAAAACAATTCTATTAATTTAAAGTGGAAATAAACTTTATTGTCAGATCTAAGTAACGCATGTCAGATTATTAATGGAATTTGATAATTAGAAGTGTAGAATTTGGACCCGGAGAAATAGAAACATTGGTATTGATACTATTACATCTCTTCTTAATCTCTACATTAAAATTACCCTTGATTTTCGTTTTTAAAATAAAATAAAAATCTTTAATTATATAAGGATAATATTAGCGAAACTCAATCAAAAATCTGGAAACAGAAAATTCAGAAAAAGATATTGGCACCTCTGGGACTCGAACCCAGGACCTTCGGCTTTCCGGGCAGCTGCGCTAACCACTGCGCCAAGGTGTTAAGAAAATGAAGATAATATTGGTGGTTCTTAGTCGAAGTATGATACAGTTAAAAAGGACCGATTCGGATATAGACACCTTTGCGCAGTGGGTTCGGATCCCAGAAGTGCTTATATCTTTTCTAATTTTTCTGTTTCCAGATTTTCGATTGAGCTTCGCTAATAGTGCCTTCATTTAATTAAATATTACAATTTGAGGTTTTACTCATAAAGTTTTTTTTTTAATCACTTGATAATGGATGGGAAAAGATAAACTTTTTTCAAGTATCATTTTATTCAAATTCATTCTCATGTGGTTTCCGCATGCCCCTTTCTTATAAACATCATAATATATTATTATTAGATACATAGAAATATTACCCATACTAAAAGTTTTCATTAGGATTACCATCTATTGTTTGTAATGGATTTGACCTCTGATTCTATTGATGGAACTTTGAAATTTTACAGTCGGAAGCACCCAACCGACAATACGAATAGATTCGCTAAGTCGTTCACTCTAAAATCACATCACGTTTGACCCGTATTCCCCGCTGCTCCCTTACAGATTAATTGATTTTACAAGTAATTACTACGCGACCATTTGTGTACAGCTCAACGTAACGGGAGAAATTAGGGCAGTTACGTAAATGTTTAGAATTACAGTACGAAATTCTGGGATCAAAGTGTTTAACAGGAATTTGAAATGAATACCTTCGTGGGAAATGGATGAAATAATCATATTGGATGTCGTATAAATTCGTTGAATTCCAAATTAGATTTGCCACACTTATGAAAAAACAAGTGTGTTGAACTGTAAACTACGTATATAAATAATTTAAATCGTTCTTTCTGACGTGTTTACGAATTTCATGAAAACCGTTATTTCGGTAATAAATTTTGTCGTATATACGGAACGGATGTTCCATTCGACAAAATTTTCTTCATTTTTCATTATTGCTCGCCTTCAAGAAACCAAACTGCTTTTAAAAAGGTTTTAATTAAAAAGTCGTTTTCACAAACGTTTGCATTCATTAGCTTGACTATTTCGCGAAAAGAAATATCCTTGGATATAAATTAACATTCAATGTTTACTTCTTTGACATTATTACAATTTTCGCATTTTTGTACAAACGGAAAGTGGTTTTCAAAAGTCATAATAAGACACTCACGCTGAATGGATAAAATATCAATTTTTCAAAAGAAGCAAACACATTGTGACTTGACATTTTAAATAAATAAAACGAAAATACTTTGTTTTAAATCACTTTATTGTCAAATTTGTCAATAAAGTGACTTAAAACAAAGTATTTTCTTTTTATTTATGGATAAAATATCATTACAAAACAATTTTCTTTATTAAGTACATAATTAAGTAACTAGGTAGGTACCTAATTTTCAAAAAGCAATTTGTAGTATCATACTACATTGTAAATTATAATTGAAAAGTTAACATGATGTGATGCACCACTAAGTAATGCAAAATCATATGATTTTGGTTTGAAAATTAGGTCGCATGAAAATATTTAAAATGCTTTAATTAAATACTGCAAGTAGAACAAATATTTGCCTTTGATAATCAAATTTTATAAGCCCAGAAAAAATAAAGTATAAGGCTTATAAAAACTGCTTAAAGTTTTAAATCTCCAACTTGCGAACCCCTTTTCGGTAGTGGTTTTATTGTATAATGTGGAAAATTAATTTCTTTAGAAAATGATCCTAAAACATTTTAATATTTGTGCCTGAGCTTTGGAAAATAAAATGAAAAACGCTTTTTTCTTGAATAAATCAAAACAATTTAAATAATTAATTTAACAGTAATAACAGTAATTTAAACCTTATCGCCATCTATATAAGGATTGATATTATTAGCGGCCTGATCATTTTACACGACGTGGTGCATCACCTTAATATACATATTGGAGAAAATATTTTTATTACAGGTTCCCAAATTGTGCGTTCATCTTAACATCGCTTAATTTACAGTAAGTCATCGTTTGTTTGTACAAACATCACATTTATCTTTCTAGTAAACATTTATAAAATTCAGAGACTGATAATTTACAATCTCTGATATCCACCTCATTCGTATAATATGATATTACAAGATTATTAGTACTTAATCACTATTAGAAAATGGTTATGAATGACACGGTAGTTATGGATAAGGTGTTATTTGAAATCTACGCTTACACATTTTAAAATATGTTTTAGAAGATAGATAACAGAAAAACAGATGATTTTAGTGAAATAAAATATCTCTGAATCTAAAGTGGTCTTCAAGGGCTAGTGGTATCATTACACTTTGAAACAAGGCCCTTTAAAAGATCACATTCACTTTGAAATACCCATCGGTGAAATTTTAAATTTAAATTCTCTTCCAGTCTTTTTCCACAATTCCTGATTATTCCAATTTTTATTCCGTTTTGTATTATTATTATGTAAATATATAGATTTAGAGAAATCGTTTACATCATTGCACATTCATTTTGTGGAAACTGTTTGTTGCTTTTTCCCTTAGTCAGTTATATGGTTTTCTTGGGGGTTTAATTTTTGCTGATATGGATATACAAGTATTAAGTACAATTAGGAATTCCACAGAGCCGAACCCTCTGATATGAAAATATCTGGAGTCGGTGAATTATTTTCCCATCTGGTCTCTGGTAGGTTGACATATTGTTCTTGTATTGTTTTGTAATTATAATACATATAGTGCAATTGCATAACGTGGATTGACCAGATGATCATTTGGGAAGTGTGTGAAAGGGTTTAGTTTTTCCTGTGGGGAAAATTAAACCCGGACATTTAAATCTGGTGCGTGAAATATGTAGAACAGTAGCAGGAATCTGTTTAGATTTTTTCGGATTTCTCAAAATTTTACCATTTTGACTCACAAAATAACGTAAATTGTGTTGAAAATTGAACCTTATTTCTCTTTTAAGAATTTAGATTTTCTCTTCGCTTTGTTTTGGATCAGGGGACTCAAAACGTAACTCAATTCAATGTAGAAAGTTAAACCATTTCAAGATTTGGATCTTCTATCAAAATTGATCACTCAAAAGTTGAAATCTTTATCGTGATTGTATTTTGGGGTATCACGCCGTGTTGCGCTTCTTCCCCCTTTAGCCCTCGTTTCGGACAGCCTGAACAGCAGTGTCCATCATCAGGGCAGGTTGTGGTGAAAGCAATGTTTATTTATGTAGAAATTACGGCTCTTCAGCAACGAATCCATTGTGACTTAGTCTGTTAATTTTTAATTTATTTTTCAAGTCCAGGATATGTTGGATATTTTGGAACCCAAAGTTTAAATGCTGATTTAACTTTAAGCTTTTACGAGCTGCTTGATCAAAATCGATCTATTCATATCGTTTTAGATTGATCGAAAGAAATTGAAATTGTTGGACCTTGCTTCTCTTTGGGAACGAATTCATCGCAACTTATTCTGTTTGAAAATATTTTTCTTGGCATATATAGTTTAGTCTTGGAAATGTTGGTGGTGTTGGATTTTAAGACAGGATGCAGGAGTTTCTCTTGCCGCCCGCATGGCGCTCCCTGATCTGCTGTAGATGGGCCAGTTGCGCTGGAGTGGGCATGGGGGCCGCAGGGGCGGGCGCGCCGGGCTGAGGCGGCGGTAGCGACTGCCTCCTGCGCCGTCGCAGGGCAGGGCTGAGGTTGTACTTCACCTTGGCCTGCGTGAGGAGCTCCTTGAAGACTTGCGTGATATTGGTGCCGTCCTTGGCTGAGGCCTCTACGAAGCCATTCTCCCAGTCGACGGTCACGACTGATTCAGTGGTGTCGTAGTCCATCTGTGAAAAGTAAAAAACAGTATTAATTTAATAAACACATCAGTATACATATTAGATTCTTAAGCGCCAATTAAGAGTTGGCATAATTAAACCGAGTGATTTTAAGTCAAGTTTTTCACCATTCATCTACGTGAATGGTATAGGTACAAAAAGTACTATTATTTTGGTCCGCAGTCTGCAGACCGAAGATTTCCTTGACTTTAACCAAACTCCGATGAGAGATGGCATTGAAAGAATAAATAAAAAATGCTATTTTACGTAACACTAATTGGAACTGAAATTAGTCAAATCATAAATAATATTAATTTTACGGGAAGGTAAATGTTGAACATTAAAGGTGGCCCAAAATGGGTTGTTTTGCGTTAAATGAAGAAAGGCCGACTAGAATACAGACCTTGGAGCATCACCGCCAAATTACAAAGTCAGTGCTGTCGCTAAGTAAACCTCACTTGTTGAAAATATTCTAATCAATCTAATCAACACACTGTACTCTATTCCTTCAATAAAGACTATAGTTGAGGTGTTTTAAATTTAATCACAATAAAATTATTTATTACCATCAAAGCGACCGGCACCAAATTTAAATTTTAAATATTATGAACGAGCACAACAACTTGATCGTTATGCTTGACAGCTGATAATAATAATTTTTATTTAAAAAAAATGAAACTTCGACAAGAGTCGGCATAACAGGGACTTTTCAAACGACAAAAATTAAAAATGGCGCCCATTGTCTCTTCGACATAACACAAACACATATATCTCAAATAGACTATATGACTTATGATATCTTTGGGCATGCTTGCAGGATCTCTTGGAAGAAATGAAAAATATGTCTACCTGGGTCTTGAAGAGATCCATGATAAAGTAATTGATTTCATTCCATTCAGTCGATCTATTTTTTTTGCTTAGTTTGGAAATGTGATTTCCAAACTAAGCAAAAAAAATAGATCGACGAGTAAAGAATTACACATGGCATAGTATATTGATTTCATATGTTTAACAGAGAGAATATTTCTGATGGTTATAAAAAGGTGTGTAAGTTTTCTGACTTTTGAGGCCGTTGCGTTGATGTGTTCATCCCATCTCAGATATTTATCTATGGTGATCCCTAGATATTTTAAACTATCCACGCATTCAAGGTTATTGCAAGTACAAATGTTCGGTTCATTGCAAATGTGAATAGTAATATTTAGTATTACCTTAGGTTGACCCGCTTGTGTTGCACTAAAACGTATACATTTTGTCTTGTCCGTGTTAAGAGTAAGAAGATTGTAGTCTAGCCAATGTTTGACATTGTTTATTCCAATTTCTGCTTTTCTATGCGCTTCATGCCAGTTTTTGCCCTCAAATATTAAGACCGTATCGTCAGCAAAAGTGATGATATGATCGGCAAGGTTACTGTTGCAAAGACCATTAATATAGATATTAAACAATATCGGTCCTAAAGTACTTCCTTGTGGTACACCAAATTCGATATTGGCTGGATCGCTTAGAGTACCACTAACAATAACTCTTTGGCTCCGATTTTCTAGATAGCTTCCTAACCATTTAAGTAACTGCCCCTGTATTCCGATTAGCTGTAATTTTTTCAAAAGGATTTTGTGCGAGATGGTATCAAAAGCTTTAGCCAGATCCAGGAAGATCGCGATGCTTTTGATTCCTCGATCGATGTTATTAGAAATTACTTTAGTCAGATTGCCAATGGCATTTTCAGTACCTAAACCCGGCCGGAAGCCATATTGTCTCTCAGAAAGGATGTTATTATCTTCAAGATAAAAGCTAAGACGATTTTTGACAATTTTCTCTATAATTTTTGAGACTGAATTGACCAAAGATATCGGCCGGTAATTTTGAATCGCAGATTTATCTCCGTTTTTGTGCAGTAATACAACAACTGAATGTTTTAGATGGTTAGGGAATATTCCTGATTTGAGACTTAGATTGGAAATGAACGCTATCGGAGATGCAATGAATGACTTAGTTACTTTAAGCAGATTAGTCGAGACTTTGTCTGGTCCACAAGCGTTAGATGGCTTTAGGTCGTCAATTATTTCCAAGACTTCATTCGTCGATGTTTGTATATTGTCTATTTATGGGGTGACTTTATCAACTAAATAACTTTTTATAAAATTTTTAAATCATATTTATTGCTCACTTTTCAACTATCGAAATGTATAAATAAGTAAATGTGTGTCACACTTTTCGGAGTGGGATGATTTCGATAGAATATCATTTTTTATATGTTTATTAGGGGCCATTTATTTATTACGTAAGACGATTTAGGGGGGGAGGGGGGTCGACCATGTCTTATTTTATCATACAATCGGGTTAGAGGGATTCTCGATAGATCATACGTAAGATCACAAAAATGCGCAAAGTTAAAATTATTAGTACCTTTGTAAGTTCAAATAAACATTTCTAAAAATTGTTACTTTGGAAAATAAACATTAAAACAAACCAAACGTGTATTCATTTTTTCCTTTAGGTTCTTACATAATAAATATTAAGCAGGGGGGGGGGGGTCGGCCTATTCTTATTTTTTCTTATAATAGGGGGGGAGGAGGTCTAAAACTAGTAAAATTTGTCTTACGTAATAAATGAACTCTTACACCCAAAAATAAGTGACCAGCTCAGATATGGGAGCTCCATCGAAGTCAGAAATAAGTTAGACTCTCAAAAACTGGGCGTACTGTACAAGGCCCGCAGATACTTTATTAGTACAAAACTGCTAACCCTGTAAAAATCCAAATTTGACAGCCACCTTTGGTCTAGAGCCCCTAAATATCTGAAAAACCCTCGACTCTGTGCAGAAATGGGCGGTCCGTTTGATAGATTCTCCTAACTTCAAACGGATTGCGATCCTTAGAGCACAGGCGTTGCTCGAGTGGAGATGCTATCCATGTTCTACCGGTATTTCATCGGAAGATGCTCCGAGGAACTAGCGTCATTGATCCCTTCGGCACCGGTGCATAGTCGGGAAACACGCCAAATGCGCGCCCAATATTTATGTATGGTTGACATTTGTAACATGAGAACGGGTCGCTTGAGAGAGCAGACTACGGATCGGCAGAGACGGAGGACGAAATAAAAGGCAAAGACGAAATAATCAGTCGATGTAGTGAGTCAGTCTTTATTGACCAGCTACGTAGCGAAGGTCGAAGCGGAGCGCAGTGACAGTGGTGCTGTGAGTGTCGCTCGGTGTTGCTGATGCGTGATGATGGTCAGGAGGCTGTGGCGGTGAAGATCACAGATCTTCAGGGAGCCAGCGTGTAGCTCTACACCGTGGCGGTGGAGAAGTGACCTTGGTCCAGGCGGTCGATCGACGTCTTGATGACGGATATGGCGGCTATGTGTCCTTTGAGTCGGAGCACACACGTGACGCAGGAAAGAACCTTGGGAACACGATGGGTTTCGAATGCCAGAGAACGGGTTGCACCTAAACAGCAATAGTTTGTAGGTATGGGCCGGACAGCGAGATGGTGGTTGGAGATGGAGGCCTCGAAGGTGTTATGGCTATGTTTCTGGTGTCACACTAGATATGCGTAAATCACATGTTGCTGACTGTGCGGGCGGCAGCCCGGCGAGGGCTTGTACTAACTTGCGCGTTGCGGCACTGTACTATTGTAATCACTTCACTGTGTATGCGAGTCGACCGATGAATTGAGACTAGACTGAGCTAGCGCTGAGTTGCGGCGCTTATATAGCCGACCGGTAGAGTAGCTTCCTAGAGCTCCAGGTAATGTTGCGAATTTACGCAAAGCGAAGAAAACGCTCGAACGTTCTACTGCCGTAGTGATGAACGGCCGTTGACTCGAGGCCTTTCGCGTAAGTGGTGGAATAATTAATCGGCTAGTAGTGATTATCGGTTGTAGGTAGATATGTACCGGCGGTGCCTTGCGTGGTGTGGTGTATTGACTCTTTTCCACAAAAAAATTATCAATTGAATTCGAAAGATTGTTAAAATTTTTTGAGAAAACATGTTTATTTTTAGTATAATAAGGTATAGCGTCGTTGGTAGATTTGTTAAATTTTCAAACAAAATTTTGTATTATACAATACACATTTCAAATCATATTATCAAGCAGTAAAATAAATCAATGAATTGTCTAGGAAAGCTATTTTTCAGAGTTTTAATTTTAGTTTAAATAAAATCATTAAAAAAAGATCCGCGCACGTGTTTTGTGACAAAAATAAATCAGTTTGTATATTTATTTACGGTCTTACAAACTAATTTATTTACGTTATTTTTTCATTGACATTATTAAAAAATTATAAATACTTGTGATCAAAAAATAATTACAAAAAATATATAATTTTCGTAGTTTTATCAACAACGCCTTTCCGCATTTTTGAATGTAGATATAAATTAAACAATAAAAAAAAATTCCAGTTGAAAGAAAATTATATTTTCACTCATTTAACTACAAATAATAATTAAACACATTAAAATAAACCAAATATTTCAATACAGCGCTATTCTATTTTATCATTTTGTTTATCGAGAATAAATATTAATAATTTTTGTTTAAATTTATCTAGTTTTTTGTCATTTGGGAGGCAATTATATAAGTTGCCCCCTTCGTAACCAATGTATGTTCTGGGCTTGTGCTTAAATAGTTTTTGATTACCGTATTTTGTATTACCTGTAATTCATTTATGTATGTTTCACATGCCTTTCCCCAGATTTCAATCATATTATTTAAATGTGAGTGTACGAGACCATAATATAAACCTTCGAATATAATATAATAATAAATACTAATATAAATTTTGAATGCAATTAAATCGATTTTGAGTTATAATTTAAAAAGCTGGTAAGGAGAATAATTAATCTTTCTCATTGGAACCGCCCTGTACGATCTTAAGAACATCTTTCAACGAAATTTGGATTCTCTGTTAAAGTCCCTTACGTACATATTTTGTGTCATTATAAGTGTCGTTGTATGCAAGTTGCCCGAAAACATCATAACAAATAAAGCGAGAATTATATACAATACAGATTATCAGCGATGATCAAATTCGTTACCACGAACAAACGTCGCCCCATAATACAGTACCTTCGATACTGAATAGTTTATGAAGTTGTTATGTGTATTTTTTTTGTTCTTAGTTATTAATATTTACACGTACTAGCCGCTGAAAATAGAATCTGACCTTTCAAAATACGGTGTTCATTTTCAGGAACTGAAGTTTTTACAAAATACCAAATTCGGCCAAATTTTTGTCTTAAGAAATTGCTTTTCTTTCCAGAAAGAATACATTTGGCGCTCGCAAAGTTTCATAATCTGTATTCATAATGTTCAATTATAAAAGTTCTTGATTAAAAATTACCTTGAATTTCTTTCTCAAAGTACCACTGTATTGGAAGCTATTTAAAAATATTAATATAAAAGGTGGATGAATTGGCTAAAATATTGGCATGGTCATTGTTAACAGTTTTTTTTTTTAATTTCACTTATTCAATGCTTTGTAATTACATAATTTGAGGATTTATCGACCACCATGCTAGGCACATGCCTGTGTGTGGTGGTCAAAACTTATTAAATAATTCATTAAAAAACTGTTTGTGTACATCAATTTATTTTTACAAGACGCTTTTCTATGTGCAACAACAAAACAATGTAATGATGTTATTTGATGTGTTCTAATGGTAATGATTGCCCCCTTACACAGGAGTTTTTAACTCTCGTAAAGGTAAATGTGTCTAGTTTATAATTTGAAATATATATTATCATGTTAATTTAAGTACCTTTATGATTGTAATAAATAAATTAAAAAAAATAAAGATATCGTTTTGACAAATCTGTTAGCAACTTTATAGCACAAAAAAACATCCTGAATTCTCTAAACGAATCAAAGTTTGAGACAATATTGGTTTGGGTCCCTCACGATCTAGGAATTGAGGGTAACGAGAAAGCCAATTCTCTCGCTAAACTTGGAACAATCTCTGGTTTTATTCCATTTTATTTCTGATTTTAGAATTCCTATCTCTGACGTCTTCTTTGTTCTTATATCCAATGTGCCTCGTTCCTGGGAAGAAAATTGGATAAATACGACAACCCGAACTGGATCGATCTTTCTATGCTGGAATTCAAAATCATGTTCCAAGTAAATATTGGCTCCACAGCAAAAAAAATCCAAAACATTTGTTTCCTGCATTTCGAGAACGAGAATTGGTCACTGCTCTATTGCAGCTTATTTGATTAAAATCCGAGTCGTCAATAGTTCAATCTGCCAGTGCGGTGTGAAGGAGAAGAATCTTGACCATGTTTTCTTCACTGAAATCTAATCTAACCTAAATATATACTCTTCTAGACGATTAATTACCTACCTTGACAAACCTCCAGTAAAAATTTTAGCTTTCATAAAAAAAATAAATTATAGATTAACATATTTATATCTTACTTCTGAGTATTTTATATTTTTATATATTTATATTTTAGTACTTTATTTTTTATATATATTTTATATAGTATTTTATTTTTAACTTCTTTAAAACATTTTCTTTTTTATAATCCTTTATATATATACGTATATATGTGTGTTTGTATGTATTTATATGTATTTGTATGTGCATACGTATACATATATCTTGTTATATTTTACCTTAAATATTTTTATCTTTTTTCTTTCTCTTGTTTCTAATATCTTATAATTTCTATTTCAAACCTATATTTTGTTCTAGTTCATACACTATAACTTATATCATGTATGATTACCTTAACACGGGCATTAGCCTAGTATGGTAATCAAGAAAAAAACATAAAAGTGTATTTTCAAAAATTGTATGAAATAAAAAAAAATTGTAAAAATAAATCTTCCTTCAAAAGCATATATCGTTTGCTTATTAAAATCACCCTTCATTCTTCCCTAAGTATTCCATTGCTGTCTCTCAACAATTCTCGCATTTTTTCAGTCCTATATAAGTTAATAGACCTTAATGACTTCAATATTTATAGATTATCCTCAAAATTATAACTATTTTTATTAAGTTTATCGGTACAAAGCACTCTTTTTAGGGTGATTGCCTATTTAAAACAAAAACAAAAAATATAGTAATCCTAACGAAGGCGCAGTTGTGCTGAAACAGGTTGATTTTTCGTATGCCTAGTGTGTAAAATGATTTGTACTCTACATAATTTGTTTTTGAAGTGTATATTTTACAATACACATACTGTAGTCGTATATATTGAGTGCGAATCAATTTGTGGACTGTGATCAATAATTTTAAATACGTTTCAAGTTGACACAACTTTGTGGGAGTAGGTGAAATTTGGATATTTGTAAAGGACTGACTTAACCCCTGTCTTCTGATATTCTTGTTCTTAAGAATCGTTCTTATGACCTTGAGAGATTTCTGGTGGTATTCACTACACAATCACACGTAAGAGATTCGAAGTTGTGGGAGTACCAGGTGGTCACTGTCCAAATTTCTAAACAGAGTCGATATTAATTTGCGCTGTAACATCAATATGTCGGCCATTGCACAGGTTTTAAGCGATTAAACACACTGAGAGATTACTGTGTAGTAATCATTGCATAGAGGCTCCTTTAAGAGAATATATATTAAATGCACTTAAAGATCACTATAAGATTGATCATTGCACGGGTTACTTTAAAAGACTGATTGTACCATAATGAATTGTTGTAAATGTCACACACGTCAGATAGGGTCAGATAGATACTCACAAACTATCAGATAGGGACAGATACGTGGATAGAAGGTTGGGTGGAGGAATGCGGGAACACATGTTAGATGGAGATGCCTATAGTTGCGTCTACAAATTTTACAAATACAACTCTTCGAAGGAAAAATATCTATAAGTTGTTGCGTGGGTAACGCCGAAGGAAGAAAAATAAATTGTTGTACACAAATTTATAACGTTTCATTTATGGGTAGGTATCGAAGTCAGAGTTTACACGGACTCAGTAGTCACACAGATGAATTACTAGGATACAGCCATAGATATATATCTACTTATAATATAATATATCAATGGATTCAGCATATTTAGCATATACCGAACACAAAAAAGGAACAACTGCAAAAACTTTTCGAATATTTAAAGCGAACTACGGATAGACGCACTCGTCCTTTTCGCTAAAAACAATACGTATAAGAAATATAAATAAAACGTAAGAAATATACTCCTCGCAATTTCGTGATCTGCCGCCATTGTAAATGTGTCCCCGTGTATTGTAAATGTGCCTGATTATGATGTGGCGAGGCGCATCATGATCTGCCTGATTTTACGATCGGTCTACGATATATATATTTGCACCAATATACACAATCTTAGGTGTTTGTTGTTTAAGCCAACTCTAATTGCACAATTGTTCAATTTATATTACATTAAAAAAAATGTGGCGATTGTTTGAACCGAAAATCTTCGAAAGAGTTTTCTATCAATAAAAATGGCATTACAGTACGTAACGAGCCGCTTGAACAAGCGAATGAGTGCCTACTCCACATCTGTGAAGAGGTCGCGAGACCTTGATCTGAGTTCAAGACCCTTGTCTTTGAATGTCAGGTAACGAAGAGTTAAGCTTCGGGATTTTTCTTCAACATTCTACTTAATACTCACATCAGCGCAAACCATTGAAATGTAGCAAAAAGTAGTAAAATTTTACAAAGCTAAATCTAGCGATATCCTTAAGATGAAGCTAAGCGTGAAATCCTATTTAGATATTATTTAGATTTTAGATTAATCATTACAACGAATCGGTTTACATTATGAACATCAAAAAATATGTTTCGGATAAATTGAAGCTTTTACTACCTTTTTTACGTATTTGAATTACAATAAAATTATTATTTACGTTACAAAAAATATAAGCGTAAACTACTAAAAAAAATGTTTTATTTATGATTTAACCATGAAGTAATATAAGAAACTTTTTTTTAAATACCCCTTTGTGGCTAAGACTATTTTTGACGTTTTGTACGATCTAACTTTTTTTCATTCTTATAAAATTATGCATAAAATAAATAAAAACCTCTTTGGCGCTTACTTGCCTCGTGCAAATAGAAGCTCGATTTAAAATTTTGAAGGCGTGAGAATTAAAATATTTCTAGCGTTTATATTCCTCTTAAAAAATAAATATCTCCATAGACGTTATACCTCTGAAACGCGCAGTCTGTTAACTGTTCTTTGATATGATTCTCGAACTGAATGTTATTGTAGAGAACGATACTCAACAGCCGAATAATTGTGCTTTATACGCTGGCAACTCAGCCAACGTGAGCTTGCATTCCTTCTGTTCGACAAAGATACCTAAGATCATTCGTTTTTCGACTACCCGACGAGCGGTTGTATGTGAGAGTGTCGTTCCCTACAAAATCTTCTGATAAAAATACTTGTTGTGTTTTACGAAATTTAAATAAACCCTAACTTCAGTATTAAATATTTCATTAAATGAAGACAATATAAGCGAAACTCAATCGAAAATCTGAAAACAGAAAAATCAGAAAAAGATATTGACACATCTGGGACTCGAACCCAGGACCTCTCGCTTACCGGGCGAACGCGCTAACCACTGCGCCACCGTGTCGATATCCAATTCGGTCACTTTTAACTGTATCATACTTCGACTAAGAACCACCCACACTATCTTCATTTTTCTTAACGCATATACTATTGGCTGCTATCTTTATGTATGATTGCAAGATTCAAACCTGAACTAAATGCTCTCTAGATAGTGTCTGGATAAATCTTTATCCATTTTATTTAATATGCGACATCAATTGACTTTTTCTGCAAGTCTAGGATGAATATTTTTATTTTTATTTTAACTTTATGAGTAAAACCTCAAATTGTAATATTTAATTAAATGAAGACAATATAAGCGAAACTCAATCGAAAATCTGAAAACAGAAAAATCAGAAAAAGATATTGACACATAAAGTTAAAATAAAAATAAAAATATTCATCCTAGACTTGCAGAAAAAGTCAATTGATGTCGCATATTAAATAAAATGGATAAAGATTTATCCAGACACTATCTAGAGAGCATTTAGTTCAGGTTTGAATCTTGCAATCATACATAAAGATAGCAGCCAATAGTATATGCGTTAAGAAAAATGAAGATAGTGTGGGTGGTTCTTAGTCGAAGTATGATACAGTTAAAAGTGACCGAATTGGATATCGACACGGTGGCGCAGTGGTTAGCGCGTTCGCCCGGTAAGCGAGAGGTCCTGGGTTCGAGTCCCAGATGTGTCAATATCTTTTTCTGATTTTTCTGTTTTCAGATTTTCGATTGAGTTTCGCTTATATTGTCTTCATTTAATTAAATATTACAATTTGAGGTTTTACTCATAAAGTTAAAATAAAAAAAAAAAAAAAAAAAAAAAAAATTAAATATTTCTTTCAATTAATATCACGGTACATTTGGTAACCCAGTGGAGTCAGATAAAGAAGTAAGTATAACACCAAGCGGATCGCCGAACTAAGTCCGCGTGGCCGCCATTATACAAATTCTACCCACAACATTTCTTACCAAATTGGTGACCCCGACGTGATTTGAACACGCAACCTCTGGCCTGAAACAGTACCATTGAAAGACATGTCTGCAGAAACCGTCGCAAATGCACTGATGAACCACTGGATAGCTCGTCACGGGACCCGGAGACGATAACTACAGACCAGGGCCGTCAATTTGAAAGCTTTCTTTTTAAGAAACTGGCGGAAAAATTGGGAATAAAACATACAAGGACTACGGCATACCACCCACAAGCCAACGGCTTAATAGAGAGATGGCACCGTACTCTGAAAGCCGCTCTTAGTGCAAGCGGTGACCCGAACTGGTTGGAGACTCTTCCGCTCATACTACTCGGATTGAGATCTACTGTTCGCGAAGACCTAAAATGTTCCCCGGCTGAACTCACATATGGTAGAACATTAAGATTACCATGTGATTTCTTCACCGAAACACCTAAAGAAGAACCCGACACTTACGTAGGTCGACTTCAGAGAAAATTTGAAAACATCAAGCCAACACCTACCACCGCCCATGGATCAAGGAAATGCTTTGTACATAAAGACTTATCTCTAACTACCCATGTCTTTCTTAGAACAGACAGTGGAAGAAGGCCCCTTCAAAATCCCTACGAAGGACCTTATAAAGTGGAGGAACGCGATGAGAAAACGTTTGTCATCAACGTAAAAGGCAAGAATAAACGTGTTTCCATAGATAGGTTAAAACCAGCCTTCATACCTGTAGAAGAAAATATACCAGTAGAAGAAAATATTCCTGTTTCTACAACTCTCCAGGAACCACTCCCAGAACAAAATCAGGCCCCCTAGCATGGTCGATCGATATAGGTTTTATCGAAAATGTCGGTAACTTGAAATCGCTCCCGAGCACGACTGCAGGCCACTAACGAAGAAATAACAGTTCACCTCAAATAAATTGGGAACCCTTAGTCGTTGTGAACTGTTGCTTGTTCGTTAGCGGCCTGCAGTCGCGCTCGGGAGCGATGACAAGTTACCGACATTTTCGATAAAACCTATATCGATCGACCATGCTAGGACGCCTGGTCGTAGAGTCCATTTTGGCGATCGATACCGGTCGGAAAGCAAATAATTGGCAAAATTAGATATAATTAATTCTTTTCCTTCCTACAGATCTCATATCAAATTAAAAATGACTACCAAAAATAATATTTTTTAAATAAGCATATACAAAGCTTATACTATCTTAAACCGTATATTTGTAAAATTACTGATACTAAAGACTTCAATTTTGAAAGAAATTTTGAACTCTAGTACTATTATTTGTTTTATACAACATTTAACCAATGAAAATTTTCATTTTTTTAAAATCATGTAAACCATGTAACTAGTTTTAAGAAAAAATTAACACTTTATATGGTGTGAAAAACAATGTACTTAGACAATAGTCATTTTTTAAACTTAATATTAACAGAGCGTAATATGTCTTGTATTGACCATATACTCAAAATAACACATATTAACGTAAAAAATAACCTCGTTTTAAAAAATAAAACATTCCGCAGCTTGCGATGAATATTTAAATAGTAAATCTAGCCACTCTGCTATATGCGTTGAAGTTTTTATAAATTTTATACAATTTTTCTTTAAAAAACTTGTATAGAATTTTAGAATGAAATTTTTACATGTACCTACTTTTAAGCAAACATAAAACATTGTAAATCAATCAATGAAACCTTCTTATCCAGCTATAATCGCTTTTCACAATACTTATACAACTTATGCTAAAAATAACTTCTTAGAGGTTTGTATAATTATTGTGTAAAACAATCTTAATATATTCTATTCCCAATATGGAATATATTAACATATACATATAAACCTAGTATCTAACATTGTTTAATAACTTTTAACTACCAAAAATGTCATAAAAAACAATTCTTAATTTTTTTATTTTTTTTATTATTTAGTAACTACATAATATTTTTTACATTTTTATATGAAACATGTTAGTTTGATGTATATATAAAATATATTCGTAGTCCTCCTCACTAGGAGATCCTGTGCTGAGGGCGACTATGCTTTGGATAAGTTTTTCATTGACTTCTATGGTTTAACTTCATTGATTGGATAAGGTTTTCCAGAAACTTCTATGATGTTTTAAGTATACCAGTAAGTTCATTTTCCGCTAGATTCTTCAGCCAACATTTAATGTCCTTAATGTAGCTATTTTTTTTTAAAATTTGTTTGATACTAAGTGGGAGTTTGTTATATAACTTTACTGCTAAAAATGCAGAACTTCTTTGACCAAATGAAGAGTTACACTTTGGTATATTAAGTATGTCTGTTTGTTTGGCTCTGGTTTTATGAGCGTGTGAGGTGTCTGCCTCTGAATCATTTTTGTGGTGATGTACTAGAATGTTTTTGGCATAGATTTTCTGAATGCTTGGAACATCAAACTGTTTAAAAATTTCTGTTGTTGACGTCCTTATGGGGACCTTAAGAATGGTCTTTATAATGCAATTCTGAGTTATCTTAAGTTGTTTTAAGTGATTAGATGCTGCTGAGCCCCATCCTATTACTCCATATTCCAATCGAGAGTAGCATAAAGCATAATATACTCTCTTTAGATCCCTCATCTACAAGATGTTTCTTAATTTTTTGAAGAAGTAGATGAGTTTTGTTAGCTTTTTTGAGGTAAGATCAATGTGTGAATTCCACTGTAGATTTTCATCAATTTCAATCCCAAGATATTTAATACTTTTGGTTTGGGTTATAGACGGGCAGGAACATTGTGGAAAAGTATTTTGACATTCATGTAATTTGAGGGTAACTTAAACATTAAAACTTTTATCAAACCATGCATAGTGAAAATGTTTTTACCTTTGGTAATTTTAACCATGGTCACTCAGATGTGTTTTAAAATGATACTCACCATCTGACTGAACACTTAGTTGAATCTTTATATGAATACTATGTACTAATTCTTTTCAATTGTTTACGGTAGCGACTAAATGCTATTAGTCAATTAATAATTAATTGCAATAATTTTTAGACAATAATAGATCTATTCTGGACGATCCATACCTAGTCTAGTTCCTTTTGATAATAATAAACTCCATTGGTATGTCGAGTTGATAAATGCGCTCCAGTAAACAATTGAAGATAATTTTTATTCGTCTTTCTAAAAAAGGAAAACAAAAACAATTCTTGTATGTGCATTTAAATATAATAAAATTTAGTATCGTAAAAATGATCAAATAATTGATCAACTTCTATGCACACATGACAGTTGTTTTGTTGTATTAAATTTTAAATTATGTAACAGTACATTAAAAAATTAGTGTAATTTCTTACAAGTACTTACTTTAGTTAAAAATTTAACTGTAAATTTTCCACATTCAGAGTGATGTGAGGTATTCTTTTGTATCACAAATGTGATGTAACATATTTATTATAATATAGAAATATGAAGTATTACATTGGTACCTACAATGACTTCACTATATAATCATTTCAACATATTTCTAGACTATATTAAAAACATGGCTAATTGTATAATGTACACAAATATGTTCCTTTAGTTTTTTAATAACTTTAATATATTAATTAGCTTATAGGAAACTTAGATATTTTGGTTTCATAACCACCATTATTATAAAAATTCAAACAAAAACTTTTTTAAATAACAATTTTTTTTTTTTGCCAAAAATGTATACTGACCTATTAACAACTAGTTGAAGCAGGCTCCTAGTGTTAGGAATCTTTTATTGTTTTCGTTGAGTCATTTCAAATATTTAGATTTTAATAAAACTTTTACATATATTTAAGTTAATAATTTTTTTTATATAAATATTTAATAAACCTGCTATCGTTTTCGACTGGCACTGCATGAACATGTTGTTCAAACTTTAATACTTATGTTGTCATAATTCTTTCCAAGTGTTTACTGAAGCATATAAATGTTATTAATTATTTAATAATTATTTGCAATAACTTTAAAATTAAAATAATAATAGGTCCACTCTGGATGATAACTATACCCAGTCTAGTTTTCTTTAATTACAATAAAACTCCATAAACATGTTGAGTTAATAAATAAGCGCTCCAGTAAACAATTGAAGATAATTTTTATTCGTCTTAAAAAATTTAAAAACCATACATGTATAAACATTTATGTACAAATATTTAAGTGTCGCTCTTAATTATCTCATTTAAGTATTTTTTTTTCATCGTTAAAAAACTGGGCGGGAGGTATGTAGAGAACGATACTCAACAGCCGAATAATTGTGCTTTATACGCTGGCAACTCAGCCGACGTGAGCTTGCATTCCTTCCGTTCGACAAAGATACCTAAGATCATTCGTTTTTCGACTACCCGACGAGCGGTTGTATGTGAGAGTGTCGTTCCCTACAAAATCTTCTGATAAAAATACTTGGTGTGTTTTACGAAATTTAAATAAACCCTAACTTCAGTATTAAATATTTCTTTCAATTAATATCACGGTACATTTGGTAACCCAGTGGAGTCAGATAAAGAAGTAAGTATAACACCAAGCGGATCGCCGAACTAAGTCCGCGTGGCCGCCATTATACAAATTCTACCCACAACATTTGTTACCAAATTATTATAGCATTACCTACATATATCTTGATTAAGAAGTTAAACCGTGTTATGTAATTAATTAAATAAATTTATTTATTACAGCTTTTGTCCGATAATTTTGGGAATAATACGTATGTATATCGTTATAATGAAGAGAGATTTTATATACCTACGGTTGTCTTGATTTCTTACCGTCTATCTCATATAAGACAGTCGTTCATTATAAATAGGAGGTACCAAGGTTTTGTTTCCTGGATAAACATATCATTGGATAGTTAGGAAATTATTTTCTGAAAATTTTTTGAAAGGAAATATCTAGGTAAATTCTAACTTATTGGTTTTCTGTTAACCCATTAATTTAAGTGAAATTACATTTCTAGTGTGAGCAAAAAAAAATAGGGAAAATCGAACAAGCTTTTCTATGGAATGGTTCATAAGCATTTGTCCTTCTGCAAGATGGGTTTCTACAAGATCCAAGTACAAGCATTTTCATTTCTTTCAAAAGACCTTGCACGCAGCATTTCCAAAGACATCGTAAGGCATGTAATTGAGCCTATTTGCGATGTACATGTTTGCATTAGATCGGGGGGTTTTAAGATACATTTGATGACCAATGATGAACAGACGATGGACGCTATTTTTAATTAATATCATCTGAACAGTCCTTGTCACGCCTATCCTTGGCCCACATTAAGTTTTTTTTTTATCAAAATGATGATCAACTGTCAAGTATAATGGTCAAATTGTTGTGCTTGTACGCTGATAACAATTTGATCAAACATTAACACGGGACAAAAATCGGCGTTCGACTGGACCATTCATTTTTCAAAATTTAAATTTTATGCTGATTGTAATAATAAAATAGGTATTTTGACGTAATTTGAAAAACCTGTAATTCGTATTATCTTCCGGAAGGGAATTACATACTCTGCCCTCTACGCAGAAAATGAACTGCTTGCCGTGTCGTGTTTGTATTAGAGATGGGTAAGTTCTGCATTTTGAAGGAGGTTTCCGATACGTGCTTCCTTTTAAAAGTACTTGAGTTCTTGGAGCAGGTCCCGGGAGCTACTCCCGACTCACGAATGGCTCAGACCGAGATGCGCGGGTTGGCACCTCCATCCTAACCGGACCTAGAAGCCGGAGACCGTAAAAGAACTCGAACGCGCGACCTACTCCCGACTCGCGCTTGGCTCGGATCGAGGCGCACGGGTTTGACGAGTACGAATGGCTCAGACCGCGCCGCGCTGACGACTGCCGACTACCGCGCCGCCGCCCGCCGCACTCGACCCACGATTGGCTCGGTCCGCCGAGTTCTGGGTACAAGTACTGGACCGGGTTCTTTGGGAGTAGTCGATTTGAAAGGGGAGTAGGAGCAGGAGCCGCTTAGCGCGAAGAACCCGAGTTTAAGTGTCCACTCCAGCTGAACCTACACATCGCTAGTTTGTATAGGATTAGAAACCATGTTACCATAGTGTCGTTCGTGTAATTGTGTACTTGTGACGTTTTTTGATGAATTCTACGTTTGCATGCGTTTACAATGAAAGATAATTGGTGTATAATTCTTGTTTTCTCTTCGCTTTTATTTATGTTTCCTCAATGTTTTTCCATTTATATTATTAAGGGTCCTGGGGTCGAGTCCCAGTGGAGCCAATATCTTTTTCTGATTTTTCAGTCTCGAGATTTTCGATTGCGTTTCGCTAATATTGTCTTCATTTAATTAAATATTATAATTTGTGATTTTACTCATAAAGATAAAAATAAATATATTTTTTCTTCTCTAATGGTGTAACATCTACACGTATTAATAAATTAAGACTGGGCAATAATGTATTCACACCTGTATTTCAGCTTATCTTCGACGTACATTATCATAATATATCCATTCTACATATGTACAACCATGTCCACATTATTCGGCTTAATTCTGTACGCGTTTAATTTTTCAAGTATAAAATTTATTAAATTAATACATTTAAACTAACCTCTCGGGAATTATCAGCCAGGTCCAATTTATTTCCAACCACGACGATGGGTACAGCCGTGCTGGCTTTGGTCTCATGGATCTGATCTCTGATCATCCGGACTTCTTCAAAGGTGGCCATATCTGTCACATCGTACACCAGAATGAAGGCATCAGCCGAGGAGATGGACAAAGCCCTCATGGCCGGGAATTCAAAGGCTCCAGAAGTGTCCAGGATGTCCAGGGTGAGCTGGACCCCTTGAACGGAGAAGTCACCATGATGCATCTCTTCCACTGTTCTCTTGTACTTAGGGGAGAAGGTGTTGTAGAGGAAGCGGGCTATGATGGAGGACTTGCCGACCTTGGCAGATCCCATGACGACTATCTTGTGCCTGACGTTGTTTGATGATAGGTTTCCACTGCTTGAATTCGTGTCCTCGGTTCTGTCGTTTCTGTGCAAAAAGCATCACAGACAATAAATCTACTCAACATTTAAATGCATCACGTGATTGCAAATGTACTAAAGCTCAAAATGCTATTATTGGTACAGTTAAATTGAGTATTTTAGAACTTCAGGTGTTGCACGTTGAACTTTTGATATATAATGTATTAAAAAAATATCACATCCAAACAGAAAAGTGAAAAAACATCAATTTATTTAATTTTCAAATTATGTTGATTTTGACATAAAATATTAGTAAGCATATTTTTTTTATTATAGAATATGTACCTACTTATAAGGATGCAATTTATAAGTATTGGTATTGGTACTTCTGCCCCGGGAACCATTTACTGGATAACCAACACCCCTGCCATTGGTCACCTCAAGTAGTTTTCAATTTTTTTCAATTATTCAATTATTTATTCATTTTAAAACATTACAAAATAAAATTTCAATGCGTTTTAAAAGAGTATTAATTTATACATATACCGGTAAAACCAGGTATGATAAGCTCTAATGAAATAAAGAATGAAACATTTAGAGATATTGAATTCAATCTGATTCCGCTTACTCCAGTCAACAATTCTATCAATGTCTGATTGGAGTCGAATGCAGTCCTCTAAAGTTTGTATTTCCAAGAAAAGTTTTAGATCATCAGCGAAAAGAAGTGACCTGGAATGCAGAATAATTTCCGGTATATCATTAATAAAAATCAAAAAAAGGAGTGGTCCTAAATTAGAGCCCTGAGGTACTCCTGAGAAAACAAGTTACGATAGTTAGTTAGTTACGTTTGGTGACTTAACAGGAGTGTCCGGGTTCATGGGGGTAGGTTTTACTAGGTCTTGGAGGCGGATGCGCTTGCCCACCTACTTCGTGGCGGGCGGATTGGGAGAGACTGGTTGAGGGAAACCTTATTTTCCTTCCCAGAAATTCCTTTCCTTCCATTCCCTAACAAGACCTTCCACACAATATCTCCAAAGATGACGTAGGCCCCGTGGGAAACAGTTTTCTTCAGGACCTCCTGTGTGGAACTAACGTAAAAAATGCGATTCGTGAAAAAAGCTAATATTATATTTTGAAAAAAATTTTACGTCAGAAAATTTTCCTTTACAAGTCGATATATATGAATGCTTTGTGTCTTTAGAAAAATACTTATTTTCTGGAGATCTTTTTCAGGCAAACACATTTCAACAGAATTCAAAGAAGAGACTAGAAAATAAAGAGTTGTAATTACTGACTTATGATTGGTGCGCCTGTCGTCTTCCGGCTCCTCTTTGAGGAAAGAGGGCTGCAGGCTGAACCTCCTCCGGAACTGGTGGCGCCCCTTCATGCCGGAAGCGGAAGTGTGCGCGGGGGACATGCGCATACAACGGCCTCTCTTCCGTTCGTCTACAAACAAACCGCGCCCGAACAAAGGCGCCCCAAAGCCGCCTTTTGCCGCTGTGATTTGTAGCAATTAGGTCAGTTGGCGACACTGTTATAAGTTAGTCACAAGTCTATGTCTTGATTTAGCACAAGTTACAACTTTTTTCAAACTTTGTCACAATTTTTTCACTGCTGCGACTGGGAGTAAGTACTAAAAATACTTCTTTAGTCAAAACACTCTTTTTATTTCACTTAAATGATGATGTTAGTGATCTCCATGTGGGTTGAATTCCTGAAACAAATAAAGTGACCATTTAAATGCATGTTTTTTTAAATAATGCGATTATTTCAAAAGTGTCCCTAAACACATTTTGAAATGTCGTGCGGCTGAATGAAGTGGGCAGGGGAAGGAGATGGAAAAAAGGAAGAAAAGCACTTGGAAATACTTCATTATTCAGATCTGATTCATACGTCCATTACTCCTGTGCACATTGACCTCAAGATTCTTACATCTCATATTGTTTTACTTCCCAGAACTTCCTCACTTTCCTTTCCCCAAAAAGACCATCCGCACAGCATCCCCAAAGATATCACATGCCCTGAGGATTTTTTTCCTCCTGTGTAGAGCTAATAAAAAAAATCATAACAACGCACTTCCCGCAATATTAAGTCAAAAAAGTTAATTTTACAAGAGACCGAAAACAAATGAATGAAAGATGAACAAGCGGTCCCGTCGAAAAGAGATACTATTGTCTTGCGGAGATGAAGTAGTCTAACTTAAATAGGTATTTGTGTAGCATAGATAATCGCAATCACTTTGCTTTTCAGAGACAAAACGAAATGGTCCTGACAAAATACCACCAATTCTATTGAAACACTGTATACATGCCTTGTCGTATCCCCTCTATTTAATTTTTAATATGTCATTGTCATCGGGATATTTTCCAATTGCATGGAAAAATAGTTACATCACACCCATATTTAAAAAAGGTGACAGATGCGATATACGCAACTATAGACCTGTGTGTATACAGTCAACTATTCCAAAACTTTTTGAAAAAATTATTTTGGATAAAATTATTTTTAAATTAAATGGGATTATAACAAGGTTTCAACACGGTTTCATGAAGAATAGATCAACTCTGACAAATCTACTGATATATGAAAACTTTATAGCGAATGCCTTTGCAGATAAATGTCAAGTAGATTCGATATATACTGACTTCAGCAAGGCGTTCGATAAAGTTTGTCATAAAATATTGATAAATAAATTAAGGAGTATGGGTATAACCGGGAACTTTCTTAAATGGGTAGAGAGATATTTAACAAATAGGCAACTGTTTGTAAAGTTAAATGACGTAATATCGAATGCCTTTTCTGCCACTAGTGGTGTGCCACAGGGCTCCCATTTAGGACCAATACTGTTTATTTTATTTATTAATGACATTGTAGACGTTTTTTCCGATGTTGATATCCTGTTATTTGCTGATGATTTAAAATTATATAAAAAAATTAAAAATGTTTCTGATTGCATAATTTTACAAAAAAATTTAAACAACTTGTTTAATTGGTGTATATGCAATAAACTGGCACTTAACATTAGTAAATGTCAAATAATAAGATTTTATAAAATAAAGAAACCGATCATTTATGAATACAATCTTGACAAAATTATATTAAACTCGGTAGAAACAATAAATGATCTAGGTATTATTTTTAACTCAAAACTTACATTTATTAGCCATATAAATAATATTATTAATAGAGCAATGAAGATTTTAGGATTTATTATCAGAATAACAAAACAATTTTGTAACATTGATACTATTCGCATTTTATACATAACGCTAGTGAGAAGCATTTTAGAATATAATTCTACGATTTGGGCTCCACATTACAATATCCATATTCAAGCGATTGAAAAAGTCCAGCATAGATTCCTTAGGTATATTAATTTTAAATTAGGTTTTCCAAGAGAATCCGTGGACTATAATTTGTTATTAAACTGGACTAATCTCGTAAATTTATCAGATCGCAGAAAAATCTGTGATCTATTAATATTATATAAAATAATTCACTCGGTCCTGGATACCCCTGATTTAATAGAACTAATACGATTTCATTGCCCTGGTCGCGCTAACAATAGACTGACTCTACCGTTCTACTATAATAACACACATACATTATCACATTATTACTCACCAATCAGTCGATTACACATTTTGGGAAATGAATATGCTAACATCGGCGACATTTATTTCTTAAAATTAGCGCAATATAAACATGCACTCAAAAATTATTTTTCCATAATGTAACTTTATATACGCAATATGGACATGTTGAAATGAAATGTGATATTTCTCATTGTTCTTTTTTGTTATTTTTTGTTGTGATACACAAAATAATTGTATGTTATTTTAAAGTTTAAAACAACTATTATGTAATGATATTATTTTTCTTACTCTATTATATATTATATATTATTTTGTACTCTATTATATGTTTATTTATAAAAGGCAGTATAGCCGTTTATGTATTTAAAATAAAAATAAAATAAAAAATAGAAATGTCTTTTCAGAGACCAAACATTTTGGCTATGACAAAATTTTAGCTAGACACTTTTGTATGAGACGAGGGATACTGAATTTTAACAAGTTTTGTAAAACTGGAGTTCGGATAGAGGTGCAAATATATTTTTTTATTTGCACACGCCGCGCACAAGGACGGCCAAAGAAAACCGGGAGGGGGGAGGGGAACTCGGGAGGGGGGAGGGGATCTAGGGTGGGGGTTTGCGGGACGGGGGAAGCGGGCGAGGGAAGTTGGGAGAGGGAAGGCGGGGAAGGCGGAGTGGGAACGCGATAGAGGAAGGGGACGCGGGAGAGGAAGGGAAGGTGGAAGAGGAACGGCACGAATGGGAAAGGACACGCAGGGAGAAACAATTTATTTATTAAGTGGCATAGCAACGCATGCCGGGAACTCGCTGGTGGAATATAATTATAATAATTCTTTATTCAAGAATGTGGAGAGGATAGTGCAATCCCACACGTCCCATATAGTTACACATATTTACATATTTACACAACAAAGGAACAAGAAAATAATTAGAAAAAATAATTAAAAAAGAATAATAACACAAATAAAATATCCATTATTATGCGGGGCGTGGTCTTGAGTGCGCTCGGGCTCATCGCTCACTCAGTAGTGGCGCTTGGTACTGGAAGGCTGCGGTCACCACCGTGCTGTCGGAGGCCATTAGTCGCATCCTGGCTCCAGTGACCCGGTGTCTCATCAGGCTGGCTAATCCATGGAGTCCTAATTCCGTAAACATTGTTGACGCGCTGCTATATCTTCTGTATCCAAATATGATTCCGCATGCATTATCATATTGGATCCGGAGACGTTCCATCGAGCTTACTCGGTATTGACACAATATTTCACATGTATGCAGGCTAGTGCAGAAAGCATTTTGAACAATGTTTTTTTAAATATTATTGCATATTTGACAAAAAACTGAGGGTGGGTTTCTTCATTTACCGAGACTGCTAAATGAAATGCTAATTGTAAAAATAAACGATCGAAATTTAAAAATTTCTGTGCATTTGACCGTTTACTTTTACAATTAGCATTGCATTTAGCATTCTCGGTAAATGAAGAAACCCACCATGATACTTCTCCTCTGTCGTTCAATATCACCATCATCCGAGAGCTCTTCAGTGGTGATGTGCCCCAAGTATTTTACGGATTTGCTTATAATTTCCTCGTTATGATGCAATGCAATTCCGTCTTCTTGGGTTTGTACATCATGTTGTGGTTATTTGCGTATTCATCACAGATTTTTAGTAACATTCTCAACCCCTTGATCGACGGAGCTAGGAGAATCATGTCGTCCGCATAGCTAATGCGATTTTGGCACAGATTATTGATACGACAGCTCGCTCTGGTGTCCAGACGAACAGGATTGAGGACATACACCCTCCTTGCCTTACTTCTGATCGCAAGTATATCGGTTGGGAGTACGTACTTGCCCACCGTACAACGTTTTCCTGCTGGGAGAGCCATCGGGATAGTGTGTTGATGTACATGGTAGGTATATTTCTAGCTTTCAATTTCTCCCATAAGGTTTTATGACAGACCCTGTCAAACGTTAAAGGCATAAAAATGTTAACTGTATATATATCCACTTTTTTTCCACCGTTCTTAAATTGAACGCATTCTTTTCAGGTAAACTTGGTGACCCCACTCCAAAGGAAACGAGAATTAATAGAAAAAACTATATATTTATAACGTTAAAAAATTTACAATTTTGCAAGTTATCATTATTTTACAGTTTAAACATATTTATGTGCTTTATCTACAGATATTTTTTAATTGGAACACTACGACCACCTGATCCCAAACTTTTTTTTTTTTTTTTTTACTTGAGCTCCACACAGGAGGCCCTGAGGAAAATAATTTCCCTCAGGGCCTATGTCATCTTTGGGGATGCTGTGTGGAGGGTTTTTTAAGAAAAGGAAGGAGAGGAGAGTTCTGGGAAGGAAAAGGGTTTAAGGGGTGGGTAGGAATCTGTGGTTCAGTGTGTCTTGGTCATCCGCCTCCAAGACCTAGACAAACCTCACCCCATGAACCCGGGCACCCCTACTAAATCACCAAACGTAGCGAACCACTTAGGGTGACCTACGGCAGAGGTTTCGATCTCTTTCTACCTCTGGGTTGGAGCTTCTATGAGAAAGTTACTACTTCTCATGTAGATCAACGAATTAATAAAGATGGAAAAAATAAATAACATTTAAAGAGATCCGCGGAAAAAATTCCGTTTAAAGGTTTCAATTTAAAAACCTGAACTAAATTGAACATCTCCTCACCTGTTACTTTCACATTATAAATGGAATGAAGAATAAATAGAATTGAATCGCTTTATTTATTTTTCCATTACGGGTAGCGCTTTCTTTATCACGGCAAGAAAAACATTTGTCACCGGTGATTACTTTTTTGAAAAGCAGAGATACTTCGACACTTTGGACACATGTTAACGCACCGGGAACATTCTGAGGAAAGCTAAAAACTATCAGGCATTTTGCTTCATATGTACACTTGTTGAAAAATGGGGGAAAAGAACAAATGATATTAGAAAATAAAAATGTTTTTTTCTGATTTCTCTGTTACCATATTTATGAAAAGAGAAAATTTGTATATTTAAATGGGTATATTTAGAAAATTTAATTTTTGACGTATAGGTACTAGCGATTTTATTTTTCAGGATAGATATATTTATAGAATCATCTTTAGTTTTATTTTCATTCCCAACATTCAATATTGTAGAGTAGTGAGTGGTCTGTTACTGTGGATACATATATTATTGTGTTGATAGGTTTTTTTCGTTTTACCTATTACACGGTCAATGTAAGAAGAAGTTTCTTCAGTGACTTTAGTATAATAATAATAATGATTTATTGTTTTCATTTCTTACTAACAAGTAGAGATAATGATATCCTCACTGGGATCTCCCGTGCTGAGGATTTCATTTACATAATATAATTTAATTATAAGAAATTAATATGAATTAGACATAACATATATCATGTGGTATTTTTTAAAAATAATTATAAAGTAAATAAGATAGTGTTTTTTTTATAATTCAGTTCATTAGATTCGGTTTTAGTCTGTATTTGATGTCAGTATATTTTCTATTTCTGATCTCCCTGTATTTTGTATCCATCTTTTTATTTGAAATTAAAATGTTATAATGTTGAGGTTTTTGAGTGAGAGTGGTATTTTATTTTAGAGTTTAAAGCCATAATATAAGAAGCTTTTTTTCCCAAATGTTGTGTTAGTAGTTACTTGTATATATTTTTGACTATGAGATCTAGTGTTTCTAATGTAGTGTTAGTTGTTATTTCTTGGGTTTTGTACTTATGAATGTAAATGAGTATAGTTTTAGAATAAAGTTGTTTAATTGACATGATGTTAAGATTGTTGAAGATTTCGTCAGTGATCTTACAAGATCAATTTCGTACCGGAACTTTCAGTATAATTTTCATTATGGCTTTTTTAGTTTTAATTAGTGGATTTAGTATGTTTTCATTTGCACTGCCCCATCCGATAATACCGTATTCTAACAGTGATTGGCAGAGAGCCATATAAATCTTGATTAAGTCTTTTTTAATGAGGACATTCCTGATAGTTTTGAAGAAATAACTTAGTTATTTAAATAGGTAATGTGTTCGTTACATTTTAAGTTTTGGTCAATTTTTAGATCAAGATACGTTATATGGTCAACGTTTTCCAATGAGGGACAGTTACAAATGCGGGCTATGAATTTTCAAGTTCAGGTTTTATTATTTTTTATTTTAAAAGTGATGAATTTGGTTTTATTAGCATTAAGTGTAAGTGAATGGTAATCTAGCCATTTTTTAATCCTATTAAGTGTGTCTTCTGCTTTCCTAAATGTTTTTGCCCAATTATTCCCATTTATTAGAAGAACAGTATCATCCGCAAAACTGAAGATTTCTCCTTCACACTCTGTGTGGCATAGATCATTAATGTAAATAAGGAACAGAATCGGACCCAGAATACTTCCTTGGGGCACCCCGAATTTGACATCAATACACTTACTGGTTATGTTGTTAAGTATCACAGTTTGCTTTCTATTTCCCATGTAACTTTTAAAAAATATCAGTTTATTATCAGTAATCCCTATGTTCTTTAGTTTTTATTTTAATTTTTTTATTTTTTTATTATTATTATTGTACAACAGAATACTTCCACTTACAGTACAATTTAGTTACCCTATCAGCATTTAGGCAAGTGACTCTTCAATAATATTTTTAAGGCAGATAAACAGTCGCTTACATCCAAATGGTTTGCAATTACATTTAACAGCACCACTCACCTCGTCATGCTATGCTTTGCAAAGACGTCTGTTCTGCCGTTTGGTACTTTAAATAAGTCATGATGTCGACTTCGGCTGTAGTGGTCTGGTACATATAAATCATAGCATCCAAAGAGAAATGGGCTATCGATGAAATTGTTCCAAATTTTGAAAGACAGAATATCAAGACTTGCTTTCCGTCGAGTTTCTAGACTCACAGAATCAGTTTCCTCAAGTAAGTCAATATGGTGCATGAACCTTGGATAGGTTCCATGCTTCCGCATATAAACATACCTGAGGAATTTCTTCTGGATTTGCTCTAAAATATCAATGTACTTCTGGTGGTATGGTGCCCAAACATCGCTCACGTACTCCAGCTTGATTCTCAGTACGCCATCGAATCAAGGGCGGATCCAGCGTTGGCACCAGGGGTGGGTCACATAGCGCCAGGGGGGGGGGGAGGGTTTGTCACATAGTCGTGGCCAAGTCACAAGGAGTTGTAATTTAATTTCGAAAATAATATATTCAAGTAAAAAGTATGTAGGTAATTTTGATAACAATAGATACAAAAATATATAAAAACATTATGTTTAAAAATTTTAATTAGTGGTCCACATAGGTCCTGGAACCAGCTCAGGGGGGGGGGGTCATGGACCCCATGACCCCTCCCTTGGATCCGCCCTTGCATCGAATAACGCTAGCATAGCTTCTTGGTTATCAAACTGCTTACAAGTCCTGATGATGAACCCAAGAAGTTTGTAGCAAGACTGAGTGAGCTGCGATATTATGGCAAGAGAATGTCAGTTCGGGATCAAAGACGACACCGAGATCCTTCACGGATTTTACACGTGAAACGTTTCGCTTTTTATTTTATAATCGTAAACTATAATGTTTTTACAACGAGTGACGGACATAGTGACACATTTCTTTGTGTTAAAATCTAATTTGTTTGCCAATGACCATTCAGATTGTGCATCCAGATCAGTTTGCATTTTAAAGCAATCTTGTTGGCAGCTTATTTCCATCATAATTTTAAGGTCATCAGTATAAGAAACAACATAGGTCCTACATAGGTTAGACCCTTGAGGAATTCCTGATTGCGCTTGGAATTTTTTTGAATTATGTCCATTTATCGAAACAAATTGGCTTCTGGATTTTAAATACGATGAGAAAAAGTTCAGTGTTGGTAGATCGAAGCCTATTTTAAACATTTTCCTCAAAAGTATATCATGGTTAGACACGGTCAAATGCTTTGGCAAAGTCGTTGTAAACTACATCTGTTTGGTGCCTCGAGTCTAAACTGGTGGCTACTAACCGCAAAAAATTAAGCAGATTTGTGATTGTTGATTTCTTTGGAAGGAAACCGTGTTCATTTTCACCAATGAATGGCGAAATCTGGTGACTTAATTTGTCACAAATTTATTTAAGATTTTTTTCAAAAAGATGTGAGTGATTTATTGTATTGAAGGCTTTAGAAAGGTCGAGAAATATGTGAGTGTTCCGTAAGGATTAATAAGTCAGGTTCTAAATTTAATTCATTTATCAGCACAGTGAAATCTTCGAAGTTTTTGTTAATGCTTCGAATGTTTTGATGAATTATGTTCAGGATTGGTAAGTTGTCCCGGAGTATACGGTTTAACATGTAGGTATTTGTGGTGATTATTGGTTCAGGTATCAGTTTTTCAAGTGTTTCCGTTGTGAAAGAGGCCATTATAAAGATATAGAGTAGATGGAATGAGTATAGGTTTTTTTTTAAATCATCTTACTAGGTATATCGTAGAGATATCTTATTTTGACAACCTTGGATTCTTTAGTTTTTCTTACAAGAATTTTTCCTGATTTTACCCAAATATATTTATATTATTTTTCTAGGGCTCTTTGTTTGGTGTTCCAATGTAAGTTTTTGAAAGTTTTTGTAGTAATGCCGCATTTAGATAGACGTATTGGGCTCCTTCCCCGTTGAATTTTTTTATCAGGTCACTATGCTTAGCAGCTAACATGATGTGTACTTTTTTATTGTCTACAAAATTAATTGTGATTTTTTTTTGGTTGTTTGGTTTGGAAGTTGTAATTTTAAAGGTGTCCTCTGGTGATATGGTAACGCCTGCGAGATCAGCGATCTGGCTTACAATATGGGGGTATGTTTTCCTCTAATTTAATGCCACTTATTTCAATACTGTTTAACAGGGCTGATTGCTCAATATCTGCCAGGTGAACCTTCACCATAGCCAATCATTTCTCATTTTCTGCCATTTCTTCCTTAAGTTTGTTTATATGTTTTGGTGAATCCATGATTTGTGAAAATTTGTTTATGATATCGTCATATTTATCGTCAATAAAGTTGTTAAACGTTTCTATTTCTTGAAGCTGGCTTTCTATTTTTTTAAACATAACTGATTTCATTTCGTCGTATTTTGAGTTGATGAATTCGAATATTGGATCATCTTTAGTATTTTTGTTAGACCTTGTTTCCATGATTTTAGTTGGTTTGAACATAGGGCTTAATAAATGATCCGATGTGCACTAAAATACTTTTACCGATTTTCTGCGAACTGTCACTTGCACTTTATAAGTTGAATAAATTAACTTGTACAACTTATTAAGTCACTGTTTATTACGGAATACCATTAATTTTATATTTAAAATTATATTTACACTTTGAAAATAGTAGTGAATAAACTTTTTACTGTATTAAAAATGTCGTAAATAGATCACTTTTAGGTTTGTTGATGTAACTAACAAGACCGTAGTAAAAAAGGAGGCTAAAGAAGGAGGTAGCGCAACACGGCATAACACCCCAAAAACAAATAACGAAAAAAGACCGTAGTAGCTTATGGCATTGAGGTAATCGTCTTTTTGAGGATGACCATTTTCCAAAATATTAATGTTTGTGTCTCCAATTAAAAACAGATTACTACAGTGTTTTAGTTTATGTAACACAGTTTCAAGTGAAGTTTTTTTTTTTTTTTTTTAAATAATCGGAGACGGTTTACATATATATAGTTCCCGTGAGCACTTAACCCATAGACCCATTGTACTATCTCCCATTTTACCTCATTCCTTCGACAGTAACCCAGTCCCTTTTATAAAGTTCACCAGGATTGTCATTCGAAATGAAGCTATATCTTCTGGTCCGACAATGTGTCTTCCCGGGTCTCATTTCCCCTCTTTACTCCTCCTTGGTTTCCTCAAGGCCCCACGAAGGAAGAGGGCTTCATCTCTCCTCTCCACTCCTTAGTTCCCGAAGGCTCCACGACGGAGAGTCCACCTCCCCTTGGTTCCCTAAAGGCCCCACAAAGGAAGAGTCCACTCCACCTTGGTTTCCTGAGGGCCCCAGGAGGGGGCTTCATATCTCCTTCTTGGTTCCTTAAAGACCCCACAGAGGAAGAGTTCACCAAGATGGCCTCATTTCTCCTCTTCACTCCTACATGGTTCCTCGAGACCCCACATGGAAAGAGGACATCATCTCTCCACTTCACTCCTCCTTGGTTCCACAAAGGCCCCGCGCTGGAAGGGTGCCCTTCCCCTTGGTTCGTTGAAGGCCCCACAAGGGAAGAGTTCATGGAGGTGGCCTCAGCTCACCTCTCCACGACTTCTCCCCTTGGTTCCTCCTACGGCCCCAGGAAGGAAATCCACAGAGGTGGCCTCAGCACTCCTAGGTTTCCAAAAGGCCCCTAGTTTTCGAATGGTCCAATTTTTTTGTCCCACGAGTTACCAGGGAAATAGAAGGTCCACTCCAGCAGAACCCTGAGTGCTGGAGTGAGGTCTAAATACTCCAAGATGCGACCTTGTTTCTCGGAGGCACCGTTCGTGACGCTGTTCCCCAGGACGTTCAGCCTGAGCACGGTAGCTTGGTATGGCTATTGCAGGTTTGTGTTTTCCACTCCCTGAGCGATGGGTTCGCCACACTCTCTACGCTATCAAGTGAAGTAAGGAAGTTTGTAATATTGGGTTGCGGAATGGGATCTATAAATAGCCAGTAGACTTAGCTTGTATGTGTAGACAATTGGAGTCATTGATTTTGATTTCTTTGGTAGTAGTTTTCAGATGGTTTTTAATGTAAACTATATGAAGTGTTGATGCAATAGTAGCCTTCTATATTTTTTGGCGTGTAAAAACTTTTAATCCAACATTCTGTTAGGATCATAATACCAAATTCAATGTTAATTAGTTTTAGGTTTATAAGAAATCCTTCGAAGTTTTTATTGATGCTTCTTATATTTTAGTGTATTATTTTCAACTTATTTTTTAGACATAGTTTTATACATAGCCTTTAACAACAACAAAAAGACATAGTTTTATGTTTTCTAAAAAAAAAAAAAACTATGTCTTTTTCTTGTTGTTAAATTAATTTATTAAAATATCTAAAATATTACTACCGATCTGGAAGAACTCACATACCACCTAATTGAAAAAGAAACTGTAACTACCAACACTGAAAACATAAAACTATGTCTTTTTTTAGCCTTGAACAACAAAAAAAAAGACATAGTTTTATGTTTTCTGTATTGGTAGTTACAGTTTCATTTTCAATTAGGTGGTATGTGAGTTCTTCCAGATTGGTAGTAATATGTGTTAGTAGATCTCTTTCGTGGTAAATATTAATTAACCCACTAGCAAAAACACTTTACTCGTCTTCACGACTCAATTCTCATAAATAAGCAAAGAACTGTTAAGGTTTTTCTTTCGTAAAAACTATTCTTTTTAATGTTTAAAGCGGTAGCTGTCAAAACAAGTTAACAACCATAGATAACCATAGATGATTCATGGGGTGATGTTTGTCCGGGCCTTTGTAGCGGATGCGTCTGCCCACCAGCTGCATGGCAGGCCGGATCAAGAGAGAATGGTTGATGGAGTCCCTTTGACTTCTCTAGCCGTTCTCTCTCGGAACATCGCCATGCACCGCAATGAGAGGGATGGATTCAAACGTCCGTCACTCCTGGACACACTGACCCCTAAATTCCTACCCACCCCTAATCCTTTTTTCCTTCCCAGAACTTACTCTTCTTCCTTTCCTAAAAAGACCCTCCACACAGCATCCCCAAATATGGCGTAGGCCCTAAAGAGAATTTTTTTCCTCAAAATAAAATAAAACAGAATGATAGAAACAGAAACATACTTTTTGGACACCAGGTCCACTATACAGAACTAGTTGTTATGTTATCATTTATTCGTCCCTTTATCGAGTAAAATAATATTTTCCCACTCTGATGCAAATTGCTTAAAACCACACGAAACGTTGACATTTTTAATATTTATGAAATCACAAATAACGCTGCGCCAGTTGATAATCAGATTCAAACGGAATTGCGAGAACCCAATTTAAATGTAAATTGAAGTCGCTGACAAATAATGCCAAAGCTGTGACAGCCTCCACACGAAATTATCGCAATTTCACAAATGGCACATTGTTATATTTTCCAGTACGCGGCAATTAAATATTATAATGAAGCATTTATGTATGGAGATTTCTAAACCTAACAACATAGGGGAGCATCACGCAAATGGAAACTGATTTTGGTTTTGGCAGTGTAGATAAGAAAACTCCACATTTGCTCGACTCTTTAATGTAGCAAACCCAGTAACATTATTATTTTATTGAGGAAGAAGATAATAGTTGTATATCTAAACGAAACGTGAAACAGAACAAGACGCGAACACAAAAAGTAAAGTAGGATCTTTTTAACCTAGGATTTTTCAATTTGGGTACAAGCCGCCCCAGGAACAATTTATTGGACAACCAACACCCCTGCCATAGGTCGCCCCAAGTGGTTCACTACGTATTGTGACATATCAGGGGTGCCCGGGTTCACGGGTTGAGGTTAGTCTAGGTCTTAGCGGCGATTGCATTTGCCATATATTGAGGGGCCGGATCAGGAGAGAGACTATTTGTGGGAGACCTAACCAAGACCTCTCCTGCCATTGACACATTGCCTTGCACCGCAGTGGACATGACACCCGTATGCACGACATTGGAGGGTCTAGAGTCGTTCAAATAAATGTAGCTTCGTTAAAAAAAAGTAGAGTCTTGATGTGTACGGTGAAGGAGGAAACCATATGTTTCCTTATAACGCGCCGTTGGGAAAGTGGTGGGGTCTCCTCCAACGCACCGCAGTGGAAGGGATGGATTTGTACGTCCGTCACTCCTGGAAACATTGATCCCCAGATTCCTACATACCTCTCATACATTTTTCCTTTTCTTCCCTGTCTTCCCTTTCCTAAAAAGATCCTTTAAACAGCATCCCCAAAGATGACACAGGCCCTGAGGGATTTTTTCCTCAGGGCCCCTGTGTGAAGCTATTTTAAGAAAAAAAAACTCTGGTTACGAAAACAAAGTTAATTGAAAAAAATTAAATTGAAAGAATATTAAAAAATGTTGCTGTGTCATGTAAATATAATCTTTATAATATTAAATTAAAATAAAATAATGTCTCACTAGTACACAGCAACAACGAGGTGAGCATTTTATCTAACCCCTGTTCTACACTTCCTACGAGACTTTTACCCAGGAGAACGAGCTCGAACGTTACTCTCTTCACTCTCGTATCGTGCAGTCCTTGCTTGGATTATTAGAAGTTTATGTAATGGCTGCGGTCGATATAATCCAGGTAGGTACTAATCACATTATAGTAAATTAAAAATACTAATTTTAGTTGTATGTCTGTCTGTGTAACTCTGGTTAAGCAGGCAAGCGACAAAGTATCTACTTACAATATAATATTTTGAAAGGAAAATTATTTTAATTGCCGTGTAAAAAATTGGAACTGATTTGTCGAGAATTCAGATTAATCTACTTACAATATAATATTTTGAAAGGAAAATTATCTTAATTGCCGTGTAAAAAATTGGAACTGATTTGTCGAGAATTCAGATTATCCGGTGATTTTTCACCTGGCTGCGCCAGTAAAATTATTAATTTCGATGTAACTCTTAACTCCAGCTCAATGAACTCTCTAGAAACTGGATTTGTTTTCATTTTCAAAATTGGAACGGATTGTAGGAACAATTCGGACAATAGACAAAGTAGATTATTTAAAAAATATATATTTTATTAATAATTCTATATTTTGCGTTAATTTAAATATCAGAGAGGTTATAATATGAATTAATTAATTATGAATTTTATATTTGAAATGAGTATTTTTAAATTTCTGACAAATTGATGTAATAATTTACCATGGTGATTCCAAGCCTGATATTTTATGGGCCTGCCCTAGTAAACAATATAATCTCGGGTACGATGTACGTCAATTCTAAAGCTCAAAAGGACATGATTCTTCTGTTTTCAGTAGGTACACTTAGTGAATTCATGCCACCTTTCTTACGACTGGAGGTGGTAATGGTCAGCATAGTTGCCTTTTTTTTTATTTTTTATTTATTTAATTACAGAATACATTTTGTACAAAAAAATTTGAGTAGACCCACAAAGCTGTCATATGGCAGCTTGTCTGCAGGTTCTAACAATTTAAACATTCTTAATATAATATCTAAGAAAATATTTGTAAATACATTTATAGTTTTAAGGAAACATTAGAATGGATCACATAATATTAGATAATTTAACTTACAACCATAAATATATAAGATATTTCAATATACCTGCCTAATAACAAGATATGTAGGCAGCTATATTAAGATATTCAAAGATACATGGAGTTTTCGCTCATTAACCATAGTTTTATCATTTTAGGACATAGTCTCTCATTTTTTTCAAATTTTATGTTTTTATTGATTTTATTGAAAATCACTGGTATTAGGTATTCAAGAGTACGGCTTCCATATTTATTTAATATTCGAGGAGTTTTTAGGCCCTTTCCTTCTCTAAATCTTGTGGTATGTTTGTGTACAAGTAGGTGTTTGTAAGGGCTTTCCCCCATATTATCCATAATTGTAGTGAACCAGTGGAGACCTTTTATTGTAAGTAAGCTCTCTGAGCCATACAGTAGTTTTAAGTTATGTCTCTGTTTGTAAATATTTGTTGTGACAATTTTTTTTTATTATGGCAGTTTGTAAATTTTCAATATATTTAATGTGAGTAGTGCTTGCATGTCCCCAAGTTCGAATACCATATCTAAGGATGGACTCTACCATAGAAAAATATATGAGTTTAAGAGTACAATGAGGCAAAATAAATTTTAATTTGTAAAAGTTACTAGCTAAGGATCTGAGCTGGTTACAAATTTTAGCCACTTGTTTATCCCACTTAAAATTATTATCAACAATTATTCCCAGATAAGTTTATTCATTTGTGAAATCTATTTTTTCACAGTCACAAACATTAATAATTCCTCTATGTATACAGTCAAAGCTATGAGCGGTTATTTTAGGAACATTCCACATTTTCAAACTTGGTGATTTTAAGTACATGCATTTGGTTTTTTTTACATGAATAATTAATCCTACATCATGAGCCCATTTGAGAATCTCGTTAAAGCAGTATTTCTAAGCCTTCTAAGCAGTATTTCGGGATTCAATTTATACATACGCCGCGGTATTTTAAAAAATTAACTAACCATCACGCCCGCGCCGTTTCACCAGCATCAGCTGTAGGCAGAGAGGACGGACCTCCGAATAACTCGGTCTTCTTATTGTTTACTTGAATTTTTAAAAAACATGCTTAAAAAAGTTGAGTGCAGTTCACACGCGGTAGAAGCGAAACTTCACCAAAACAATCTCAACCAATAGGAGGCTTGAAAAGTGAGATCATAATCAAAGCGGCCATTGAGCGCAGCTCGACGCTTCGTAGGTTTCTGCAGTAAGTAAAGTTTCATTATATCTCATTCTCTCGCAAGCTAAATCCTATAGATGTATGTGTTTGTCTCTTTTTAGTGCCATTTCCGTTTCATCCGAGTTTCAAATAACAACAAGACTGTTATCATTTAAACTTAGATTAAATGCCTTACTCGAATCTTACGAGGAACACACCAAAAATTACATTTTACAACCCTGGAAAAAAGAAAACAACTTGCTGTCTTAACACGTTTGTACAAAAATATTCATGACAAGCTTCGAACCACTCATTTGTCCGAGCGAAATTCATATTAAAGCTCCTAATACAAGCAATTTAAGGAGTCATAATACATTCCATCTTGAATTATTTAATAACAATATTGCATACTTCAATCCGCTCTCTCGAATGTGTCGTCTATATAATACCATTGAATGTGACCAAGATATCTATGCAAACAGTCTCAAAAACAAATGAACAATTTTCTACCATGATATGTCATGGAGAACAATTATGTAATTGCTCTAATATCATGTCTTTTCTTTCTTTCTTTATTTTATTTCTTTGCTGGTTATATTTTATATTTAGTATCAACTAAACATTGATTACGCATGCCACATTTATAATTGAAGTGGTAATACCTATGTACGTACACCCCAAATGACAATTTTATAACTATAATAATTAAATGTTTCAAACAATAAATAAACGGTTCTAAGGAAGTTTCACTTCAAAAGTATTTTTCATCCCCTAATTATTTACAGATCTGTGTCAGTAACTATTAATAATACTATGATTATTATGACTTTGGATTTGTTCCTGAAGTCCTGGGAAGACCGAAAACTCATAGAGCACGCCTGATTACGGAGGCAATTGAAATTTATAAAAATCCTATAAATATTAATAGAGACGACGGAGCTAAACTCAATAGTTCTTGGTATCCGGTAATTGACGGTTACACCAAGGCTAAACGCAAAAAACATGTTGAAGTATATTGTAGCGCCAGCTCGTAGAGGAGTGGAGCTGGCGACACGGTATCGCTCCTAAGTAGATAAGTACTAATATCACCCCTAACTATTACACATTTGCCCTGATGATGGACTCTGCAACGCTGTCCGAAACGTTGGCTAAAGAAGGATGTAGCGCAACACGGCATAATACCCCAAAAACTAATAACAAAACCATGATTATTATTCATTGTTTGTTTTGCAACTTCTCTGAAGAAAGTGCGATTTAATTCACTTGTATAATATTTATTTGACAAAACAAGGAACTTTTAGCATAAGACAGGTGAGAGGGCAGTATTCACAGGCAAATTCAAAATGTTGTGTTGGAAACGGCTGACTGTTATGACAAAAGTTCTCCAGTTCTGAGAAGTTCCTACATACGAGGTGTGCGGTTTTCCATTTTTCCGATTTTCGTAAGTTAACAAAACAAAGGAATAATTTCGATATTTCTAACAAGAAAAACGATTTTAAACTTAATTTTCAGAAAAGACAACTCAAGACTTAAATAAAGCAGACAAAAATGATTTTTGTTTACATTAACTCCACACAGGAGGCCCTGGGGAAAATAATTTATGTCTAATAATCTATGTCATCTGAGATGCTGTGTGGAGGATCTTTTCGAGGAGAGGAAGGTCTTGAAGAGACCCATGTTGTAGGAAGGAGGAAACACAGCCGTGCTGTTGAACTCAAGAACTAGTCGAAAAAGTGACCCGTTGTCAAGTGACAAATTTTAACCGTGTACATATGTTGGCCCGCGTTTGGCGTGTTTCCCGACTATGCACCGGTACCGAGGGGATCGATGATGCTAGTTCCTCGAAGCATTTTCCATTGAAATACCGGTAGAACAACGATAGCATTCCCACCCGACGCGAAGCGTGTGCTCTAAAGATTGTAATCCATTTGTTAAGATGGGAGGACTGGACTAAAGGCGGTCCGGTTCCGGTTAACGGACTATACAGAGCCCGTTTTTATACAGAGTCTAGGGATTTTTTCAGGTATTTTGGAGGTTCAGACCAGAAGTAGCTGCCAAATTCAACCGAGAGGAGCACTTGCGAATTATACAGGGTTAGCAGTTGTGAACTATTAAAGAATCTGCGGGTACAGCACGCTCAGTTTTTGAGAGGCTAATTTAACACCGACTTCAATGGAGCCCTGTACCTGAGCTGGTCACTTAGAGTTACACCAAGCCTATCAATAAAGGACCTGTTTGGAAGATAGCTTCCTATGAAGTTGACTGGATTTTCATTTAGTTCCCTTTAAGACGTAATCAGACATGATTTGGCCTTTGAAACATTAAATTCAACGAGACTAAGAATAATTTATACCAGTCTGAAGATTGCTTTAACGAGCTAAAACCGGTTACGGTCAATAAAATTAAGTGGAAAAAAGTTTTATATTTGTTTTATTTTAATATAATATATCAACGAGATTATTTTTACCCCAAGAGAAAACCTGGTAGATACAGATATGCTAAGTGCAAGTAATAGAAAAAATATTCCTAATAAAAAAAATGGTAGTAGAGTATTAACTACTAAACTATTTACACCAGAAACTGTGTGTACATAGTTTAGTAGTGTGCATGAGTAGTGAGCTAAGGTGTTTTATTGTGTATTTGTTTAGTAGTACATAGTTAGTAGTACATACCTAGACGTAGTGACAAAAGTAACAATGTAATGAATAGAAGTGAATTCGGCGAAGCAATGGGGTATTTTCGCAAATTATGAATTCCGTGGAAGATTTAAAGTTATATTTGTAATTGTGATCATTACACTAAAAATATATTTTTTAATATTTTCTTTAATTTGATTTGAAAATAAGCCGCAAATTCCGAAACGGTTTCAATTGGCAACAACGTCATTATGACATACCGCCACTGGCTGATAAGACGGCTGTCACCAAAGTTGCTCGGCACGTGACGTCAACGCCGCCGAATCAACTAATGAAACGAACATGTTTTGGCAGCAAAACGATAATTTAATCGTTATAGAAAATTTCTTCGGCAACATAAATAAAAATTTATTCAGTATCGTAATTTTTTCTTAATTTTTATTTTCAGTTAAAAAAATTGCGAAAATACCCTTTTAAACGAAAAGAGAATAAAACACAAAATGTACTTAGCAATAAATGTAGGTAAGTATTTAAAAATATTACCAATTTATTTGAGCAGAAATAATATTTATTTTGGTACATCTAATTACACAATGTAAATAATAATTTTATTGTGTTACGTTTGATTTGATTACAATAATCACCAACAATAACTCCAGCGCGCGTCTTAAAATTTTCAGAGCTTTTGCAGTTGGATTTATTATTTATTTATTTCAAAACATACGGCACAACATGTGCCATTGACATAATTATATTTATATATATTATAATACAATAACATAAGAAAGTGACATATAAATGTAAAGTTAAATATAAAAACAAAAGGTAAAAGAAAGGAGTTAAGGTAATGAGTAGTAAATAGAATTATGATGTATAAAATGAAAGTATAAAGTAAAAGTGTAAACTATAAAATATAAAGAATAACGTAAAAGTAAAAAGTAAAGATAAAAAGTTGAAAGGCATTATATGGAACTATTATCGTTAATAATATTTCTTCCATTAGTTGTGGAGTTTCAAATTGTCTTTTTTTACATGAGCTCCACACCGGAAGCCCTGAGGAAAAAAAATACCTCAGGGCATATGTCATCTTTTGACATAAGGAAAGGAAGGAGAAGAGAGTTCTGGGAAGGACAAGGGTTTAAGGGGTGGATAAGAATCTGGGGTTCTGTGTGTCCTGGTCATCCGCCTCCAAGACCTAGACAAACCTCGCCCCATGAACCCGGGCACCCCTGCTAAATCACCAAACGTAGCGAACCACTTGGGGTGACCTATGGCGGAAGTGTAAAATACAATGCGCCATGGTAGATGTTGGTTCCAATGTTAGAGTATTTTTCAGGAACAAGGAAAAATGTTAAAATCCCGAACAAAACCGGATATCAAAAGTAGTTATTAATAAATCTTGATACACGACTGAAATAATAAGATAATTGTCGAAATACCAGCTTGGTTGGTGTTGGAACCATTCGTTAACGTAATTACATGGTAATTAGTTACTAACATGCCTCTTTACAAAGGCCTTTGTTCAGGAGTAGTTATTAATGAGAAACTGTAAAAGCAAAGACGTATAAATATCCCCAAAGTGAGCGAGCATTCTACCTTTAAAATAATGGTATAAATTTACTTCGCGGCCTAAATATGATAATCCTAAATTGTCTAAAGGCATGAAAATGGTCCAATCCTTTAAACGATGTCTTCCAGCAAAAACGACTCTTAAAACTTCTACATCCACATCAAATGGATAATATTTTTAATAAAAAAATTGGGAATCCAGGTCGACCCGACGAAAGCAATATTAAATTGAAAATTAAATTGTTTTTCAAACAGACATTAGCATGCCATCTATGGTGCATTTCAACGCGCGTTATACATTTAAGCAACTGAAAATACACAGTTGCAAGAAAACCATCTTTGAGAAATAAAATAACATAACAGGAGTTGATATGATATTGAACTGACGTTCGAACTCACGACGGATCTTGCTTTATATACCCCTATCAATGGGTAGCCCCACCCACACAAAAAAGGCTTCTGGTCCATTCTGGAATGTTTCACAATGATGTTCCCGAATACCTATTCCCGAACATTCCACAACATTTCGCGATGTTTTGGAATGTTGTGGAATGCTCTCGAATGTTCTGGACTGTTCTAGAAATTTCTGGAGGGCAAAACTTTCCAGCCGATAGAGGGCTACCGCACACCATATGACCCCCTTGTAACGGGACTCTTTTCTGGATTTTAGCGGGACGAAGGTTTTTTTACAATTTCTTTTGTAATAGGTATATATTGATTGGGAACTGGGAAGACTTCGGTGGCTGGTTCATGTGGAGAGAATGACCGAGCATCAAGCACCAAAGTCCCTGCTGAACTCAAGACCATTAGAGCGAAAGAGCCTGGGAAGGCCAAGATTAAGATGGAGCGACAACGTCCTCAAAGTCATATCTCTTTTGGAGCTTCTAAACTGGAGAGAGCTGGCACAAAACCGAGATGAGTGGAGGAAGACTCTTGAGGAGGCCAAGACCCACCAGCGGTTGTAGAGCCAATAGTGATGATGATAATATATTGATTACTTCGAGACAAAAAACTAAAAGAAAAACATATTTGGTATATAACATAAAATTTGAACCAGAAGCATTCATAATAAAAACTAGCGAGAATTGTATATATTTTTCCCTTTCAGTACGACTATCTTTCACTTTGGTTCTCATAGATATTTGTCCGAATTGTTAAGTTTTTGGAATTCCTGTAGATATTAGAAGACGCCTACCAATGCAAGGAGTGAATTGTTATACGGAGAGTGACCCAAGTAATAAAGCTTTCGGGCTAAATGTAACCGATGACCGCTAGTAATGCACATTTGTTTACAATAAGTAAAATAAGATAACGAACGGATAGGGGTCCGTTAACGAAAAACCGTTCGTTATGTAACTGAAATTTGGTACTTCGTTTATAAACCCGGCCCTTTTAGTGTATGTTCAATTTTATGCATATTTTTTAAGGGGTAAAGGCTTAGAAGAATTTCTTTAGCAGAATCGATTGAGTTATGCTCGTTACAAACAAAACCTTCCATCAATAAGAACAACCTTTAAACTTTTCATGACATTTCGCGAAAGAAACATTTATTTCCTGTGTAGTTTACATGAACGTAGAAAGTTTCCCGAAGAATTGTAATATATGGAGAATATTTCACACTTGTCAAACTTTAGTCAACTGTAGTGAATCTTCTGAGCGCAGCGTGTCGTGGCCATTTCCACCATTTCTACCAAACTACAGGCAGCTGCGCTAACAAGTTATCTGTAGAAGGATTAAAAATACAATTCTAATTTAGAAAAATAGTTCATTTAAACTCAATGATGTAAAAATTTAGGACAATCCCATCAATATGTAGAATCTTCTGAAGAGATAAATCGAAAGACGTGTCCACTTCGCCTTAGTCAAAAAAAAATTAAGTGAAACTTGAAAGTCGCTGGATGTCGCTTTCTTTTGTCGGTTTATTTTAAAGTGGTTTGAAGATTGGACATTGATTTACAAAAACAAAAATGCTTATTTTTTTTGGATTTAATAGGATTCGAACCTCCGTCCGCTGGATTTCTCCGGCAGCTGAGATTTGCGACGCACTGTACCGCTGCGCTATGGGACGCGCTCGGCGAGGCGCGAATTTACGCATTATATTCCGACGTAGACCTATCGTCGTTTCCGTTTTATATCTCAACCAATTTTGCCTAGAGCCTTGAGCGCAGTTAGATGTTTCGCAGGTGCTGTAGTGCGTCATTTCGGTTTCATCCGAATTTCAAATCACTCTAACGGGCTAAGGAAGTTTCACTTCAAAAACATCCCCCATCTATCATCCCTTTTATCATCTTTAGGGATGCTAATTGGAGGGTCTTTTTAGGGAAAGAAAGGAGAGGAAGTGCTGGGAAGAAAAAGGTATGAAGGGTAGGGAGGAATCTGAGGGTCAGTGTGACCAGGAGTGACGGACGTATGAATCCATCCATCCCACTACCGTCCAAGGCGATTGGTCAAGAGAATCCGGCTGGAGAGATCGAAAGGTCTCCTGCAACCGGTATCCCCCGATTCGGCCGTGCGCAAAAGCATCCGCCGCCAAGACTTAAAGAAAACCAATACAATGAACCTGGGCTAAGTTACCAAACGTTGCAAACCACTTGGGGTTACTTATGGCAGGGGTGTAGGTAATACAATAAATGCTTTATTGTATTACCATAAAGCAATGATACAGTATCCATCCTCGCTTACGAACATGATTTTTTTTTTAAATTTTATTTATTTATTTATTTATTTATTTATTAATCATGTACGCCCTTATGGGCTTTTACATACATTTACATTTTTATGTTTTAGTGCATACAGGTGTGTTTAGAATACAAAGAAAACATGAATAGTTTTTACACATGGTACATATAAATAAAGCTGGTAAGTAAAAAGTATAGCATTATACAATAAAGAGAAAAAAATCAGTTTTATATGTATATACGTATATAACAAATAATAATAATGGTGAGTTTTTAATATATGTGCAATTTATGTGTTGAATACATAGCGAAGTTGATTTTAAACAAAAATACATACTACCGACTTGCACCGCACTAAAATTAATATACAAAACAATTGCATTTTGACCAATTACTTTATCGTCAGAATTTCTGCAAGGAATTCAATTTCCGAAGACGAAATACTTTATACCATAAATATACCAATCCCCTTTATACTGAAACCATGGAATAGTTACCATAAATTAGTTCTTAAGTTTTTTGGGTAATTTAACCCACAGTTTTAATTTGTTTTGACCGTCTTACATTTAAATCTAGGTAGGCCGTTCGTATTATTATGTGTGGTAATTTAAGCTCCACAAAAAATGGTGCATTGTATTATTATTAAATTTCATTTGGATGAATGTCCAACAACGTAGGAAAATACGAGTATCACTTTGTTTTACAGCGAGTAAAATTGATAAAAACGTTTTCAATTAATTACAGGATATTTCGAGGGCTTAATATTAAAAAGGTGTTCTACAAAAAACATTCAAAATATTCTGGAGCTTGAAGTCAATCGACGTTATCATTTAAAAAAAATATACAAATAATTTGAGGGCTTAAAGTCAAACGACGTTATCTAGAATTTAAAAAAAAAAACATACCAATAGTTTGAGGGTTTAAAATCAAACAACGTTATGTAGAATAATAAATATACCAATAGTTCTAGGACTTTAGTCAAACAACTTTATCTAGTAAAAAAAACATTGGTATCATAGTAATTATTAACAATACTTATTAGTAGGTATGTCTTTTGCAGATATGTACCTACCAATCGTTGTTGAATTATTGGTTGTTGTTTTGAAGATAACGTTGTTTGACTTAAGGGCCTAGAATTATTTGTATGTTTTTTCTAGACAACGTTGTTCGACAGCAAGCCTCCGGTTTTCTCAACAGCTTTATAAACCAGTGATGAATTCTTTCCGATTTCAACTTTTTACACGTGTATAATAATCTTACTATGCGTATCTTTTCCTCTTGTCTCTCTATGCTTTAATCCCTTGTTGAATTTATCTTTATCTTTAAATACATTTTTCTTATATTAATTGTTTTTGTGTTTAATTCGTAGAATTCCATTTAAATTTTATAAATTTAATTTACTTACATTAAGGATGATTTAATAAATTAAAAAATATATGTATTCTTCTTTGAGAAACTACTGTTTCAACTTTTATTTGTAAACCTCATGGTTATTATTTTTTCTGCTTGTTTATTATATTTTGCTTTCCGGAACGAGGTTTTTCAAATTTCATTTGGAATAATAGAATATACTTAAACAAAACAACTTTTTGTAATATTTTAACTCTCCCTGTCTTCGTAACTTCTAAAATTTTGCAGTAGTCTCTACAAATACAACCTTCTAGGACAGGGATGGCGAACCTTTACGTACCCATGTGCCGTTTTTCTAAAGAAATGTTTTATGAGATCATAGCCGTGCCATCAAATAATTTTGACTTTGTGATTATTGGGAAAATAATAATAATAAATACTTTTTCTTTTTACATGAGTTCCACACAGGAGGCCCTGAGAAAAATAATTTCTTTCAGGGCCTATGTCATCTTTGGGGATGCTGTGTGGGGGGGGGGGGTTGTTTAAGGAAAGGAAGGAGAGGAGAGTTCTGGGAAGGAAAAGGGTTTAAGGGGTGGGTAGGAATCTTGAGTTCAGTGTGTCCTAGTCATTCGCCTCCAAGACCTAGACAAACCTCACCCCATGAACCCGGGCACCCCTGCTAAATACTTACTATCAATTAAAAACTCTTTATTTACTACAAAAAAAGGACCATTTTGCATTATACGCGTAATTTATGACAATTTTTTCCAACATATTTAATCATAGATGTCGACTGTTTACTTCTGTCTTTCAATGCACTTGCAATTAAGTACTTATTTTTGCTCTAGTTCGCTTTTTTGACTAACGGATTTATATTGTGATTTTTTGTTTCAAAATGCCGTTTCACAGACGATGTTCTACTTACCACCTTTACTAATCATGGCATATTCCACCAAGTTTGAAATTCTGTGATACTTTTACTATCTTGCACTTTTTTTTGCTGAACTAGCCATAACATTTGAATCATAGATAAAACTCAAATAAACTTTAAAATACAATTATATCACTATTATGTTATACATAATTGTATGTAGATTGAAACGAGTAAGCGCCACGCTTCACCCTTTTTTTCGTAGAGCATAATGTATTTTGTGATCAGTGACGTGCCCAAAATATTGTACTAATTAACGGCACGCGTGCAATTGGTTCGCCATCCCTGTTCTAGGGGATATGTACCTATCGTGAATTCTGAATGTGGCAAGTCTCGTATCCATTAATGTTGTGGGTTTATATTTACCATACAACACAAAACCTTTATACCACTGAACAGGGTAAGGGGATGAACCTGCTTATAGTGCTCGTGTTCCAACGAAATCGATAGTAGTAAGCTGTCAACACGCACTCCTTATTTACTATTCTCTTTATCCGACAGATATTCATTCATTCACTCGAAAATTACGTGAATTTTCAATGAAACAAGTAGGTACCTAATATTATTTTCGTTGGTACCTAGCACTGAATAGAAAATACACAATACACAATACACGCTAGAAATATATTTAAAGATCAAAAACCAAGCAGAATTGAATGGAAACCGATGTTACCACTGACGTAGTGTAATGAACGTAGGCCGGAGACTGTAGAATAATACCGAATATATGGATGCAAAATAAGGCTATAAAAGATGAGGACAAATGTTCTGATCTTACCATTACACGAGTCAGACATCAGTATTTTGGTGACCGAACAACCAACAATCAACTCAACGCTATCTATTCCTTTGAAAAGTCTATTTTATCATTAAATAGCTAGCATATACAATGAATCAAAAAGCAATAGCTAGCATATACAATGAATCAAAAAGAATTTACCGCGAAGCAATAGAAATTCATAAACATAAAAATAAAATGAATATCAAAAATTACTCAATCAGAATTCCCAAAACCTGGAAAGTCATAATTGATCAAAATCTCCTAAAAACGGAATTTCAAAAAATTCTCAGAAGTACCTACCACCAATTAGTTTAAAGCAGGGTTTCCCAACCAGTGGTCCGCCCCCCTCCCTCTCACAAGTGGTCCCCGGTCACAAAAAGGTTGGGAGCCACTGGTTTAAAGCGATCCAATCAGGTCTCTACACGGCAAACTGCATGATATTGCCGGACTTGCCACTACCCCCTCCACCGTCAAGTCCCTTTTAGCCCGTGTACTCCGCCCTAGACATAATAAGAATTGATAAGCACTCACTTAGGTCTTAATTTCTGAACAGAACATACACGCGAAAGCGATCTGTTTGAGACAAAACTCAATACATAAGGCCTCTGAAGATGGACAGTGAGATCTGTCCGAAACGTCAGGAGTTAAGTCCTTTTAAGGATACGATACGTGTGTACATGTATTTTTTAAAAATATATTTTATCAGCCATCAACCAACGTTCTTTTGCACATCCAGAGTTGAGCTCTATATAAATCTGCTCTATTCGATGACAAAAAAACGTATAAAAGCTAGCTTATATTTCAATATGGTTAACTAACTAAATACATCTACAACATCGGATGAATGTTGCCAAATTTTGGACTCGACTCATAGGCGTATCGATTCATCCGTCATTCGTCACTCCTGAATGCATTGACCCCCATATTCCATTTTCTCTCCCAGTATTTACTCTCCCTCCTTTCCCTAAAAATACCCCTGGACGACACAGGCCCTGAGGGAAATTGTTTTCTTGAGACCCTCCTGTGTGGAACAAACGAGAAAACAACAAAAATATCAACCATCTACGTGAAATAAATAAAAGAATAAAGAAAAAAACATCCTGCTCGATTGGACCAAAATAATGTTATATTCGAAACAATGTACGAAACAGACACATTAATGTATAGACGATTAATATATTTCTCCTAGCAAATAATGGTATATCACTCCTGATCTATCCAAAACCTTTTACGAAGGAACAATTCCCCAGGGAGAGTAATATCCCCGGAGGAACAAATAAAAGCGAATTAGAGCAAGGAGAATGAGACAACGTAAGAGGAACTATGAATGGATTTTACTCCAGGCGATGATTCGTGGAAGCACATTTGTACGCCAAATGTATTTGCTTTTTGTAAACGAAATCCCTCAGTAAATAAGGCATACTTGTTTACATTTTTTTCAATGAGTTCATATTACATAAAACATTTTTATATTTAGAGCAGAAGTTTATATCAAAATCAACGAAGGAACCTACTGCACAAAAAGCATTTAATTTTTAAAATTCAATTTAATTTAAATTCAATAAATTTTGTTATCAATTTCTGCAAGTATTTTATTTTTTATTGTTGTTACAGCTGATTTAGATACCTCGGCAGTATTCTCACGGAGACTCTTGTTGACCCAGATGTGGAGGTTAGATGCAGAATTGAAGCAGCAAGAACTGCGTTCATTAAAATGAAATCCCTCTTCTGCCTCTATATCAGCTTAAAACTAAGGCAGAGAATGCTAAAATGTTATGTGTGGTCGGTCTTGCTCAATGGATGTGAAACATGGACCTTCAAAGTAAATACCATGAACAGGTTAGAGGCTTTTGAAATGTGGCTTCACCGGAGAATGCTCAAGGTCCCATGGACCGACATGATCACCAACACAGAAATTCTCAGGCGGGCTAGAGCAGATAGAGAACTGCTTACATTAATAAAAATCAGGAAAATTTCATATCTGGGTCATATACTTCGAGGGGAGAAGTATCACTTGCTCCATTTGATATTGAAAGGCAAGATAGAGGGTCGCCGAGGGCCTGGTAGGAGACAAATGTCTTGGCTGCGTAATATACGAGAGTGGACCGGCATTAGAAGTGTGGAGGAGCTATTCCGGGCAGCGCAAGACAGAGAGACATTCTCAAGAGTGATCGCCAACGTCGGGGGGACCTGATACGGCACGCAAAGAAGAAGAACAGCTGTTTCGGCGTACAAGGTCATTTTCAAACTGTGGTTAAACCACTGTGAGACTACTTATTTATACGATTTGCTGAGCAACTAATTGTGACAGTAGACAACAGACAGTAGAAGTATATGCCTTCCTTGGTAGCGAACTAAATGGAACAAGAAATTTAATAAGGGCGGTCTGTTTTAGCGGTTGCCAGAGTAAAAGTAAGAATAAAAGAAATTGCTACAGTTAAATATCACAAAAATGCATTTTTCAATCAATTTTTTTGGTCACTTTAAACTTTTGCTTTTATTATCCGAAAACCGATAGTTACTCTCTCCATTTTGACATATTTGACAGTTCTGTAGAGGGTAAGGTATGAAATTGCGGGCTTCAACGTAAATTAAGTGTTATTTTTTAATTTATAAACTAACGTTTAGACAAGATTTTTATGCATAGCACAAAGGGTAACAATTATTACAAGCAATAATTGTCAGCCTGAAACACTCATTTACATTGAAAAATCTTCCGAGAAAAGATACTTGCCGCCAACGGGACTTGAACCCGTATCTTTTCTCGGAAGATTTTTCAATGTAAATGAGTGTTTCAGGCTGACAATTATTGCTTGTAATAATTGTTACCCTTTGTGCTATGCATAAAAATCTTGTCTAAACGTTAGTTTATAAATTAAAAAATAATAATTAATATTTAACAAGTTTAAGTATTTCCCCAATAAATGCAGACATAATTTGTCTCGACGCCACCTAGCGAGGGATTTAACACTAACAATGTCTTCCTCGCAAAAATAAAGTTGGTTGTTTTCAGGTGGAAAAAATATAACAAGCAGTAATTGTTGAATGAAACACTAGTATATATTGAATTATTTGGCGGGTATTTGATAAGCCGCCATAGCTCAGTGGTCAGAGCATTCGACCGGCAATCGGAAGGACACGGGTTCAAGTCCCGTTGGCGGCAAGTATCTTTTCTCGGAAGATTTTTCAATGTAAATGAGTGTTTCAGGCTGACAATTATTGCTTGTAATAATTGTTAAATTAAGTGTGTTTAATATTATAGAAGATGATAATAATGACGATGAATTCCTCATTCAATGTGTCTTGCAGCGAAAACCAAAAACATTTCGATCCCGTTAATAATAATTATGTTGGTCTGGTAAAATATGTGACTTTTCACATTCAAGGAGATACTACTACTGGATAGTAAATTTTTTTTCGTGTAATATCGTGTATATTATAATAGGTCGTCATTTACTTATAATATTCAAACAAAAATATTTTTATAGGAACGAAGGTCATCAGATTCTACAACGACGCGAAACAAAATACAGCCGGATATTCTGACAATTGTTCTGGTTTTCAAATTTCGGATATTTTGACAGTTATTTTGGCCACACCAAAAAATAATCCGGTGCGACTTTTTCACATGATTTATAGGAATATTCTGCTTTTTAGACTGGCTAATAATTATTACTTTAGTAAAAGTGCACTTGAAAATGCGCGTGATCCTATTTAATTTCCTTGTTACTGACGGTTAAAATTTTAATTTAGTTTACGATTTAGTGTTCTGTTGAAACAGACGGCCCTAAAATTTTAAATTGAAGTTTATTAATATAAAAAAATAGACGGAGAAAACTAATTTATATCTTCAAAGTCCGAATAACTTACCATTGAAATGAAGCTCCCTTAAATAATTGTCTGTGCAAACGTGCCCCTAAGTTTATCCCTCCCACCCCGTTGATTTTAAAGCAAACAGAAGCACTTCTCCCTTCCAACAACTTTTTGCTTCTGAAATCCCGACACCGACTTGTAAATTATTTCATTCAAACAAAATAGGTTTTTTCAAAACGACCGACACCTAAAAGCCACTAAACTTTCCTGGGAATAATTTGTTAATCATTAAATATGGGTATCAAAATTTACACGAATTATTAATTTATCGATTCGGTCAATAAACTTATTTCCCTAGATTAACTTATTACTTAATGTATAAATTTTTAAAGCCTTTTAAATCCTTTGAAGAGCTTTGACTTTACTTGTAGTTATCTTCTACACGTACATTTATATTTTATATTGTCAATGCTCTTCATTTATATGTACTCTCCTTTCACTGTCATCTCTATTTCTTATCCGTGTTATATTGTTAATGGACTATCTGTCCGTAAATAAATAAATAATAATAAATAATAATAATAATTACTCGAAGGATAATCTGACAAGGACAAAGCAGGAAACTATGTCTATTAATGGAGGACTGAAAATGCAATTCACACGCGGTAGAAGTGAAACCTTCAGAAAACTAAGGTAGACAAGAGTGGGGAGACTACTGAGCACTTTTTATCAATGTGAAACTTTTACTTAACAGTGCAACTTTTCCAATGTTTTGGTCATCTTATTAGTATTTATGTTTTCTACTTCGGAGACGCTAGATGTCGCTTTCTTTTGTGTTTTTTTGCCAGTTCATATTGGAAAGCTTTGAAAATTGGGTATTGATTTAATAAAAAAAAAATCTGTGTGCTTTAGACCACACAACTGAAGTAAAACTTCACTAACTATTTATTCAGGTTCTCCATAAAACAGCTTTCACTAAAAATTATTGAGAAGATTACAATTTTTTTTAAAGTACATGGGGGCAGTTTAACTATGTTGTGACGTATGTCAAGAGATAGTGAATTCTCTGTAGGTGACATTGAAGATTTCGATGCTCAATGCACAGTCGTTAAACAGTTGAGTCGCCCTGCTATTAAAGAGTTACCAAACAAAACGTGACTAGCAGTGCGTTAACGATGGCTTATGACGTGTGATGACACTGATGACCGATGAAGGCAGTGGGGTGTGAAACAGGCACGGAAAGGGAAGACGAAAGCAGACTGACCGTAAAACGATGTATGACCATAATGTGCAATGTGGAGATCTGCAAAGGTTAAAGTTTTGATTTGAGCGTAATGAACAATATTAAGAAAGGGACCCTTAGATGGTTTGATCGTTTAGTTTAGACGCACGGAGAAGGGAGTGCCAGTAGAGTATTTTACATGAAAGTCAATGACGGCCTCCTTGGTCGAGGTACGAGGCTCACGACTATCGATCCGGCGGTCGCAGGTTCAAATCCCGGCGTGCGCAAGTAAATTGTATTTGAATGATTCGTGTTTTCACAATTTAATCATTTTTTTACATTGACTCCACACAGGAGGCCCTGAAGAAAATAATTTCCCTCAGAGCCTAGGTCATGTTTGAAGATGCTGCGTGGAGGGTAAGGGTGCTGTAGGTAAGGATGCTGTAGGTGGAGGGTAAAGATTTAGGTCTTGAAGAGACCCATGTTGTAGGAGGGAGGAAACACAGAGGCCGGCAAATCGTTCCACAGTCGTTCCACAGCTGTCGAACTCAATGTTTTACATCGTTTCACAGCGAGTCGCAGAAACGCCCCGTTCTCATTTGACAAAAAAGTCAACCGTGTTGGGCCCGTGTTTGGCGTGTTTCCCGACTATGCAACGGTGCCGCGGGGATCAATGACGCTAGTCCCTCGGAGCATCTTCCATTGTAATAAATTGTCATTAAAATAGTATGCATAAGGTATATTTGCGACACATTCCAGATTGGAAGATCGTATCGTATAAGACAGTATCGCCCTGGTGAAAGACCACCATTCAGAATAGAAACGTTGCTTGAAATGGCGTTAGCCGTGTTTGGTGTCTGGATCTAATAATAGCCAGATCTAGGTAATAGCCAGGCACTTCCCCACCTTCCTCTTCCCATCCCCACTTACCTGCAGCCTCACAACATATCCCAGTTGGGGATACCATTATCTCACTGGCTCCAAACGGTTGGGGGCAGTTGGGACTCTTGCGCGGTATTCAAATAAAAAAGGAAAATAAAGTCAGGGACACCCGAGGCTGACATGGCACTATTAGATGAATTGAATTCTTGAATAGGGACATATCAAGAGTTGCTACGACAGAAGAGTGTGCATAAGACGATGAATGAATGGAAATGAAACAATAAATAGTTAGGTGGTAAAATAGGGTTGTGTTGCGGTCCATCGTTTGCTCCCACATCTGCGAGGGAACGTGTTCTTATTTTAAGTTGGGTATTTCAAATTTTCACACCATGAAATCAACGATCAGCTTCATTTAGAATGTTTTTGACATTCGAACAAGAATACAAAAGCCAAAAATATATCTGTTCACAGTTTATCTAATATTAATCACTACGAATGTAAGTAAAAGGCATAAAAACAAATGGTCTGAAAACGGGTTTTATTAATTTTGCGAATAATTTTATAACAAAGAAAAAATTCAATTAAGGGAAACTGTCGCAAATAATCTTGGCCATAAAATTTAATTTTTAAAAAGTAGTTTTCTACGTGCGTTCTAAATTTTCAATTGAAAAAAATATTATTTAATATTGTTTTAAACATTATTTTTTTTGGGGTGTTACGCCGTGTTGCGCTACCTCCTTCTTTAGCCAACGTGTCGGACCGCGTTGCAGTGTCTGTCATCAGGGCAGATCCGGTGGATTAAATGGTTTATGTCTATATTTTTTATAAAGTAATTGACAATTTTATTGTTATTTCACTCAAGCGAAACGAAAGAAAAGGCTTCAATTTATCCAAAGCATATTTTTTGGTATTCATAAGATTGATTTGATATTCCTAGTATATTAATCGAAAATCGTGAGTTTTCTGATGGTTTCGCCTCTCTGTCTGTTTTTGCTTTTGATCAGCTAACACATAACACTGAAACATTGAAACATCCCATCGTAGGTATAGTTAATATAAAGTTTTTTTTCCAATAATACCGCTTTTTAATTCGTCAATTCGTTAAATAAACCAATTTCACTAGGAGGAAATTGGTAATAATTTAATTTGGGGAAGGGACAATGGTTAAAGATGATCCGGGCTAATCTCTGGCCGGGTTTGGATTAAAGCGAAAACCTTTATTAAAATTAATTATGAAGGTGGCCACGTAATCCGAATGGAAACAGCCCTTTTACCATTTTCATGCTTGGTAAGTTCGGAAATCATTTTATTCTGAACTGTGTAAATATCAAATTTCATTAATCTCCGCTAGGAATTAACTTGATACGTAATTGTTTTTATAACCGAACACAAAATCCCTTAAAGTGCGAAGTAAATGTGGAATAAAGAAAAACTAGAAACATGATGTAGGTGTGTTTCGTGACCCAAAATTTTATAATAGGTGGTAAGTCAAGTAAGTAAGTTTGACGGCCGGCGTAGTGCAGCGGTAAGGCGCTTGACTAGCATTCCGAAGGTCGCGGGATCGAATCCCGGCGTGGCAAATAAATTTTATTTGATTAATTTCTGTATTTCACAATTTATTCATTAAAAATAATGTGTAGTATATTTGCGGCACGTTCCAGAGTGGAAGATACTCTCAGTATCGCCCTGGTGTAAGACCACCATTCAGAATTGAAACGTTGCTTGAAATGGCTTCTGCCGTGTTTGGTGACCAGATCTGAATAGCCAGGTACTTCCCCACCTTCCTCTTCCCTATCTCCTTACCCTCCCCACTACCTTCAGACTCACAACATAACCCAATTGGGGATGCCATAGTCCCACTGGCTCCAGACGGGAGCAGTTGGGACTCTTGTGCGGTATTCATGTAAAAAAAAAAAAAAAGTCAACTGTTTGAAAAACGTGTGTGTTTCATCTAATTTAGCAGCAGGGTAGGAAGGGGAGGGGAATTAAAAATAAACAATTTACACAAATTTTTGGCTCCAGGAGGCCATGAGGAAAATAATTTCCGTTAGAGCCTATATCATCTTAGGGGATGCGTGACTGGTCTTTTAAAGGAAAGGAAGGAGAGGAAATTCTGGGAAGGACAAAAGTATGAAGGATGGGTAGACATGCGGCAGTCAGTATCCAGAAGTCCCTATAATTACATCCCTCTAATTGCAGTGAAAGGCGAAGGGTTGAGAGTCCGGCTGGAGAAGTGAAAAGGCTCAGCCCGCCACGCAGCAGGTGGGCAGACGCATCTGCCGCCAAAATCCGGACAAACCTCACCCCATGAACCCGGGCACCCCTGCTAAATCACCAAATGTAGCGAACCACTTGGGGTGACCTGTGGCAGAAGTGTTGGTTATCTAATAAATGGTTCCCGGGGCGGCGGTACCCACACCCGCCATGTGGTTTATTGAGTGGCATTGCAACGCTCGCCGGGTACTCTCTAGAATTTGATAAATCTCACCCGTATTAGGAAAAATTGTGTTTACCTGAGGTACAGTTCGGTTTAATTATTCATTGTTTTTATCAAAATTAAAATGTCAAATTTAAACCCTTTACCCTAAATACCGCACTCCGTTAAAAAAATAAGGTTTATGCACGGGTTCTGAGGGTGGATTTCTAGCTGATCGTGGCCGTTTCACCCGGAACAGCATAGTTCCTTTAATTTAATTCCATTAATCTTGTATAATTCTTCGAAGTTTCCTTTGCAGGTAAAAATAATTAACTTCTAGATTCTATTCTATTTTCAAATATTTCAGTAAAATTATTAAAAGTCGGTAAGTGCATTTCCTGCATAACAATTTAATAATTTCTTGATAAAACCGTGCTGAAAATATAACGTTAATATTACATTAATATTATTCCTAACATATTAAAAAGTAGTGTTTTAATGTTCCGTGCGGTAGGTACCTTTTTCATTTCAACCACTTGTTTTCATTCTGAAATTTAATCCTTTGAGGTTTTCCTTGAATAAAACAAGGCTAACGATAATTCAATTAAGGATCCATTGTGTTTGAAGGAAATTATTCCAAATGATTAAAAACAAGATTCTTTAATAACAGCTCATTTCACTAACTGTATAGTCCCAAGCGATACATTCGCTCGATATTTCTTTGGATAGAGATGCAGATTTATTAAAAAACGTAAATTATTTTAAAGCATGACAAAAAACAACTGTGAACAACTGTTGTCTATATAGTGCAGGTACTTGCTTTCGTAATTTGATAACGTACCACGTGTAAAAAAGTTTAACGAAATTGTTGTTATTGTATTCTGAACACAAATATTGAAGATAAAACATTTGACGAACAAGAAAGTCGCAAGGACAGTTTTTCATGAAGGTAATTATTTGTCTAATAGACATGTAGGTAAAATATAGTATATATCTGTGCTGGGATATGAAAATAGTGTTGTAGGACACGATTTATTATATTATGTAGATGGGAAAAATGGGCAGTAATACCAATTCGATAGCTGCTAATAACGCAAGGCCTGGGTTTGTAAATGTATATCCAAAAAAATGAAATACATTCAGTACGGCGATATAACGCAAAATAACCGCAGGTGAATTTTCTGAATAACTACAGCCGCGCCGGTTGATTTATTGCAAACAATGGCACTGCTTTTATAAATTTGGCTCGTTGTAACTTATCTAACATTGCCACTATATTATTCCCTCAGGGGACAAGCAAAGCTTCCATTTGACAAGATTAATTGAAAGGAATTAAGGGATTCTTTAAAAACAAAAGTTTGTTTGTAGCTCTGACAATTTGGTGCTTCTTCTGTGAGTGGATCACTCCAGTTTGTCTTTGGAATGGAATGTATTGTGTGCGTACTGCGTAGACGAAATTCATTGATGAGGGGTGTGGGTGCGATAGACGACAAAAGTTTGTCTATGGATCTAGCAATAAATGTGGTTTGATCTAGGGTGAATTCTGTGTTGGAAGTCACTTCCGCCTCCGGTTTAACCTTTGCCATGGATAATGAGCCTTTCATTGGGGTTATGTGGGTATGATGGATTGCATGAAAACACTCTACATTTCATTAGTTAGATGTCAAGTAGAATATAATTCACCTATTTGATCCCCTTTCTATAAAGTACACTCTAACAAAATAGAACGTGTTCAACACAAATTTCTTAGGTACTTAAATTTCAAACTCAAAATTCCAATAGAAAACATTAATTATTTAAGTTTAATGAATCGACTAAATTAAATTACGCTGTCTGACAGAAGAATCATTTCAGACCTAATTTTATTGTACAGAGTTATGAACAACCTAATTGACAGCCCTGCCATCGTTTCTAGTATTAAACTCCACGTACCGACAAGGAATACTAGACAAAATATAACATTCTTTTGCAACACATACACAACCAACTATCAATCAAACTCACTTACCAATAGGATGCGTGATTTAGGCAACAAATTTGTTGGTATATATTCGCTGATTCCCTTTACATTCTAAAATGCAATTTAAACCAACACTTTGTGGAATCCTACAAATTATTGTAACGTGGGTATAATATATTTAACGATTTGATGTGTTATTGTAATGTTTTATATTATATTTTATTCTATGTTATTGTTAAATATTACATTGTTTAAAATATTTCACGGTTTTGCGCAAGAATATACAAGTGGTTTTTTCTTTAAAAACTACTTGTTTATTCTTAAAAGTTTTTTTCACTTTTATAACTTTTGGTATAAATTCTATGTATGTGTAATCATCGATATCTTAAATATTACTTTATAATCTATGTAAAAGCCCCTACGGGCGTATAACAACAATAAATAAATAAATGACATCATATTATAACATTATCAGGTATAAGAATTTGCTTTCTAGCAGTCGTAACAGATATCCTGATATCGGAACTAGACTACTTGAAGTAGTACCGCAAAATCAGGCACAATATTCGTGTTGGTAAAAAATTGATAAATTTGTCGATGTTGTAAAATCTTTCACATTAGTTTATAGGTTTATCCGTTATAATAATCAGTTGTAGGTAATTCAGACAAAATTTTTCACATTTTGAAGAAATAGAATTATATATTTTTTGAATCGGGGTGTTATGTAAGTTTTAATAACCCGTATATTTATTAAATTATTGAATATAATCTATCTATCCATATACGAGTATATATAAATACATAAAATTGGGTTCCGTATGTTTGTGTCCGCAAATCTCGAAAAGTAATTGATGAATTGACTCAATTTTTTTACAGAATATTGCATTTTTGTAGAAGTGTGTTTCTATATACAATAGTAAGCTCTGGAATTATGACATTTGTATGATACATTTACTTACAGGTGGTGCGCGAGAGAAAATGTATGTATTTAATATGTTTTAGCGCCAGGGAGGAAAGGTAGAAGAGGGAGGGTAACGACGAAGGTGGGGTTCGCGGGAAGGGTGACAATGAAGGGAAGGCGGGGAAGGTGGAAGGAGGCGCAGGAAGGGAGGGGGACATGGAAGGGGGACGGGGACGCATGGAAATGGACAAGCAGGGAGAAACAATTTATTTCTTTGAATGGCGTTTCAACGCATGCCTTGTACCAGCTAGCATTTATGTAAAAAAAAAAGTTTCTTTGTTTTTCAATTTTGTTCCCAACCTTTTAACCGATTGAATAGAATGAGTTGTTGTGCGCACGCCCGCGAAGGTGAGCTCTTGCGTTACGAAATTTGAATAAAAAAATTACAATAAGTGACGTTCGAATAGTTTGAAAAACGTGTTTATTTTATATAGTTTAGCGAAGGAGGGAGGGGGGGAATCTCTGAGGGGGAGATTAATAAAGGAGAGGGGGAATTCACGGGAGGGGGGGGGGGTGACATAGAGGGAAAGGCAGGGAAGGTGTAATAGTAGCGGTAGAGGATAGCACGGGTAAAATTTTAAAACCCATTCTTCTCACACCCGTGACCCACCCATGCGTCGGAAAACCTTCTTATTTATTCGTGTACGCACCAGACGGAAAAACAAAAAAATATTGTATATCCAAAATTACTTTAATGAACAGAATTAAAACATTAACACTTTCTTTCTTAGAGTGGCATTACAAAGTATAGAAATTTTTTAATTTTTTTTGTGTATAAAGTTGTTTTTATTAAATGATTATGGAATGATAAGCTATGTCTTTTGCAGATAATAATATATCACAATACTAGAAACCACTTTATCACTCAAAAGGATTTCTTCTTAAAATTGCTGTACATTTACGTGAAAAGATGTTTATTTTTTAAAGTGCTTCTATGCAAAGGAAGTCAATCGGAAATGATACTGCTGCTTGCAATACGCGATAAGCGACCTTCCTTTGTCCTTCATGTTTATGCAAAGCAATCATAATTCCGGGTAAAAGGTGTAGAATGAACATTGAGCTACACCCCCAGAAGGTCTACTTAGTAGGTGAACAGGTACGAAGGATCATAAGGGTTGTTGTGTTAGACCTTAAAAGCTGTACATAATAATTCTTCACTCTCGTCTAGCCGTGATCACACTAGCAACTGTTCCGAATTCTGTTTATTTATTTAATTATTTCTTTTCTCTCTCATGTACTAGTAGTTTACAGATATTTACCGTTTATACAGATAATCAGTACCATAAATACAAAACAAAATCATAATCAGTAATTATACATAAATGGGTTAGTTGTATGACAGCACATAGAATACGAACAAACAAACAAATATTGATTTTTATATCAAGTACAAAAGATTTATACTATCTAAGAGATGTATGAGATTGTACTAACCTCCCCACATTCTGGAAAAGCAATTATGTTACAAGAGAATCAAACACTTTGGTGGGATACGACAAGATATATGTCAAGAAATCAGAGATAGTTTGAGACAGTCCATGAAAGTAAATAAATCACAGATGATGTAATTTCCATAGAGACCATATCGACGACAGAAAGGCTAATTGACGTAACCAACATTTTGTCGATATTCACTTTTTGATGCCATTTTACTTGAAAAAAAAAAACTGCGTCGATCTGTGTACTCGAAGTTTATATATTATGAACATTTGAAAGTGTACCCCCTTAAAATACCTACTGTTTTTTGCGGAAGTCCGACCAAAAATTGACGTTTTTTTAATAAAATGCGGGTTACTCCCTTGAACCCGGGCGTATTCAATGTTTTGGTTTTTATTTACTATGAAAAATTATATGGTTACGTCAAATAGCCTTTCCGTGTTTTAGGAAACATTTTCGCTTACGGCAAACAGCAGACTAAAGTTTTAAGTTTTATTTGGTTACAATAATCCTATAAGTTGAGCCGCATCGAAAGTTTTTAGTAACATCATTTTGTAAGTTTAACAACTTTATTAAATGTTTAATACTACCACAGATTTGAAGACTTTTATTTTGTGGAGAACGTTACACTGTTTTAATCGAAAATGCGTGACGCTCAAACATTGTGTTATTGCATCCTGCTTCGGCGTTCAGTGCGCATCCGGCCGATGCAGGGTGAACGTGAAGACGCAAATTCGTGGGTGAGTTTGTGCTCATGGTCATTGTGAATGGTCTCATACGATAGGGGGATAGGGGTTAATTAGTTAATGAGAAAAAAGCAGGTCTGCCGACCAGCATGCAGCCTGAAAAACGACGGAATCTTCCGAATCCTGTCCGTTCCACAGTGCTTTCGCGTGCCACGTTAGCAACGACTACATCAAATGACGAGTTATTTAAATAGAGCTTAAAAAACAAAAAAAATATGTGCATAACTTTATTTCTGAAAAAATGTCAGTTGCGAGCTGTCAACTTATTGCCTTCGATATGAAAAAAACCCGTACCTGCCATTACAAAAATATTTTTTTAATTTAAATTTGGTTACATCAACTAATTGTAAGTCTGATTCTCTTTGAAGAGACTTACACCATGGTTTTAGAAGCTACAAATAACACAAAAGAGGTTACGCCCTTTTGCCTTTCCGTAAATTAATCGCACACCGAGCTTCTCATACTAGATACTGTTGGTTACAGCCAAGCAATCGTAAAATTTTCACAAAAAGAATGGGTGTAACCACCAAAATTATCATTTTTTAAAATAATTACAAAGATCTAATTATATTGGTACAAACATATACATTATTCTGTTGTTCATTGTAAAAATCAACGAGATAGGGGTTACCATTACTATTTTCTGAATTTTTTGTTTTTTGTTTTTTTGTCTTTCCCGAAAGTAGAGGATTTGCTGGTTACGTCAATTAGCTTTTCTGTCGTAATATTATTACATGATACTTTAGTTCGAAGTCACTGAATTGCTTAGTAGCAAATTAGGAATGGCTCGTACTAAATACTCCATGATAATCGTTTATCGTGCTTCACTGATCTATCAACATTGACGAGGACACCGCCGAATTTTCCAGGCTGCTAAGAGAACTGGTATTTCGTCCAATCGGTGCTCCCATCAAATATCATCTTTTAAAGATTAAGTTATACGTGAAATCCTATTTAGATATTATTGATATATTAATCTTTACGACGCATCAGTTTACAGTATGAACATAAAAAAATATGCTACGAATAAATTGAAGGTTTTACTACCTTTTGTATGTATTGGAATTACAATAAAATTATTATTTACATAACAAAAAATATAAGCGTAAACCATTAAAAAAAGTTTTTTCATGACACTACTGTGAAGTAATGAGAGAAACATTTTTTTTAAATACCCCTTTATAAAATATTATATATTATAAAATTATACACAAAATAAATAAAAATCACTTTTTCGCTTACTTGCCTCGTGCAAATAAGACGCTCGATTTAAAATTTTGAAGGCATGAGAATCGAAATATTTCTTAAGAACGGAAATTCCGTTAAATAAACCCACACGACTGTCGCTGCACTGTACAATATAAGATTATATTAGGGGCAATACGTGTTCCTCTGGATGATTCTTCCTCTGGATAGTAGTGTTATTTCATAAACTATCAATTTTTGTATTAATTAGGTACCGCCAACAAATGCGCATTTTAAAGTTGATAACATTTATTTAATCTCCATTCTCTCCTGTCAAAGCTTAAGTGAGAGACGATGATTATATTTTTTTCATCGAAAAAGTATTTTTTTTTTGTTTTTATTGAGTGACTTTATGTTGTGAAGACTTAAAAGTCTGTATTATTTAAACTCTACTTTGGAATGCATGTTTTTCCAAGAAACCGCGAAGGTATTTATCTTTCTAATAACATAACTTCAAAATGAGAATCTTTTGAAATTGTAAAAAATGACCACCCCGTGTTCCTCTGGACATTTTTTTGCTATCTACAATATTCTTATGAACAGCTTACATAGAATATATTAATATTGAGGTTTTTTAACTGTTAATTAATATTTTAATGCCACGCGGTAAATTGGGAAGAACGAGCGAACACTTCCTTAACCACGATTTGTTGGAAAACGCGCCGCATAAATAAATGTATTTTTTTTGCAATAAAATATTGTTTTGTTATGGTTAGTGGAATTGTGTAGGCAAAAATCAGGAAAAAAACTTCGGCACGTGACTAATGAGCTATTCATTTTACCCCAGTAGTCCTGTTTGTGAATATTTTGTCACCTTTATAAAAAAATAGATTACTCTAAAATAGGTTTTACCAACCTGGGATGACAGTAAATAATCTAGAAAAAAATATGGCAAGAAAAATATTCTAGACTATACCAAGTGTTTTATTATTTAAATAAACTATGTATTCCTGTTATTGTTTTATCGTGTTTATGACTTAGAAAACATTTATTGTTCATTGTACAGAGGAACAAGTAATGTCCAGAGGAACATTACACAGTGACCAGAGGAACATAAAGGGTATTGTTCCTCTGGTCACTGAAAAATAAATTGCTAATAGTTTAGAAGAAAAAAAATAAAGTTTACTAAAAACTGGGAAATGCCCAGAGGAACACGTTCCCCCTATTCACATTTTCTAAACGAAAAATAAAAGTTCCTCATCTCTAGGCTAGCAGGCAAGCATGTCTAGGTTCTAATAGCGGAAAGACAAAATAGAAAGAGAGGATCAGAAATATCTAATAAGAAGAAGAAATACGAATGAACTATGAACGTGGCGTTTACGACAAAAATTAAAAGCTGTAGATACGTTTTGATGTTTCCAGACAGTTGATCAGCCGAAAGTTGCCCCCCCGGCATACATTTATTCATTACCCAGTCAGTTTAGAGAAAATACGTTATACCTAATTACCCAAAATATAACTAAGTGACCCCAAAGGGATATGCAGAGAGGATGTACTACCGAATAACAAAGAATAAAACATATTTTTATTCAAATGCATCAAGGTAAAATCTACTTGTCTATAAGTAACGTGTATACCAGCGCATAAGTACAAAAAATCGACACCGTGTATAAATTCGTTTAATATTCATATTAACTTATAAGGGATCGAAATGAAAATCTAGTCTTTTTCAACGGAAGCAATCTTCCGAACAGGCCCTCCATTGATATGCTTGGTGTAACCCTAAGTGACCAGCTCAGGTATGGGGGCTCCATCGAAGCCAGAGTAAAGTTAGCCTCCCAGAAACTGGACGTACTGTATAGGGCTCGCAGATACTTTAATAGTGCACAACTGCTAACCCTGTACAAATCACAAGTGCGCCCCACGGTTGAATTTGGCAGCCACCTCTGGTCTGGAGCTCCAAAATACCTGAAAAATACCCTTGAATCTGTGCGGCGTCGGGTGGGAATGCTATCATGGTTCTACCGGTATTACAATGGAAGATGCGCAGAGGAACTGTGAAAGGAAATTGATCCCGTCGGCACCGGTGCATAGTCGAGAAACACGCCAAACGCGTGCCCAACATTTGTACACGGTTGACATTTGTCACATGAGAACGGGTCGTTTCTTCTACTCGTTCTTACGTTCAACAGCTCGGCTGTGGAATGATTTGCCGGCCTCTGTGTTTCCTCCTTCCTACAACATGGGTCTCTTCAAGACCAATGTTCATTCCTTCCTCTCCTCAAAAAGACCCTCCTCACAGTATCCCAGATGACATAGGCCCTGAGGGAAATTATTTTCCTCAAGGCGTCATGTGTGGAGATAATGTAAAAAAAAATATATTAAGGGTATTTTTAAGTCAATTTTACTTTTGAAATTGGTAAATAGTGCACAAAAATGTAAAATTTTATTATAAATATCATTTCGGGGGAATTGTCGGCGGATCAACTGCCCCGGCGGCGCGCGGGTCACCCGTTTTGATAAACTACTCATTCATCAAATATTCATAAGATTGAGGTTCAAAGCTTAATCGCTGCTCTCAATGGATGCAATGCTTTCTACACGTTTATACCAATCTTACCTCCGTAAGGGGTCGTCCATTAATCACGTGAGGCTCGAAAGGGGGGAGGGGGGTTCGGTAAAAATCACGAAATATCACCGGGGGGGGGGGGGGGTATAATGTCCGGCATGCTGGGGATTAATAGCCTCGCCGAAAGAAGGAAAACTGCTTTGCTGACAACAGCATATAAACTTTTAAACGGTAACATCTGTATTCCCGATATATTACAAAAATTTGAGTTTTATGTCCCCGACAACTTCACAAGAGCGCGCAGACACGGAACTTTTGTTGTTCCGAGATGCAGAACTAACTTACCATTAGTAATGCCGCTCGGAAAAATGATTCTTTTACTAAATTTCCTGCCCCCTGATATAGATATTTTTAAACTTAATATTCATCAATTCAAAAAAGCCAGTATTACTTAATAAAATAAAATGTATGTTTATTATTGGTTATGTATAACAACTGTAAATGTGCATTTAAAATAAAATAAATAAATAAATAATGAGATATCACGTGTATTTATTTTTCGTGATAATATTCTGAAAATTTCAAAATACTTTGTGCTAAAAAAAAAAATACACGTGATTTTGGGGGGGGGGGGGGGGTTAGTCTAAAACCTCACCACATATAACCACGGGGGGGGGGGGGTTAAAAAGTTGATCAAAAACATCACGTGATTAATGGACGACCCCTAAAAGGAGTAGAAAACTTGTTTGGCCAACGTTATATTTTATTTATTATTATTTTAACGACTACACAGAAACCCACGCGGATAGAGCTCGTTTTAGATGTCAATTAATTTGTGTATTTTTCTCAACGAATTGACTAAGTGAAAAAATCGCTTAGATAAACATCAACATCCTCCAATCGAGTGGGTAAAAACAATTAATTAAGTTAAGTGAAAGCATTGTTCTTTTAATTGCCTTGACGAATAAAATAACGAAAAAACCTTCGTTGAAAAGAGGTGCTGATTAGAAAACTTCAGGATCTATTATATAGTTCTTTGTATTTCTGAAGAAATGTTGTTTAATTGGTTTTAAGAACTTAATTTATTTAATGATAATTTTAAAAATTCGTTCATTTTCATCTTGGTTTTCTTGGGAAACTCCCCCAGTGAAGCTTTACAATGAATCTATTAACCCAAATAAAATTCAAAATTTGATAATTCAAATTTTACGACGTTGTTGTTGTCTGAAGCCTATTTTACCTAAATTGTTACTATGTCAAAAAATCATATATTTATCATTAAAAAGTGTATACGAAAAAAAAGATTCAGTCGTGTAATATTTTATATGTTCATATATTTATACTGATAACAATTTGAAAGGGGGGTATGGGTACAGCTGCCCCGGGAACCATTTATTGGATAAGCCTGCCATAGGTCGCAACAAGTAGTTCGCTACGTTTGATGACTTAGCAGGGGTGACCGGGTTCATGGGGTGAGGTTTGTCTAGGTGTTGGCGGCAAATGCGTTTGCCCACCTACTGCATGGCAGGCTGGATCGGGAGAGACTGGTTGAGGGAGACCTAATCTAGACCTCTTCAGCCGGACTCTCTCGACCCATCGCCTAGCACCACAGTGGGAGGGATGGATTCATACGTACGTCGCTACTGGACACACCGACCCCCAAATTCCTACCAAGCCCTCATTCATTTTTCCTTTCCAGAACTTCCACTCCTTCCTTTCCTTAAAAAATATCCTCCATACAGCATCCCCAAAGATGACGTAGGCCCCAAGGAATTTTTTTCCTCAGTGGAGCTAATGTAAAAAAAAACTAAAAATAGTCGCTGGAGGGGAAGGCGAACGAATGGGAAAGAACACGCAGGGAGAAACAATTTATTTCTTCGTGTGGAATTGCAGCGTATGCCGGGTACTCGATAGTTTTAATAAAAGCAAGAAAAACTGAATTTAATTTATCACATTAGCATTTCACCATGCTCAATATTGTTAATCTTTTCAAAAATATTTGTTTGGTACTAAATACCTAAGCCATATAATACGATATCCTGGAAAGCTGCATAATTGCATTGAATCCTGGACACGGGATAAAATTTTGACTTAAATTAAATTGATATGGGATTTACCCTTGACCTATATTTCCCATGGTTTCAATCCTGGCGGTGAAATGCAAAAGCCCATAAAAGGCTCCACGGGAGATTTGCTGGAGGGGTGAATTAGAATTTCGTCAAAGGTGCCTGGATGAAATATGTATTCCTGTAAGTAATTGGAAAAATCCGTCGTTTGGTCAGTGATAAAATTTTATACGCTTCTCTCTCAAAGCTTTGATCGATCAGGTAATAACTCACTTCGGCTCTAAAACGTTCGGCTTCGTTGGACTTTTATTTGGATTCAGTTTGCAAATTATAAAAGGAATATTTGGTAAAGTACAGCCTTACTTATAAACGTGATGAAAATGTTATTCGATCAATAAAAAAACTGTGTATGTGAAAAATTTACTAATAGAAAAGTACAATAAAAACTGACATATTACAGCCATAAATAAGTTCATGGAAAGGTATACATCGTTTATTCAGCTAAAGAGGGTTTTTGTCTGTTATATAAGCTGTTAACTTATCAGGCCTCAGGCATATTTTATCAGAAATTCAAAATATTTCCGATTTGCAATAAAATCCAAATAAATTTAATATTTCTTAATGAATCCGAAAACAAAGAACTTTTTTTTTTAAAGTTGATATAATACGCTTTCAAATTTTTATAAATTGAAATAAACATATAATTTTCAAAATAAATATAATGAAATGTGTTTTCTAGTATATATTTCATTTGTCATATATATTTCAAAATATATGTAACAAAATATTTATAATGAAATATGCAATCATTAAAAATTGCCCACCTGAAGTTTTTTTTCTAACTTTTTTGTTAGAAAAAAAAACGAATTACTTATGATAAACAAAAATAACTTATGATGAACAAAAATAAAACACACATTTTTAAATGTCTTATAAAGGTTATCGTCATATTATTTGTGTTTTCATGTAAAAATAATTATAAACAAAATTCCCAAAGATTCATAATTTTTTTTTCAAATTGCAGTCGGATACTTCGGTTTTATAAAGGTGCACATTTTAATTATTTTCAGCCTGTTTAGATTTAAACCCAGGACTCAAACCAATTATGGAGTTGAGTTACCATCAAAGGTTGGATTGCGATCCAAGAGTTGTCTGATTTGTTCGTTAGATGTCGATAGAATCATTTTATTTTTGTCCCTTTCTCACACAACAAACAAGGTAAATATAGATGTACGAAACCTTTATAAAAAGGCTTGCATCGGTAAAATTAACTTACTTCTTTACGAAAAATTGCACTAAGAATTTAAAATACTACTGAATCCTTGTCCGTTGGGTGGGGAAAGTTATTGTCGTCAGTTTGTAAATATTCAAATCATAACAATAAAAAATCAAGAACTTAAAGTTAAAACCAAAAAGTGCTTCATTTATAAAAAAACAGTCTACCCAAAGAAATTCTCCTGAGTGAAAACCTCCAATTTTTACACAGCCTTACTAAAAAAAACCACAGCGCGACCAATTAACTGTGTTATTGCAATAACATAATTAATCCCCGTATACACTAAATCACGTTTTATTACCAATAACGTTTCTTGCGTGATCACGCTGTTAAAATGCATTAAGATCTGACAACATTGTAAATGGTTTTAATTTCCTAGGAAACAATGTTGTTTTAATTCTTCTCCGCTAGGGGCATTATTGGTGCTCCGGTGCATATCGGCCCGCGATGACAAAACAGTTCGGTGTGTTTATGGCGGGATATGGAAAATTTTGTTAGTGCCTAAATGTTGTGATTTTACTAAATAATTTCTATTGTAGTGACGAATTTACTCTTCTGTTCACATAATTGATATATTTACCATATTATTTGTGTGGCTTACATCAGTTTAATCAAGTTATTGTACAAACGCCGTACTTTCAAAGTTGAACTGTCAGAATATTGTTTTTTATAGGTTACTTAGATAAAATTTTCATTTTAAGATCTTTATTTTAAAAGAATTTCTTAAAAGTGATATTTTTTTATAATATTAAAATCTAATACATGTGTTCGTAAACGTATCAAAAAAATTAACGTCTTTAGAGATGCAAGAAATCTGTTTTAAATTTCGCTATTGTTTCTAAGTTATTTTTTTGGCAATAAAAAAAACTTTGAAATTTTTTATTATTTTTTTATTGTATACACGATGAAAAAGTGAGGTAATAGTTTCCTTCCAAATTTATTACACAAAAGGACTGTGTTTTTTAAATTTTGATTTTATTTAAATTTCTCTACATTTTGGTCAAAAATGTTGTCGGAGGAAATTTTTTTCCATGTTTTTCCGAGTTTGAATCATAAAATATGGCAGTTTTTGAAAGCTAAAGTGTATTTCAAATACTCAAATCTAAAAGGTAATTTTATCTAGTTTTCATAAATGGTATTTGTTTTTACGACACCTTCAAAAATAAGAAATATATAGAACATTCAAAATACTATGGAAAAATTACAAATATCGTTCGGACATCAATGGTTAAAACAGAGATAAACTACCCTCTCAGGCCGTGGAAACCATGTGTATTTCTTTCAAAGACCAAATTTTTAATTAGTAATGTTTTCACATCCGCGGCCGTTTGTCAATTGAATAAAATTTTCACTGGGTTTTTTAGTAAGGCTGTTTTTTGTGTTTAACTTTTATATTTGAATACCTACGTGGTATTTTTTCGTTCTGACAGTGTTTAGATCTTTTTTCTCACCACAATAGTAAGAAAGACACAACGATTTCCATGAGACCTATATGAGTTGTCACCAAAACCGAACAAATTAGCCTGAAGGGTAAGGAATAATTTTTCATCGAATTATGGAAAATTTCGAAGGTAATTAAATGTTCCATAGATATTTCTTCTATTTAAAGTGTCGTAAAAACAAATACCATTTTAGAAACTAGATTAAGTCACGTATAGATTTTTATATTTGAAATATTTATTGATATTTACAAATTAAAATATTTTAATTTCAAACGTAAAAAAAAAGAAAAATAAAATAAACCGTTAATAAAAAATAAATAAAAAGAAAAATAAAAAATAAACAAAATTAGAAAACACATTTATTTTATTTAGGGAATCTGCAAGAAGACAGTCATTTCGTTCATGTAATTTAAAATAATTATATAATCATTCCCAGAGAATAACTAAAAAAATCTGTCATTTGTTTTAATAGTTGCGCAATATAAACGTTGATTTCTTGGATTTGTCATTTTCGTTTCATCCGAAATCCAAAAATCACAGCGGTGCTATAGATGTTTCACTTCAAAAATAATATCTCAGAAATATCTCAATTTTTTCGATAATTAAAAAAAATTCATAACATGACATACACAATCGATTAAAACCGATGAAAAATAACCAAAAACAAATTAAAATCAAAATGTTCATTTGAAAAGAAATTAAGAACAAAAACGTGATTTGAATAACATATTCTCACGCGCATGGCGCATGCAATAGTCTGCCAAAATGCAATGTTGCCAGTTCTTTCGCAGCACAGTTAAATACATTTTTTATTGGTAATAATTCGAAATGGAAATTGTAAAGTCTTTATTCAATATGTAACTAAAACACCTAACAAAACGTTCTTCGGTTGGGAAGTGTTTAAGCAAGGCTGATAATCTTTAGAAATAGGCGTCGTCATAAATTATTGATGATATACACAGAAGGGCACAAATCCGCGCATTTATCAACGTATTCCATTAACTTCACCCATCAAAATCGTGGAAATACATTAATCGAGCAGTACTTTGCAAACGATGTTTAGGAAGATGCTGATCTAAAGCTGTAAGTAAAATTAGAACAATCAATCACGGAAAACGAATGTATACTTCAATTTATCTATAGTATTAACATTCTAACGTCTGCGTCTGTTGGAAACACTCGCTCACCCTGTCAGATACTAACGAAAGTCCTGCCATCTATAATTTCCGGAGAGAATTGCCGAAGTTTTCAAAGTTGTAGTGGGTGCATATTTTGTGTATATAGGCGTGGTTTTTCTCTTTGATATTATCTATTTTTGTTGTATAACAAACTGGGTGCATTAATATATATATATGTACGTAACAGTTAAAACTCGTTTTTAATTGTAACGCGTTTTCTCTAGTTAAAACTAGTTTTTACTCACTCCCTTTGTTAAAACTGAAATTGAGATTGAAAATACAGATACTGTTTGTTAAAATATTTAATAACTGTTAATGATAAACCCAACCTAACCTAACCTAACCTAACTTAACCTAACCTGATGTCACTCGACCAAAAAGAATAAAGCATGATGAACATTGACATCGGTTTGAAACAGTTCATTTCGAGAAAACGCGTTGTGTCTAGTGAGAACTAGTTTTCACTGATATTCAGCAGTTAATGGAGGCGTCTACTAATATCTACAGGAATTCCAAAAACTGAACAAATCGGGCTAATATCTATGAGAATCAAAGTGAGGACGAATATCTACAGCTCAAACTGCTGACTAATATCTATGAGAACCAAAGTGAGGACGAATATCTACAGCTCAAACTGCTGACTAATATCTATGAGAACCAAAGTGTGGACGAATATCTACAGCACTAGGTTGGGTTAGGTTAGGTTAGGTTAGTTATTACGTAATTGAAGTAATTTATGCTTTTCCGTACAACCTCTTGCTCAGCTGCCCTCTGTAGATATTAGTCCAACCTACACTCCATAGATATTAGTCACCACTGGGACCGTCATAGATATTCGTCCGACCTTAGCTCTGTAGATATTAGTCCTCACTCTGAAGTTCATAGATATTAGTATCTGGAGTCGCAGTTAATTCTAGTCGTAAGAAAGTCATTTTGTGAAAACTAGTTTAAACTAGAGAAAACGCGTTGTAACTAAGAACGGGTTTTAACTGTAAAATATACACATAACTCGTAACATGTAAATGTAAGCATAATAATACTTTATTTAAACATAAAGTATAACACGACGAGATATTATTTGAATGTTTCACGAAAAAATCAACATTTAGGTTGAAGATATCAAGAGACTTGTTATTTAGCAACACCGTACCCCGCGTCAAATCGTTTTGAACCAATACGTCTGTTCTGCTATCCCTTAGCAGTAATTGTTTGGTAAAACAACCTATAGCATTCCAGGAGGACTGTATATCATATTACAATTATATTTTCAATTTGGTTGAAAATGTGTACGCGGGAGTTAAGGTTGGAGTGGAAACAAAAATAAATTTGTAAATTTCGACGTCCATCTTCAAATTTTAGAGTTTGCCAAAATCAGTATAAGGGATATTAGGGTGGAGATGAAATCGAATCTAAAGTCAAACAGAATACTTAATTAATTTAAAATCCAGTATTATTCAGTTGAACATCTTCATTGCTTGTAAGGTCTCTATTAAACAAATACATTCATTATTCCGGCTTCGATACTCTTGTAGCAGTCATTATAAAAATCAATTCGTTAAATGAAATTGCAAACCATTTGGATGTAAGTGACTATTCTTTATATGCCTTAAAAATATTATTGAAGAGTCACTGCTGATAGAATAACTAAATTGTACTGTAATTGGAATTATTCTGTTGTACAATAAAAATGAAAAATAAAAATAAAATAAATTCAATAAGGGTTGCTGGTATGGGTACCTCTACCCTGGAACCACTTTTTTACAATAGCTGGAGGATAACAGGAGGCCCTGAAAAAAATAATTCCCCTCAGGGCCTACGTCATCCTTGAGGATGCTATGTGGAGGGTCTTCTCAGGAAAATGAAGGAGAGGATTTTTTTTTTTTACATTGACTCCACACAGGAGGCCCTGAGGAAAATAATTTTGTAGGAAGGAAAAAAGTTGTTAGATGTTCTAGGAAGGAAAAAAGGTATGACAGGTGGGTAGGAATCTTGGGTTGGTGTATCCAAGAGTGACGGACGTATGAATCTATTCTTACCACTGTGGTAGAAGGCTCGAGAGAGTCCTGATGGAGAGGTCAAACAATCTCCCTCAACCAGTCTCTTCCGATCCGGCTTGCCATTCAGTTGGTGGGCAGACGCATCCGCCGCCAAGATCCGGACAAACCTCACCCCATGAACCCGGGCACCCCTTGTAAGTCACTTTATTAGATAAGCAAAACCCCTGCCATAGATCACCCCATGTGATTCGCTACGTTTGGTGACTTAGCAGGGGTGCCAGGATTTATGGGAAGAGTTTTGTCTGGATATTGACGGCGGATGCTTTTGTCTACCTACTGGTGGCGGGCCGGATCGGGAGAGATTGGTTAAGGGACTTTTGAACCCTGATATCTCCAGTCGGACTCTCTCGACTCATCGCCTTGCATCGCAGTGGGAGGGATGGATTCATACGTTGAACACTTCTGAACACATTGACCCCAGATTCCCACACCTCATAACCCTTTTCCTACCCAGAACTTCTCTCTTCCTCCCATTAATTTTCCCTAAAAAGATGCTCGAAAAGATGACATAGGCCCTGAAGAACTTTTTTCCTCGGGGCCTCCTGTGTGGAGATAATGTAAAAAAACTCCAATTTATTTTGACCACTGCTTCAATAAAAATAAAACTAAAATCATTATGCTATATAGTTGTTCACGATCACAAAATATTCCTTTTATTGTTTTTGACACACCCTTAATCATATTAAACCGCTTATTATAAATTGTTAATAATCTGTCAAAGTTTTGCGCCCTAAAAATTAAATTTATATAATTTTCCCCGTCTCATAAGACTTTGCTTCTTTGCAATAATGCACTAATTTAATAAAGTCTGGTTCAATTTACAGACAACCATTGACTTTGTTGCCTCTAGACAAACCTAATTCCAAACTTCATTTCAAAGGCAAATTATTTGCAAATAGGAGAGCGGTTGCTTTTTAGCCCTATTCACAATTCAGTGTTTGGTTTGTTGGTTATCGGTTGAATGTTTTATATCGTAGTTGTAGTTATTTTTCGAATCAGAATGGTGGTCCTTACCAGGGTGATAATGAAAGGATTAAACATATTTTTTTACATTGGCTCCACACAGGAGGCCCTAAGGAAAATAATTCCCTCAGAGCCTATGTCATCTTTTGGGGAAATTGTGTGAAGGGTATTTCTAGGAAATGAAGGAGAGGAAGTTGTGGGAAGGAAGAATCTGGGGGTCAGTGTGTCTAGGAGTGACGGACGTATGAATCCATCCCTGAAGAGGTCTAAATTAGGTCTTCATTAACCAGTCTCCCGATCCGTCCCGCGACGCAGCAGATGGGCAAACGCATTCGTACCTAGACAAACCTCACCTCACCTCACTTGTCCGCATGAACCGCAGTCCACTGGAGATAAAAAGCCTTGGAAAATGTCTATTTTAAAACTTTTGTCTTCGAAAAACTTCCATTCGAGCTTCCATTACGTATTTTCCGGAACAATTCAAATATCGCCATTGTTGCTATAGCCAGATAGCTGAAACAGAATGGAACTACGTGTTTTTGTTAGGAACGTGCATTTTCTATGGTTAATGAAATATTTGAATTCAGGAAAACGTCAAAGTAAATATAAACTCTGAAATGTTGAAACTGAATAGATCAAATTTTTAAACATCTCGCAATAAAACCTACATTTAAAACGTTTGGTAACAGTAACATTAAATAAATACACCTTCTCTAGAAATTATTTCTGTATAATTTTGCTGTTTTAAATAAATAATATTAAACATACTCTTTATCCATGAATCAAAAATACAGTTTGCGATAAATTTTGTAATTATTATCCGAATTATTGTTCAGAGTATTTACGAGTTTTATAGTTCACTGAGCGTAGCGAACTCCTATTTTTACTCTACTATTTAGTATTTCATCTTAGTTTTCATCACATATTTGTTTTTTGCGTTCCGGTTCCGGTTCAAAATGGTGGCCATGTAAAATACTACATTTTTAAGTCAGCAAAGTTTGCATGACCGTTGTCCAATCGGAATAATCAATGGTATGGTACCTACCGGCCTAACGAAAGTTTGAAAAAATAATATTCACATTTAATTTATTTGGATAAATGGTTTAATTCCTTATATGAAAAAATGTTACGTAAAATATTTAAGTATATAAATAAGTAGGTGGATTTTTAAGTACATTAGTACATTCTTAGTAGAAATCTAAGGATTTCAGAGCAAATTTTTGTTTTGATTTATTAAGTAAGAGAAAATTATAAACCAATTTTTGAATGTGAGATTTACTGTTCACAGAACTACCATTATTAAGTGAAATCAACAAGGCATGGTATTTGTTTTTTTTTTAGGATAAAAATCTGTACCGGAGAAGCATAGGATGCAAGTCCAAAATTTGAAGAAATGAGTTTTTGATGCAGACTTGAAGTAAATAATCATGTTTATCAATGACAGAAAGATTCAGGTCCCATCATGAAGAATAAATAGGATTTTCAAAAATGTATACGGATGCAAGTACCATGATGCAACAACTATCTAACAAGCAGAATGATGTACATGGACTTGCCTCTTTATGATTTAGTTGCATTTTGAGTATTGTGATTCAAATCCTACGTATTATGTAGTATTAAGACTCAAATTATACAATATACGCTACGCTTTCCATGGATGTAAACAATTTTTAAACATTGATCCTTTCATAATACACCACATGTCCTTACAAAATATTCCAATTCATTTTGAAGCAGAAGGACGCAAGTCTGTGTGTTGTTTGACTCAAGTCAGCGTTACATATAAAATATTTCGTTTTATTTGCTCGTTTAAAAAAAAAATATTGATGTAATGATAACTTTTTTATCTATCAGCATGGATGTCCGAAGAAGTTGTGAGACCATAGTTATAGAAAAAATAGTTTTTTGGCTCTCCGGAACATTTACCTTTTTGGACTTGCATCCGTATGCTTCTCGGTTACAGAAATGCTCTTGAAGAGGATGATATTTGGCTGATCGTCTATTGAATCAAATTGAATTTGTTTACACGAAGCGCCGTTAAAATCATTTATTTCTTTCTATCTCTATTTCGTCCTTATCAACATTAAATTATTCTCGCTTATCGATTTCAATATTGTGTTAATTATATTAAGGATATTTGATGAAGCAACTTTACTGTTTTGCAAATGTAACGAGCTGAAGAAAGTTCCACATTGGTTACCTAACAATTTCCACTCCGTGAATTTAATATTTCATCTTCGGGGTTTACAGTTCACAGTTCACAGAGTGGAGACAAGGGAGACTAGTTCACTAAGGGATGCAAACTTCTCACGCTGGCGCCGTTAACTTTAATACTTAACTTAACTTAACTTTAATAGTTTATGCCGAAATTCTCGACAATGTAACAACAAATACAGTTACATCATGCCAATATCGAATGAATGTAGTTGATATTGAATTCTGGAGGAACAACTTTTTAAGGTCGGTTTAAAAATGGTTAGGTATTTAACCCTTAATTACTCGCACAAAGAACATTACATAACTGCTCGTATGGGGTCACAGATGACCCCAAATAGTATGAGTAGTTTTTAATATACAGGGTGTTAAGGGACGTACTTGACTTACTTTTACCAGTGATTCCTGACATTATTTGGAGTAAAAAATGTAAATGAAATTTTGGTCTCCGGTGACATTTTTGATGTTTTTTTTTTTTTTTTTCTACCAAAACATAAAAAAATGGTAGTTGTTGAACAGTTGAAGGCGGGGTAAGGGGTTCGTCGGACACCCGGCTGAGTGACCAGTGATGAAATGCGGAAGAAATTTTTTTTTGTTTGATTTTGAAGAAAAAATTAAAAAAAAAAAAAGTCTAAAAAAAAAGTCACCGGAGACCAAAATTTCATTTACATTTTTTACTCCAAATAATGTCAGGAATCACTGGTTAAAGTAAGTCAAGTACGTCCCTTAACACCCTGTATATTGAAATATATAAGTTAATGAAACTATTTTATTATTAAAGTGCTTTGTTTATTCTGTAATATCTATAAGTAATAATATGAATTACTAACTAATTATACATAAACAAGTTAAACTAAAATAAGTATCAATAATTGACAATTTGTACTTAGATATACTGAGATCATAGTTAATACTCGTATTTTTAGGAACTCTCCGAATCACTCTTGTTACACTGTTGACAGTATATTTCAGAGTGATCATTGCACACAAATCTTGTATATTTCTTGCATTTTGTTGGTACTTTGCGATAAAACTTACCTCTTCCAAAAAAGTTACGTAATTACTCGCATGGAGTCACCGCTCAAGAGTGCAGCGACGTGTCCTTTCTCTCCCGTGACTTGGTCGCTACTAAAATACAAACTTAAACGCGATTTGTGAAGCTGGCGAGGGTGCGGGGGGAATCGGGCCGCGCCAAGTGCTTCATATTTTAATCCGAAAATGCTTTGACCCCATGCGAGTAATTAAGGGTTAATAGTAAATGTTATCTCTAATGCTCATCCCTACATGATCCTAGTAGCTACATAATGTTAGTTATTATTATAATTTTATTTTTACGCCTAAATAGGCTTTTATATAAAATTGATAAATGAAATCATAAGAATACAGTGTACATTAGAGATTATATGTATTACCAATATAGGAAATAATAATGTAGATAGATGCAATTATAAAGTAGGAACCAAATTGCTTGAAGAATACATAATATGCGTATTCGAAGAATTCAAACTTCTTACATTTAAAAACTTATATTGTAAAAAATTGAATTACGCAAATTATAAAATATAAATACTCATTAAATGAAATCAAATCACTTTGTATACACAACTTATTAAGGTAACAAAGTGATTTGTTTTCATTAATAAAAATGGCGCCACAAAATGAATTTGCGAATATTGAAAAAGATAAATACTCATGCATAACTGAAAATCGTACTAAACTAAAACATATATTTGTAAGCCCTCATACTTTTTTTGCCCAACACTATCTGACTGACATCTGACTCAAGTAGAAAAATAATTCTAAATAGTAAGGAATTTAAGGTGGTTAAATACTTTTTTTTCATAAGTATTCGGTTCTTCTTTATCATCGTAACAAAACAAACTCAAAAATGTGAGATTTATATTTATAAATCTCCATCTACAAAAAATTTGGAGCCATTTTTAAATCCTTATCATCTTAGCTCAGTTTACTAAAAAAATACTAAAGATGTTCTTGTTATCGGTGATATAAATATTGATATCCTAGAAAATAGTCACAAAAAAAAATATGGTTACATGCAGACACCAGCATACCATTGATATAAAAGCCTAATTGAAGAACCTAAACGCATATATAATGAAAGCAAAACTTGCATTGATCATATGTTTAGTAAATCTAATAAAATAACTCATGCCATTATTTATACTACCACACTGACAGACCATTACACAATAATTCAATTTATAACAAAAAAATCACATGTAAACCTAAATAAGAAATCAATCCTTACGAAGTTTTAAATAAATTGGAAAAACCTCAAAAGGGAGTTTACAATGAATGACTGGATAGGCCTTCTGGCAAAAGATGATACTGATACTGTTTGGAGTTATTTTATGGAAATTATACAGTTCCATCAAAAGCATAATAATATTTGGATTTGACTTTTTTGTTAATTACCCGTAGTACAAATCCTCGTCTTTTAGGTAACGTTTCGAGGACCTTGCAGTGTCCATAATCAATTATGGAACCACCATCTACGCCGGATAATATTTATGATTATTTTTACTGTAGATTATGTTGTTGAATTTTTTTAATTTGGCCAATCAATTTATTGAAAATGTTCGCGATCAATTTGCCAATTACCGGTTTGCTATTAGGTAGGTACCTACGTTGAATTGTTCTCAACTTCTCTTTGAAAACTTCTTGGCATCTTGTCAATAACCAATCATCTCGTGATGTCGCTTTCAGGCTGATTTAAAAAAGAAACTGAGAGTTTTTTCTTGAAAGCGTGACAGCCTCTTAAAGGTATTGTTATTTGTTACTAACGTTGTGATTGGCAGGAAGAAGGCGCCAAATTTTTTAAAATCTCTCCCAGAAAATGGATTAAGTACCGTCTCCTAACTGGGCCTAATCTATATTCTTAACTGCTTATCAATCATCTACATACAAAAATTCAAAAACGATTATTAAATCTAAATTTAAAATGTTCAATTTTCATAAAGGATGTCAATTTGTATAAATATTTTTTTTTACAGTAGCTCCACACAGGAGGCACCGAGGCAAACAATTTCCCTAAGGGCCTATGTCATCTTTGAGGATGCTGTGTGGAGGGTTTTTTAAGGGAAAGGAAGGAGAAAGGTATGAGGGGTGGGTAGGAATCTGGGGGTCAGTGTGGCCAGGAGTGACGGACGTATGAATCTATACCTCACACTGCGGTGCAAGGCGAAGGGTCGGGAGAATCCGGCTGGAGAGGTCAAAAGGCCTCCCTCAATCAGTCTCTTCCGATCCTGTCCACCACGCAGTGGTTGGGCAAACGTATCCGCCACCAAGACCTAGACAAACCTCATCCCATGAACCCGGGCACCCCCGCGAAGTCACCAAACGTAGCGAACCATTTGGGGTGACCTGTGGCAGGGGTATTGGTTGTCCAATAAATGGTTTCCGGGGCGGCGGTACCCATATCCGCCTCCAAAATTGTAATATGTATATGTCGGACAGCGTGGATTTGATTTTTATACGAATCTACACTATTTATTTATTTAAAATTTACGGCACAAAGTGCCATTTACAAACATTTATTATTTAATATATTTAAACAGTCATAGTACAGCGAAGAAAGATTTTTTTTTTAATTTCTCATATTAAGAGAAAAAGAGAAAAAATTTCTAAAAACTAATTTTATTTTTATTTTATTTATTTGAGACACAAACAGGATATTTATAAAACATTTTTGTGGGTAAAATATAATAAATTAAAATACAAATATAAATATCCCTAGACTAATGCGTCTGCAGTAATTACATTTGAATTTTTACAGAAGCAAACACATGAAAAACAATGCAAGTATTATTTATAAATAACTTTAAAAAAACTTAAATACAAAATTGAAATACATTATAAGTATACAATATTAATGAAGTATTTCCTGAGATATAATAAAACAACAAATTTTTATTTTTATAATTTATTTTTTTAGGTGCACAATTCGTGGAGATATTTTTTGAAACATGTTACATTATTTAGAAAAATATCTATGAAAGTGTGTATTTTAACAAGATCGTTGTATGATCGACACATTCTGGACATAGGATTAAAATATCCAGTATTATTGGTAAAAATTTCAGTCCAGAATATGTTAAGGTTTCTGGTAGATTTGGGCCTGGCGTATAACTTGATTTGGTTGACTAAGTTACTGTCTACACGATTATTCACAATTTTATAAAGCATTAAGAGGTCATTTATGTTTCGTCTTGATCGTACTCCAAGTCTTTGTTCGTACCCGTCTAGAAGATGATAGACACCTGATCGGTAAGACAAAATCCGTGTAAATTTTCTTTGGACTGATTCGAGTCTAGATATCTGTGTAATATAATGTGGATTCCAGACTGTTGACCCGTACTCAAGAACACTTCGAATTAAGGAATTGAATAGAATTATTAGACTGTTAGAATTCTTAAACAGTTTGGTTGATCTTACAATAAAACCAAGTAATTTATTTGATTTACACACAATGTATTCAATGTGTTGATTGAATGTTAGTTTGTTGTCAAATATAATTCCTAAATCTTTTATTGATTCAACTGTTTCTAGATTGTGACCACATATGCTATATGAATACAGAGTTTTATTGGTGTTCTTGGTGAAATTTATAACTTTGCACTTAGCTATATTCAGTTCCATTTCATTGTCAACACACCAGGTAGATATTGTGTTAAGGTCTTGTTGTAAAAGTTCACAATCTTTCATAGATTTAATTGCTTTATATAATTTGAGGTCATCAGCATATAGAGAAAAATTACAGCGGAGTTTGTTTGTAAGGTCGTTAATAAAGATTAAGAAAAGTAAGGGTCCAAGGTGAGATCCTTGGGGTACGCCCGACGTAACTAATATTGGGGAAGAGTTAAAACCGTTGACAGTAACTAATTGACTTCTATGTGATAAATATGATTCTAACCAACGAAGCAGATTTCCGTGAATGCCGATTTTATCCAGTTTATTCATTAGGATAGAGTGACTAACTTTGTCAAAGGCCTTACTGAAATCGGTATACACGGCATCTACCTGTGTTTAATTATTCATCGATTTACACAGAAAGTCCATATACTCCAGTAAATTAGTATTTGTGGATCTTTTAGCTACAAAGCCACGTTGGAAAGGACTAAGTATATGTTTTACATGGTTAAAGATGGTTTTGTATACAATGGACTCGAATATTTTGCCAAAACAAGATAAAAGGCTGATAGGACGGTAGTTTGTTACATCATTTTTACTGCCAGATTTATGGATCGGAATGACGTGGGCAACCTTCCACAGATCCGGAAATACCCCATCGTTCAGACTTTTGATGAATATTTTGTGTAATGGTACTGCAAGCTGATCTGCACAATTTCGAATAAATAGTGGAGGAATTCCATCTAGGCCGGAACCCTTATTGATATCAAGAGTGTTCAATTTCTCTTTGACCTCATCTAAAGTTATTTTAATTTGAGACAGTGGGTAATTATAGAGTGGGGAAGAAAGTTTAGAGTCACTTTTAGAATTGGATGGTGAGCTAAAAACAGAAGAGAAGTAAGTAGATAACAGTTCACATGTATCTTCTCCATTTGTTGCTGATTTGTCGTGGAGATGCATGATTTTGGGGAGAGAATTAGAAATTCTTTTCGAATTAATAAGGGTTGAAAGATTTTTGATACTGTTAGGGAGAGAATTTTCTATTGAATCTACATGGGCTTTAAGGCATTTACGTATGGATACTTTTACTCTAGCCCTCAAGATAGAAAAACTGTCATAGTCACATTGATTTTTGTATTTTTTCCATTTCTTTCTGAACTTTTCTTTTTCTCTGAGTTGGTGGATCAGAACATTGCTGAACCAAATTGGAAACTTATTATTCCTGATTCTTAAACGCGGAGTGTATTTTTCGATTGATAGCCATAACAAGTTATAAAAATGTAGTAGGGAGTCATTACAATTCAAGGTGTTAAGATCGTCCCAGTTATTAAGTGATAACATTTCATTGCATTTGATGTAATCCGTTTTTTTGGTATAATATTTGATGTGATCTGGATTAGTGGGTAGGGGTCTGTATTTGGACATCAATAGATCGAATTCAATGGGAGGATGATAAGGGTCAATTTTGGATAGCACATGTGAAGCAATTTAAATGTTGAGGTTATGGTTTGAAAACACTAAATCTAAAATTCGATCTATGTTGTTAGTTACGTGATTGAATTGATTAAGTCCAGTCAAATTTTGAAAGTCTAGTAGAGATATCGATTTTTGGCTATTATGTAAGACTGGCCTGGTGTGGGTTACATTGACACTCGGTGAGTATTGAATAGATGGGACATTAAAATCACCCATTATTATTGTTATATCGTCTGATGATAAGTTATTATATGTCGTATGACACTTTTCGAAAAAATCTGTGAGATTTTCGATCGGTATATCTGGAGGCAAATACGCCAAACATAAGTTGATGGATTGTCTGGATGTTTCATTTAATTTAAATTTAATCCATAAATCTTCTGTAGATTTTGAGCTGTGTGCTGAGACTAAAAAATATGTCATTTCTTTCTTTATGGCTACTAGAACTCCACCACCTGATTTTTTAGAGGAACTCGATATGTCCCTATTGCGTCTATATATATTATAACGATCATCTACTATTTCATGGTCAAAGATTGTGGAGTCTAACCATGTTTCTGTAAAACAAATTAAATCATAATTGCAACTGAGCACTTCGTAGTATAAATCAGTTAATTTACTTTTTAAACCACGTACATTTTGATAATAAAATGTTATTGCCGTTTTGTTAGAATAAATTTTGAAAGTATATATTAAGCATAATTAAATACATTTTTTCTTTGTAAAATTGATATGAGAATAATTTATTGTAAAGTAAATAATTATGCTTTGAAAGGGGGCAATTATGAACACCATAATATTTGGTTTGTTTGTGGTACATGAATATGTCTATGGTATCAGGTGTAATTAATTTTGACAGATCTAGGTTACAGAAACGTGAACATGAAAACTTTAAAAGAATACAATGAAATAAAAAGAAAAACTTGTTATGAAATAACCTCGTTATAATACGTAAGGCTGAAATGTTTATTATAGCGATATTGATGTAAATTTGAGCAATTTTGACGTTCAAAATAAGAGGAAGGTCACTGTCTATATTACGTATCGAAAAACTTCAGCCGGTTTATTTATTTTTTCTTTAACACGCGAGTACTCGCGCTATGAGCATTTCCCTGACGGTGAATTTAAAATTTGCCCCATTTAAGCAACAATATGCATACGTACCTCGTTCGCCCAATAGTTAAATTATATACTTCCCGTTTCTTAGGGTGTACCAGAGGTGGTTTGTTCGGCCGGGTCAAGTCGCGCGGCATTTCGCTCATCGCGCGAGTGACGACTTAAGTATTATTTTTTAGTTTACTCCAGAATATTTTAGTTTGGGTATGTACAGAAAATGCTTTTACTTTGTGTGACACATGCATACCATGAAGATTAATATTTTGTTATTCATTCCTTAATTTTTTTTAAATTGAAATATTTTTTTTTAGTTTATTCCAAAAGTGCAGTTAAGAAACATCAATTTAGTTCCTACATTTGTTATTAAAATACTATAGTATCACAAATGTTATATATTAAAAATAAATATTTGATTTGATGTCCTCTTCCCCTCTCGCGTTCCCACTCCGTCACCTCCACCTTCCCTCTCCCTACTCTACTCCCCCCCCCCCTTCACCGTCCCGCGAACCCCCCTCCCGAGTTCCCCTCCCCCTCCCAGGTCCCCCCTCTCGCTTTCCCCTTCCACCTTCCCCGCCTTCCCTCTTCCCTTTACCGCTCCCTCGTCCCGCCAACCCTCCTCCCGCGTTCCACATATACAATCCCAGTACATTCAGTTCTTAAACAGCCCGCGTGCCACCTTTTACAATGTTTATTCAAATTTCCATTTTTCATGTATATTAAATTTGGTACCTAACATAGGTACCTATTTAAAATATCTAAAATTCTTGATTCGATTCAAACTATTAGGGGAGTACCTACTTTAAATAAATTTTTCAACTTTTCAAAAATAGAACCCTGATTGCACAATCATTCATTGTTTTGCAAAATGTCATTCTCTAACACGCGAACTGTCAAACGTGCGATGTTTTCTGAAATTATCCAATATTCTGCGCAATTTTCTAAATTTTTCTCTCCGTAAGAACCATCCTCGCACTTCAAGGAATATTCTAAAAAAAGAATTAGCGAAATCGGTTCAGCCGATCTCGAGATTTGCGCTTACCAACACATTTAGCGATTAATTTTTATATTATAGATTAGTTATAATATAAAAAAAATATGCTATAATTTATGTGCTTTTTGGCTATTTATAAAACGTGAGCAAAATGCTATATACGCGAGTGCTCGTGTGAGTTTTAAAGGCGCGAGTGCTAATCTTAAGTTAGCTCACATCGTAGCGTGCGTTCATAATTTGAGAAACATACATAAATAAAATTAACAATTTTTTGGCTAACAAAATATAACTTGAAATGCTTTAATTTAATTGTATTCAATCACTGACAAAATATCAATATTTGAGGTCGACATGCTTCCTTAATTCCTTTTTAAATTTAAATATGTTTTCAATCTCAGTAATTTCAATCGGGATTGTGTTACAAAGTTGGACGGCCTGGTATATAAGTGATTTCTTGGGGACTTGCTTTCTTCCTTGTAGGCAATCTAATTTGTTTAGCAATTCTCGTTTGTAATAAATTATTCTTGTTTTCGGACTTCCTACCTCTAAAATTATTAAATTTTGATGAGAATTTCAATGACTCACGACATTTTCTTTTCAAAGTAATCAGGCAGAGTTCAGATGAAGGTTGTACTATCCAACATATTTTATACAATGAGAGCATTCCATGCGGCACGTTCTAGAGTAGGAGATAAGTACCTTCTGTATCACCTTGATGAAAGATCACCATTCGGAATCGAAACATTTGTTGAAATGACTTACGCTGTGATTAGTGACCGTTGGTACCTAGCATTCATCCTTGTACTTTTTTCGAAAACTATAATTTCTACGGACAAAATACTTTTTTTCCCTACCTACCTTATGCCAACTAAATACTATCATGCGTCATTGTGTTCGGTTGAAAATGAAATATCGTCCTGTCAACACATATTGTGATTGTTGAATACGGGGTCTTTGTTCTACCATGTCGAAACAGATAAGAACCATCGTGAGCTCGCGAGTTCAGTTGTGAATGTGATGAACCAGCGGAATTCGACAAGCGAAGGAAGTAAACAGGGTAAGTCGGCAATCCTTGATTATTCCACTTCCTTCAGTTCTGTGGGTATCTTTTTTAAGTCCTGAGCAGGGACCGTATCAGAATAGCTGTTCTTTCCAACCTTTTTCTTGCTTTCCTCAATTCCTGCAGTGATTTTAAAGACAATATCCCCGATGAGGGTATACTATAGTCTCTTTGGCTCCGGGGTCTTGGAATAAAAGGCAAAATTTCCGTTAGTGTACATTAATTCATGAATGATTATGATTATAAAATTCATGTCCAAACTGGTTTTTATATTAGCTCCACATATGAACAAAGAGAGTGTGCTTTAGACCACACAACTGAAGTCAAATTTCTGCTCCATCTATATGATAGGAAGAGAGAAAGAAAATGTGCGCGCGCACTGCTCTCTCTCGCCCCTACAGTGTGATACAGACAATGAGCCTGCACTGTGTAACGTGACTGGCTATGACAGAAAGAGAGAAAAAAAATGTGTGCTCGCACATCTCTCTCTTGCCCCCACCGTAATATACGAAGCGTTCGCCTCGCTTTTCGTAACGATCTCGTCACGCATTCGCCAGCTTACTCCCCAAGTCAAGCATGCGTAAAGAAGCTTTACTTCAAAAATCCCTCAGGGCTTATATCATATCTGGAGATGCTGTATGGAGGACATTTTTAGGTAAAAGAAAGAGAGGGAGTTCTGGGAGGAAAAAGAGTATGAGGGGGTTTGTAGGAATCTGGGGGTCAATGTGCCTAGGAGTGACGGACTTATTAATCCATCCCTCCCACTGCGAGACGATGGGTCGAGCGCGTCCGGCTGGAGAGTTCAAAAGGTCTCCTTTAACCAGTTTCTCCCGATCGGCACACCACTCAATACGTGGACAAATGCAACCACCGCAAAGACCCAGACAAACCTCACTTGGAACCCGGGTACTAAGTTTCCAGACGTAGCGAATCACTTGGGGTGACCTACGGCAGGAGTGTTGATTATCCAATAAATGGTTCCCGTAGCCACCTCCCAAATTGAGAGTTGAAAATTGTTCTTGGAAGATAACTGATCTCAAAGAACAATTTGGTCTTTCTTCCAATTTCTCACTTTTCAAATTCGATGGTGCAATAGATACCTACCCTTGATCCCGACAACGTATTTTCACATAAATATGTAGTTAGGTACTTACGTTCTTTATAAAAGCCTTGAATTTTATTTTCATCTAACGATACTTTAAATTCCCTTACGCTCTAACTTTAACGTTAATGAACCCAATAAAACAACCTCATACGTTAATTCCATGGCCCCGAATTCCATGTACATGTACAATACTCCTAGCGATCGTTTTCATTTAAATTTTACCGGTACATTCGCATTACGCATCTCGCGTGGGAGTATTTTCTCAAATGAAAATCCAATGGATGGTGGGCGTACTTGAGCAGTAATGTAAGCAATTCATAAAACGCCATAATATAATGGTGGAATCACACCGAAATCCGCTTCACAAACATTAGGATTTACTTCTAAGGAATAATAAATAAATACTACCTACTTTGAGAGCAATTTAATAAAGTGGTGATAAATTAGTTTGACTTTGAACGCAGGTGTTCTGAATTTCATAGAAGACCGCTGTAGCGGTTGTGAACCTCGATTGTGAATCCCCAAATCGCGGTTTCGAATCCCGTCATACGCAAATGATTTTGATTGATTAACATGGATAAATTAAAATAAAATTTTGTACTAGCACAGACCCGTGAAAAATAGTTAATCATCGACGTATCAATTCCAATTTTGAAAATGCAAATAAAATAAAATTATATCGTAAGTAAGTACTTTATTGTTTTTCTGAAGCCCATATGTGTATTGGCCATTATCGAATTCAATTTCTCTTGATTTTAGAAGCAACTGATGTGTGTTTTATGCGGCCGTGGATATCGAAGGTCCTTGAAATGTGCTTTACTGCACTGCACAATGTAGAAAGAATGAACGAAAGAAAGGAGAAAAAGGACTTACTGTGTAAACTTGTAACAGTGCTGCTAGCGTATTCGCAATTTTGCATGGTCTGGTTGGCTGCATTGTTCACCGAAGGGTACCACGCATGACGCAGGCGTGATTCGAAATCTTCGGCTCGTCAGTTGACGGAATTACCGCGATTGGTGCGGTTGTGTGGTGGCACGGGCTGTCATTTGCTGGAACCCAATTCATCATTATCGGACTACGAGATGTGAGATTGAAATTTTATTTTTAACAGATCGAGTTATTGTTTGAGTTAGATTTAGAGATTACTGAGATAAAAAATATGTTTACATTTATACGATTACAGGCGCCCATCAGTTTATTCTTTTAAATTATACCTGCAAGATTCGTATTGACACGGTCAGAGAATTTATGATCAATTTACAGCTGGATAGATCGTACGCATCCAGCCACCCCTGATGATTAATTATATTTATTTTATTAGAGTCTCATTGCTATATTAGTATGTTCCCAAGGGCAGGTTTTTATTACAATCAATTATTCAATGTTCTGACTTGGCATTCTTTTATTAAATACCAACCTTCAGTGCCTTGCTTGTTATATTTGTGTATAAACACTCTTTTATATTGATGGATGACCAGCCTTGGTGGGTATACTTTTTAGGTAAATATTCTATGTCACAAACTTGTGGCACTCTCTGCTATCTTGGCTGAGTTTATTATGCACTGGTATGACTATATTAGTCGCGGTTATATGCGGTATGCGGATTCGGTTTGCGGATGCGGTAAGCGGTAAGCAGAATGCGGAATATTGATGCAGAGATGTTTACGCGGTGAGGGTTTATTAAATGACAGGTATATAGAGATGGGTAGGAAGAAACATGTGACAATACTAACAACAAGTACAGGGTCTGTGTTGTATAGATACATATACATTAGTGTAGCTGTGTATTGTGTATTGTGTAAATGCCGAACCAGCAACTTTTGCATTTTTTTGCGAGTTAATCATAATTAATAAAAATATATTTTGCCATACCTTCTGTGTTAATATAATTTAAAAAATAATAAAATTAAACATCATTAAAAGGGCTTTACTTGGGGTAGAAATTAAAATTTACACACGAAAAATTGCGTTAGCAACATAGATTGATTTTTTGTAATTTGAATTTACGCACATCAAAATACTTTTTTAATAAATTTAATAATTTTTATTTTATATTTAATTATATTTGAATAGTATACTCGTACAGAGCAAAATTATTTTCTAAAGTAATTATCACTAATTCACATATAATTGCCAAAGTTTCCTCTAAAAACGTGAAAAATTTAATTCTTTAATGCCCTATATTTTATAATTAAAAAACACATAAATAAAGTATCACTTACACGTAATAGATATTAGCAACACCTTTTTATAAAAAAAAAATTTCAGTTTGGTTGGGTATTTCGATTTCAAATCAAAATTTTTTTTTATGAAAAGGGTTGCGTTGTCCCCCAGGAGTTCAGATTTGTACGCAGTAAGCGTAGAAGATTTCAATTATTATAAGCAATAATTATCAGCCTGAAACACTCATCAACATTGAAAAATCTTCCGAGAAAAGATACTTGCCGCCAACGGGACTTGAACCCGTGTCCTTCTGATTGCCGGTCAGCTGCTCTTGACCACTGAGCTATGGGGGCTTATCAAATACCCGCCAAATAATTCAATATACACTAGTGTTTCATTCAACAATTACTAATGTTGATGAGTGTTTCAGGCTGATAATTATTACTTATAATAATTGTTACCCTTTGTGCTATGCATAAAAATCTTGTCTAAACGTTAGTTTATAAATTAAAAATAATAATTAGTAGAAGATTTCAATGATTTTCCAATTATAGATAATTATGCTAATTTATGTTTGTATTTGACCTAATGAGTGGATATTGTGTAAGTAATGTATCATATTAATATATGACTAGCAGTTAGATCCACTCCGCAAGTTTTTACTGCAAGGCCCTGCGGGCGACCTTTTGTTCGGCTTCGCCCAGTTAGTGTTGGTGATCATTTTATAAATCAAATAAGAACTGGTTTCAAAAATAGCCCGTTCCTCGGATCCACTGTCACCGAGTTATAATTAGTCACCGGAACAAAGTTAGCTGGCCAAAGTCACCGGGACAAAGTCACCGGGACAAAGTCACCGGGAACCGGGACGAATTCACCGGGACAGAGTAACCGGAACAGAGTCACCGAGACAGAGTCACCGGGACAAAAAAACCGGGACAGGCTATGCTATGATGTCATATGTAATATATTTATGGCCGCGTGATAACAACAAAGTATTACCGTCAATATTTCCATATTCGGAGAGGTACTACATATCACAAATTCGTAGCAGTTATGCCTGGGGGGGACAGGTCCCCATGCGACCTGCTGTCGGAAGTAGCGACATCTTGTACGAATTCTTGAATTCAAAACCGAATTACAACAGTAGCTTTGTTTGAAGTTCCACATACACAGATGTTATTTGTGGCGCGGCGCATATGGCGTGGCGTCAGACATGCAATCGAAACCGGGTTCTGAAATTCAACCACGCAGATGGAAGGCTATTAATGCTGTTTGATTAGTTCCCACATTACTTTATTTTTCCGAGTTGTGCCGAAGGTAGATAGATGTGCGGAGTCATTATAAATCTAGAACTTCACAGGCAAAAACCAGCCTAACCTAGGAAGCTCGTTAGTCCTCCGAAGTATAATCTTAAATTACAATACGTCAATAAACAGTCACTGTGATTTAAAGAAACTAAGTCTTTCAATAAGCATCCGGTAGTAGTGGAGAATACTGGTACCAGTACTTACAAATAACGAATGTCTATGCAGAGAACATACGAGATATTACATAACGATTGTCTCTGGAGAGAACAAAGGAGTATTTTTTTAATACCCAGATATGGGAAGATCTAACTAACCTAACCAAACCTATCCCAATACTTTTAGTAGATCACTTTGAAAATCTATTTTTTTCTTCTGGAAGACGAATTTTTTGGAGATGAACATCTATAGGTAACAATTGAACCTCAACACAGGCTTGTCCTAGTGAGGTAACAATTTGTATTGTAAACATTTTTACCTGCAGTGTAAAGAAACAATAAATAAATAAATAGGTCTATAATTTCGTCAAGTTCAGAAGGGCTAATGAAAACTTGATTAAAAAGGTTGACCATTATGTAAGTACTGAGTATCGTTTCAAGCATTGCACTTAGTGTTTCTTCAAACTAAGTTAAGTGAATTATTTCTATTGAAAGTACGGTTCCGTATTTGGTAGCAGGTACCTATTAATTTCAAAATTAATTTCCAGCCGAAAATTTCACAGTATTTTGTAAGAACAGGTTTATGGGATTAGAAGATTATCAAAACTTTTATTATGCTTGAGCCAAGATAATCCTTTGAGCTTAGAAAATATCCTGAAAAGTTATATCGATAAAATTAACTTTCCTGCAAAGGCGTCATTTTAACGATTGTTTCCCGAATTAAATTAGTTTCGCGGATGTTGGACTAATTAACGGCATTAAGATGTTATCAACGAGCTTCATAAACAATGTTTTTCAACTTGCTCACGGATGCTTTTTATCATTACGTTTTTCGTTCACGATTTAGGGTATTTATTATGCTTTAAAAAAAAAATGATATACCTAATAACTTTATGAGCCCCCCATTTTAAAATTTATTATAATTCAATAATACAGGATTATTTGTGAATAACCTTGTTAGATTACGTTCAATCGGGCTAAAAGTTTGGTCAGAATACGTATTTTAATTAATAGATCCAGATTTCTATCTTGAAATTATTGTTTTTTTTTGTATGATAATCTCTGAGAGTAAAGTGATGTTTATATTTTATAATGAAAATCAAATCACTTTGTTTAAACCACTATATATTTATCAATGTTAACATGTTTCAATAACAACGTTATCTTCATCAGGAAGAGATGTTAATTATAAAAAATAAATAATAAACAAGTATAGACAAATTAGAACAAATTATAACAAAGACAAAAAATTAAAAAGTAGAGGTTATTATTTGCTTAAAAAATCTCATAAAAATAGTTTTATGAAATTAAATATAAAAATTATTTAACGATACATAAAATTGCATTTAGATAATGAAATATTTTTAAAAACAAACAATAAAAAGAGATAATTTAAATAAGAAAACTTTATTAATATAGTAAGTGTTAATAAAAAAATAAATTTAAAAGATGGCTATTTTAAAAAAATGTTTGGTTATTTATAATATTTAATTTACTATTAACGCTTTTTCTAATTTCTAAAATTTCTAAATTATCTAATTAAATGCCCGTAGTATTCGTATGTGTGTAAATATTTCATTATCTAAATGCAATTTCATGTATCGTTAAATAATTTTTATATTTAATTTTATATAACTATTTTTATGAGATTTTTTAATTTAATTTTAATAAAATTTCTAAATTATCTAATTAAATGCCCGTAGTATTCGTATGTGTGTAAATATTTCATTATCTAAATGCAATTTTATGTATCCTTAAATAATTTTTATATTTAATTTCATAAAACTATTTTTATGAGATTTTTTAAGCAAATAATCACCTCTACTTTTTAATTTTTTGCCTTTGTTATAATTTGTTCAAATTTTTCTATACTTATTTTTCATTTATTTTTAAAAATTAATATCTCGCCCTGATGAAAATAACTTTGTTATTGAAACATGTTGACATTGATAATTATATAGTGGTTTAAACAAAGTGATTTGATTTTCATTATATTATAATGCTGCCACGAAGTATGTTTGCTAAGTTTGGAGAAGTAATAATATTTTAATCAGAGAGTTTTAAGTGACGCTAATAGGACTGTATTTTTGAATAACCAGGTTGCATTTAGGAACAGGTTTATGGGATTAGAAGATTGTCAAAGCTTTTATTATGGTTGAGCCAAGTTATTGAGCTTAGAAAATATCCTGAAAAGTAATATCGATAAAGTAACTTATAACTTTCCTGCAAAAGCATTATTTTAACGATTGTTTCCTGAATTAAATTGGCGTCGAATGACAAAACTACTTCAAGCGGAGCAAATTAGATCCATATTTTAGTATTTTTCACTTGTCAACTAAATAAATATCTATTTCTTTCACCCTCGAAGGGTGAAAACCAGAAACATTTGAAAAAAACATGTTGACTTAAATAACTTGAATCTCAGAAAATCAAATTTTTCTAATATCGCATTTACTATTTTATGAACAAGCCCCAAACGACAGTGTTATTACATCGAGAATCACCAACAGAAATAGAAAATGGCCATTATTTAACAGATTCTGTTTTCGCTTGAAAGATAATAAGCTCGGTAAACGCTAAGGGCTAAGATGCTTACTTTCGATTTAGGCTTTCACCATGTTTAAAGCGATATCCGGCTGATATTTTTTTCTAAAAACAACAGCAGTCTATCCTTTTTTTATTTAGGTCGACTGATTAACATCGTCCGGATTTCTATTCTGTAAAAATCTGTCTAAGTAATTGCCCTATTGTTGTGTTACCGAAATAAACAAACAGCACTGTCTGCGATTCTCCTTTCGGCCATTTGAATATTAACGTTGGAGTTCAGGTTAAATGGTGGCCATATATCTCTTGGGCGGGGCCACCCCCTAGATCTAGGTCAGCCGCCCTAGCCCGCCCATCAACTCGTCCCCCCACCACGAGCATTACCGTACATCATCCTTGGAGTTAGACAGAATGCTCCCTTGTAATCCGAGAGCAGGTTTCTCAGGTGACCTTCCACCTCGTCTTCATAACCTCTTCTTAAGACATTTTTTACAGTTTGTTGTCTTACCCAAAATGTAGAATGGGATGAGAACAGGTAGGAGATAGAAATTGATGTAATAATAATGGTCAACTTTTTACACCGTTGTTTAGCGATAAAATCATCTCAAGAGCGTTGTACTTCTTGTTAAAAGACGTATTTGACTAATTCGGTAGTCGCGGATTCAAATCTAATGTAATAATTTTATTTGTTTGTTTATTAAGATATACACAGTGCATTATAATACAAGTTATAAGGTATGTTAAATTAAATTTTTACATGTTTATGCACCTATGTATTTATTAAGTCCATAGAATATCATTTGGTAGTTTCGCCTGAGATATATGAACGGGTCTTAAAAAGTTAAATAGTAAATGAACGAGTAATAATAATTTTAAAAAAAGGGTGGGGGGGGGAGGGGGGATAAAGAGACATTTTTAAATCAATAATAATATGCTCACTACTTATAATTGACTGATTAAAATGTAATGTTAATTGTAAGTAGTTTTGAAATGTATAATCTGTATTTATATCTCGCTAAGAAATTTAATAAATTAGTAATATATGTATCATGATCGGGACCAGACGCTAATTCAAAGATACTTACCTCAGCATCAAGTCCCGTATTTAGATTTTTGACTCACTATCACAGGAGGTAATACAATAATAGTAATCGCGGTTTAACTTTTAGTCATTTATTAATTTAACCTTGCGACAATGTAATGACTCGGACAATTATAGAGAGCTCTGTAAAGTTCGCCGCCCAGAAACAAATCACCACCGAGAATGAAAACGGGCTTGCTCAAAAAATGCAAATCACCTCGTTTTCACTCTTCGGTGTTGCACGCCCAGAAAATATCTTTATGGCTGTAAAGTTTTTTGTTCGATGTAGGTACCGCCACATATGTTTGCAAGGAATCATGAAAAATGTGTGAAGTAATTGTTCCTAATGGGTATACCTAAGTTAATTTTGTGAGTTATTTGCTGAATTAGTATTAAGGGGAGTGTGCCTGGTTCGCCTCATTGGGACATTTAAACCAAATTGAATGACGGATAGAAATTATTCAGGACTATCTATTTTATTATATAGCAGGTTATATAGAATCAACAGATCTGACAATGAGCGTCCTATTTGTAAAGTTAACACATTGTTTGTAGTATTGTTGTATTTCTTGAGTAAATGTTTCGAAAATTTATTCTCCATACTTTCTACTAAATCTATGTATACCTTATATCGAGGATTCCATATTGTTGAAGCATAGTCCAGCGGACTTCTGACCAATGAACAAAACGACATTTCTAGAGTTATAACACTTTTGAAAACTTTACTTATTCTTAATAGGAAACCTAGCATCTTGCAGGATTTTCATATAATCTGTTCGATATTCTTATCGAAAATTGGTTTGCTGTCTAAGTAAACACCCAGATCTTTACATTTGGACGTATATTGTACAGGTTTATTCAAGTCGTAAGGGTAGATGATTTTATTTTTATTTCTAGTAAGTGTAATTGAGTTACACTTAGAAACGTTTAAGGACAATAAAATTGATTCGGAGTATGCGCACAATTGATCAAGATCGCTTTGTAATTTCATGCATTCGGATAAAGAATGTATATGTTTAAAAAAATTATAACATCCGCATATAACACAAAGTAACTATTTTGAAAGCATACGTAAATGTAATTTATGTAAATATTAAATAAGAATGGTCCGAGAAGCGATCCCTGGGGCTCACCAGAGACGATTTCCGTTAAATAGGATGCGAAACCATTGACAACCGTAATTTGGTGCCGATTACTGCCATATGATGCAACCCAACTATAAAGATCACCGTGAATTCCTAGACTTAATAACTTGTGTAAAAGAATAAATCGATTAACACGATCGAATGCTTTGGAATAATCCGTATAGATGGCATCTACCTGGCATCGCATATTCACTTGAGCATGAAGAAAATTTTTAAAAGATTTGAGGTGTGGTGCGATTTTTCTTGAAACCATGCTGATCGTCCCCCGGTAACCTTTTGATATCGATAGACTTAAGTTATTTGAAAGTTATGTCTTCATTGATTTCGATTGAACTAATTACGCTATTTGAATTAAAACAATAACTGGCATTGCTTGTACGAACAGGTTGAATATTCGAAAATACAGATCCAAAATACTCAGAAAATAAATTGGCTACTCTTTAATGTCATTAGCAGTTTTTCATCGTAAATCATACGATCGGGGATGGTAGAAGATTTTCTTTGAGAATTGTTGTAGGACCACATTTTTTACATTATGCTGTATACCGGATTGTATCGTAGAAATATAGGTTTTGTAAGCCGCTGAAGCGACCGTTTTTTGCCTTTTGCAAAGCAAAGGAGAGAGTTTCGATGACACTTCCATGCTCTAAAGACCTTAAATTTTTCATTTGTTATTTTTATTAAAGCTGCCTTGTACCATAGTGGATATTTTCTAGATTTCACAAGTTTTTTGGGAATAAACGCATCGATAATTTGTTCAAGTAAAACGTAAAATATTTTTTTGTTTAAATTAAATTGAGTTATTTCACAATGAATTCATTTAAATAACTTACATGGTACCTATATAGTACCAGCGGGAAAATAGGTGAATCTACAATTTTTCTTTATATCAGAATTTTTTTTAAAACTAGTTTTCAATTTTTTTCATCAACAAAAGTGTTAAAAACATTTGTTGACGGGTCTATCCTGCGACCCATTAAAAAACTTTTAAACAGCTGATATTAAACCCAAGCGGCACTAGTCAGCAATTTTTTTCATGCTTTTGTAAAAAATTCCAACTTTGGACTCGATTTACTCCAAAAAGGTTATTTAATAAATGGTTTACCGGGGCGGTACCTACGCCCGCCTCCCAAATTGAATTCCACATCACACTGTCATAAATCGAGGACAGTACCTGAAGAACTGTTTTGACAACGTCTGATTTATGACTACTAACTGCATTCAGTTCTATTCTTGCCTGCATGTCCTTATCAGTCTTCCCGTCTCTCACGAATGTCTCGTACTTCCTTAGAACACGAACAACGCCAAAATTTTTCCTTTCACGGTTACCAGGTTATTGCAAAGCATTTTCTTTATTTAATCATCACCTACTAGCTTATACTACAACCCGCTTGCCAGCCCGCTCGTTACCACGTACAGACATTCTCCTTTATATATTATATATTTCAACAAATTTACACATAACCTAGACAAATTACATACCTAAACCTTCCTCATGAATCACTTCATCTATTGGTGAAAACGGAATTAAAATCCGTTCCGTAGTTTTTGAGTTTATCGCGAACACACAGACAGACGTGGCGTAGGACTTTAATTTATAAAGTGTAGATAATTTATTTTGGTGTCAGAAAATGATTACACATATTTCACAGACACAATTTAATTATACTAGTGTGAGGTACGTCTAAAGCCAGGTCACTTGCGACATCCGACATGAAAATTTGCTTGAACATTGGCTTGAACATTAATATGAACAATTTTTGTTTTCTATTTCCTCCGTTTGTTGAAACATGATTGAAGCATTGGGACGAAGTGGGCGCGGACACACAAAATTTGGTTAGTATATTTATTTATTTATTTGATATAATATCTTACATTTCAAATACAATTTAGCAATGTTGGCCTCACTGGGTAGCTCACCTGTGCTGAGGCATCAATTTTACAAAACAAAAATTTATACATAATACATTAAAAATAATGCTGCCTAAAAAAAAGTAAGCTAAAATTAAACTAAAAATAAAAATTTAAAATTAAGGTAAAATTAATTATAGGTATAACAATTTTTTTTCTGTGTTACTTGTATGTGTTTTGTGTGTTACGTGTATGTGTTTTATTCTTATTAGTTAAGAGATTTTTGTAATATTGTCTTTTTTGTTCTTTAATCCATTTTGTAATTTTGAGTATAAATTTATTTTTGTTTTCTTTAATTTTATTTTCAAAACTGTTGAATGATTTATAGCATGATATTTATAGTGTCTTGGTCCAAAGCTTGTATTCACTGTTGGAGTTTTTATGTTATTTTTGAACGATTGTCTAACTGGTCTCTTAGTGATATTTTGAGATTGTTGAAATTTGTTTTTTTGGTCAAAAATGTAGTTTAGTAGTGTTTTAACGTATAATTGGAGTATGTCTAGTACGTCACAACTGTTGAATATTTGGTGTGTATCAGTTAGTCTATGTTTTTTAAGTATTACCTTTAAGATCGTTTTCTGCGTGATTTCTAGGTGATCGATAGCTGAGTTTGTTGCTCCTTCCCAGACAATTATTCCATATTCTATTATTGATTGACAAAGTGCAAAATATATTGTATTAATTTGTTTTATTTTAAATGTGTGTCTTAAGTTTAGGAAAATGTGTATTGTTTTGAGGAGTTTATGTGTATTCTTTTTTGTGGTCTGTGGTGAGGACGAATCTACGCGTACGCACTAAACATTTGACGTTTGAAGTATACTTAAATGTCAAGATGAGTAGTTTTAATGAAGAAGAGATGCTTCATCAGGGAGAAAACACAGATTTCGTAGATATTTTAATAGATATTTCTGGCTATCGATAGCAATAATTTATTGGATAAACAACACCTCTGTCGTAGAGCCCAAGTACGCAGCGTTTCTCTTTTTTGTTATTGGCTTTTGTTCGTGCCTGGGTTCATGGCATGAAGATTGTCCAGGTCTTGGTGGACGATGCGTCTGCCCACTTACTTTGTAACGGGTTAGATTTGGAGATACAAGCTGAGGGAGCATTTTTGCATCTCAAGCAGGACTCCCCCGATCCATCGCTTGCAGCACAGTGGGAGGGATGAATTCAGAAATCAGTCACTCTAAGACACAGATTTCTTTCTACTTCTCATATCTTTTTCCTTTCAAGATCTTTCTGTCATTCCTTTCCTTAAAAAACCCTCTACACAGCAACCCCAAAGACGACATAGAGTCTAATGTTAAAAAATGGTACAAATGGATTATATAAAAAAAAAACTCTTTATTACATTTAATGTGTTCCCGACGTCGGTTCCTCACTGCGGTTTTCGTATGAAAAAGCTGAGGATCCGGCATCGGGAAGTACTCCATGTTTTACGAGGGCTTGATGTTAATAAAGCTAGTGGGCCTGACGGAATACCTGCCCTGGTACTGCAGAGGTGCGCTGCAGAAATAGCTCCAATTTTGACGAAGCTTTTTAAAATATCCCTGAAGATTGGCTCTGTGCCCTCTGGTTGGAAAAAAGCAGTTATCCATCCTATTCCAAAGAAGGGTGACCGCTCCAACCCGGCTAACTACCGCCCCATAGCGATCACATCAGTTCTGTCTAAGGTGATCAACGACAAACTGCTCACATACCTCGAGAAGAACAAAATTATTAACGACCGTCAATACGGATTCCGGCGGAACCGCTCGTGCGGTGATCTTCTCGCGTATGTGACGCATGTTTGGGGGCGATGCCTGGAACGTTTCGGTGAGACCCAAACGGTTGCACTGGACATCTCCAAGGCCTTTGACCGGGTTTGGCACCGAGGACTTGTCAACAAACTGCATTCTTACGGACTTCCCGCATCCTTGTGTACGTGGATTGCCGACTTCTTGAGGGAGAGGTCGATTCAGACGGTAGTCGATGGTTTCACCTCTTCCTCACACTCGATAAATGCTGGCGTCCCGCAGGGATCGGTTCTGTCTCCGACTTTGTTTTTGTTGCACATCAACGACCTTTTGTCATGTGCACCAATTCACTGTTATGCGGATGACAGTACAGTTCATGATAGCTTTTTGTTTGACAAGCCCCCAAAGGGCTCACAAACTCCAACAGCTCGTAGGGCTTTGAAGCAAAGAATGGACGGTTACCTCGAGAGTGTTTTCTCTTGGGGTAAAAATAATATCGTTGAATTTAATGTTTCAAAGACCCAATCTTGTCTGATTACGTCTAAAAGGGATCGAAATGAAAATCTAGTCTCGTTCAACGGAAGCAATCTTCCGAACAGGCCCTCCATTGATATGCTTGGTGTAACCCTAAGTGACCAGCTCAGGTATGGGGGCTCCATCAAAGCCAGAGTAAAGTTAGCCTCCCAAAAGCTGGGCGTACTGTATAGGGCCCGCAGATACTTTAATAGTACACAACAGCTAACCTTGTACAAATCACAAGTACGCCCCACGGTTGAATTTGGCAGCCATCTCTGGTCTGGAGCTCCAAAATACCTGAAAAATACCCTCGACTCTGTGCAGAAACGGGCGGTCCGTTTGATAGATTCTCCCATCTTAACAGACGGATTGCAATCTTTAGAGCACAGGCGTCGGGTGGGAATGCTATCCTTGTTCTACCGGTATTACAATGGAAGATGCTCCGAGGAACTAGCATCATTGATCCCTTCGGCACCGGTGCATAGTCGGGAAACACGCCAAACGCGTGCCCAACATTTGTACACGGTTGACATTTGTCACATGAGAACGGGTCGTTTCTTCGACTCGTTCTTGTGTTCAACAGCTCGGCTGTGGAATGATTTGCCGGCCTCTATGTTTCCTCCTTCCTACAACATTAGTCTCTTCAAGACCAATGTTCATTCCTTCCTCTCCTCAATAAGACCCTCCACACGGCATCCCAGATGACATAGGCCCTGAGGGAAATTATTTTCCTCAGGGCTTCCTGTGTGGAGTTAATGTAAAAAAAAAATGTGGACCCATTTTGAAATGATTTCTTCCCTCACTTCAAAACAAGCTGATGCTAAAAGAATTGAAGAAATTAATAACGGTCTTGTGAAAAGCTAATTGTAAGGTAAATAAAGTAGCGCCATCAATATTAGTCCTATCCAACAATCACCCAGCAGCAACCACCATGAACGGGTCTGGGTCGGAATCTTCCCAACTATCTGTGGACAAAGAAGGAAAGCCCGCAGTGAACGTTTAGAACTAAATTGCGACCACTGAAGAAATGTACAACTAGAAATGCATTGTAGCATTTTACAAATTCGATAATCTTGCTTGAAAAACTAATCACTTTCATTGGCCAATTTCCATCCTAGTAGTTGTAAGGTCTTGTCTGTGATTACGCGACGTCATTTAAAAAAAACGGTATAGATCAATGGCTATCGGAATGTCTGTGCGGCCGAAGCAAGCCTAACCCCTTGGTCGGGCTTATTTTGTCAGAAGGTCAAAATATTTACGCTTTGCAATAAAATTCAAATAAACGGAATATTTCTGAACGCATCCGAAAACTAAAAACTGGCATTGAAAGGTAATCAAATATGCTAACAAATTTTATAATACCAAATAATCATATAATTTTTTAAATATAGAAATTTTTAATGCTAGCACAAAAAGTTATTAAAACGCCACAACTTACGTTTTTTCTAACATTGCCGATAACGAAAAATAGAAAAATATAAATAAAATATAAATATAAAATATAAAAGAAAAAATAAAAATTATTAGCCAAATAAAATAAAAAAAATCATAATATGAACTTTATCGTCGATTCACTTATTTTCGTTTCATTTAAAAATAATTAATAAAAAATTCCCAAAGTTTCATAATTTTTTTTTTGAATTGTAGTCGGAAACTTTGGTTTCATAAACGGGGTCATATTATTTTTTTTGCGGTTAACTTTTATGTTTGAATATAAAGCGCGGTATTTTCTCTTTCTAACGCGCTGTTGAGATCATATTTCGTATCATGGTAGCAAGGGAGACAATAGATTTCTATGAGACCTATATGAGTTGTTCCGAAAACGAAACAAATTAGCCTGAGGGTTTAGGGAAGCGTAATGCTAAATAACTATTGTAGATTAATTTTTACTACGAATCGGTTTACATTATAAATAAACAAATAATATGATTTGGATAAAATGCATCTTTTTCCACCGTTCCCATTCAAAATAATTAATACAAAATTATTAATTACTGTGGAATATAATATAGTATAAGCGTTAACCACTAAAAAACACGTTATTTCATTGGGAATGTATTAACGCATATCATTACAACTTTAAAAAATATTTTTTTTTGGCTAAAATTATGGCAGTTTGTGGCAGTTTCCATTGATTAACTTTTTTCTTTCTTATGAAATTTTATTTATTAACAGAAACAAACAGTTACATTAGATAATTTGGTTAAAAAAATTACAATCAATAAGTATATTACATGGTGGGTACCTATTATGTGTTTCATTGTAGTGTCTTATTTATTTATTTACTATAGATATAAGATTTGTACATCTTCCTAATATGTACAAATTTCATATTAATTACACATTATTTCCTAATATGTAATTTGTACATATTAGGAAGCTTTGCCTGTCCAACTAGGAAAGTTTCCCGTTCCAAGACAGACAAATTGACAGGTTCAGTTCATATTATACATTACATAATAACATAACAAAAAAATAAAAAAAGAACCTGGTATCATATATCATATTCGGATTCGAATTAATCTGGTAACATATAATATATTCAGATTTACAGTGTATGAGATAAATAGGTATTAGTTAGTAGTACTGAAAAGTGTAGACCAGGTACCTGATAACAAGTTGGAGGAATTACAATAAGATTTACAATATGAAGAGATGAAGTTATGCGTTTAGAAGTGTGAACTTCTAATACATAGTACACTTATAAGAGAAACTACATTAAAATTTACAAATTTTGATATAATTTATGTATGTAATAATATATATGTTGTTTTTGTTTTTATATTTATTTATTCGCTGTACCTACAATGTGTAAACAATTATGTGCAAACAAGATTATTATTTTTTTTTCGTTATTTGTTTTGGGGGTGTTATGCCGTGTTGCGCTACCTCCTTCTTTAGCCAACGTTTCGAACATCGTTGCAGTGTCCATCATCAGGGCAGATCCGGCAGATCCGGTAGATGTGATGTGGAGATTATTTTTACTGATTTTAAAACATGTTTTCAGTACATATTATATTATACGACAATACGAATAGATATACACAGCGTTCATGTCTTGAACTACTCCTGCTAAAATATGCAAACAATAACTACAAATGTAGATAGAAATTTGAATAGAAACTCTGAATATAAATAAATAGTACCTGATTTAGTGCTACTTTGGTAAAGGTATAGTGAAATTGGTGCATTATTTCGTAAGTCATACAAGTTGTGTTATGTATTATTTATTTATTATAAATTATCATATGGTATGCGTATTAAGTAATTACCGGTGATGTATGTAGTGGGAAGGTGTGTGTGTGTTTGTGTGTGTGAGAGAGTATGTGTGCATGTATGTATGTATATATGTATGTATGCGCATTGAACAAATTATAATATTGACATGATGCTCTTCTTAAATTTGGGCAGTGAATCAGAGAAAATGTCGAATTTAGACCAATAATATTGAACACATGAAGAGCACGATTGATTGGCGAATTAGATGCTGCATTTGTCTTGTAATTAAGCGGTCTGTATGGCGTGTCCTTCTTAATGGTATGTTAAAATTAACTAGGGAAAGAAGTTCGGTACATACAATGTTATTATTTAAATTTTTGGGCATTAATGTCAAATCAGCTATTGCTCGCCTTTGTGGCAAAGTTTTAAATGTGCATTTGAATGCAAATTATTGTTGAATTTGAAGGTAAGATATTTTATAAATTTGTTTTAAATGTGTTCTGTGCTATCTATGTATACTTTGTATTGCGGGTTCCAAATTGGCGAAGCATATTCCAGTGTACTTCTGATTAATGCAAAATATAACATTATAACTGTACGCGGGTTATTGAACTAAGGATTTTATATGACCTGTGAACGATTGGGACGATGTGCTTATTAAATATAAGTTCGCTATCAAGGTAAACACCAAGATCTTTACATTCCGTTTTCGAGATAACAGGTTCATTATTGAGTGAGTAAGAATACTTAATAACTTGTTTATTTCTGGTGAATGTCATAATTTGACATTTGGAAATATTAATATCGAAACAGTTAATTTTGCAATACTTGCAAAGCCTATCTAGGTCACATTGTAACGCATCACAGTCAGAAAGAGAATGCACAACTTTGAATATTTTCATGTCGTCAGCGTAAAGCACAAATTTGGAATTTTGAAAGCATGATCCAATGTCGTTTATATAAATGTTGAAGAAGAGCGGACCTAGGTGGGAACCTTGCGGGACACCGGATATTACCACTGTAGACTTAGAGTAGACACCGATTAATATTACCTGATTGCGTTTACTAATGAAGGACTTAATCCATCTAAATAGGTCGCCATGTATACCAAGTAGGACGAGTTTTTTCAAAAGAATTGAGTGAATTACGCGGTCAAAGGCCTTAGAGAAGTCTGTATACATAGTATCGTTCATCTTGCCGTGCAAGAAGTTAATGAAAAGGGCGAGGTTGGATGTTATAGACCTACCTTTCATAAATCCGTGCTGATCCGGCATGATGTTTGTCGAAATAGTCGAATATAATTCATAAATTATTCAAAAAGTAAATAAAAACTACATTTACGCTTGAAATCGTGACTCCAAAACTCGTTTGCCAAGCGATTTTTATGCCTATTATCTATATTCTTTGTGATATGAGGCACACTAAGAATATATATATTTTTGGCTTGAGGATTCCCCTTAATTTAAAGTTACTTTGAGTGAAATCAATCAAACGTTTTCAATATTGAACTTTTCAATATTATCACAAAAATTGTTTTCATTGACCTTGTAAAATATAACAGGAGTCGAAAAGTGTTGTGTAAATGTTGGCGAGATCAGTTTTCTACGACAAATACAACCAGTTTAACAGCCATTTGTGGTCAGCGAGTAGAACAAGATTGACAAACAAATATTGTCCACCACTACCGTTACTTAATCTGACTTATCCTAACCTAACCTAACCAAACCCAACTTAAGCTTACCATTCAGTGAGCCTGATATTTTTTCAACGCCGACAAAAACATAGTATGATGTCTAAAAGATTCCATGCACGTTTTTTTCTTGCCAATTATTTAAATATTTTTTTATCGAAACACAATCATAAAGAATAAGCCATGAAAATATTATAAAAATATGCGTCAAGGATAAGCTGCAAATACATGTGAATACTGCTTTCATACTAAGCTGCTCTATTCAAAGAAACAAATTGCATTTCTAGGAAATTTGTGTTCAGTGATTGAGACCAATCTCAAGCGGGGGATTAAACCCCTACTTGTGTCGTTGAAGAGCACTTGACGAAACTTCTGGAATTCTCGAAAAGTTAGAGACGAGATAATTTTCAGTGGCATCATATGAGATTTTAATCACACAAATGGTGGATTCTAGTAAGTTTTTACTCAATTTATTAATACTAACCGCATCCCCGAGCCATTATGCAATGCTCGAAACGATAATTCGAGATGATAATTGTGGTGTGTAGAATTATATACATATGTAATTTCAATATTCTTCGACAGATTTCGTATGTATAAGTAGTTATGTATAATTTGAGGTGTCTCAACAGATGTCATAGAACCTTAGAAGAATGACGACCGTCGCCGTTCGTGACAAATGCACGAAATAGCCGATGATATACGATCGACATCTGGGTTTCCTCAGTGTCGAGTTCACTGGTTTCAGAATTTCTAGAGCATCCAATATAAACTACGTTTGGTTCTGTTCAATATCCATTGTAAACCTAACGAAAATGCAAATAAAGTAACTAGTAATCTCGACGAACCTTAATGCAACACGCTATACTATAATTCGAGATGATAATTGTGGTGTTTAATTTTAAAAACATTATGTAGTTTCAATATCCTTCAACAGATTTCGTTAGTTTGGATGTCAGTTAAGTAGTACCTTAGGAGAGTGGCGATTGTCGCTGTTGGTAAGGCATCAACGGTTACGGAAACAGCCGATGATATTCGATCGATAGCTGGGCTCTCTCTGGGTCGAGTTCATTGGTTTCAGAATTACTTGGAGCATCCAATAGAAGTGACGTTTGTTCCTGTTAAATAAAGTAACTTGTAATCTCGATAACCATTTGTTCGAGATTACCGAAAACATATCAAGTAATCACAATAACTGGGATTGAAGAACATCACAGTAATTATTCATTTTAAATTTTAGTACCAGTGGCGTTATAACGTGGCTTAGGCATCGTAGTCATTAAAACATGAGGAAAAAAACATAATTTTCCTATTACTAACTACTGCTAGGTACAGAGAAGCGGATTTGAACCGTTCTTTAATTAATTAACCCACGCTAATTTACTTACACCGCTGATCACTCAATACTTACTTCAATCGACTAGCTCAGTCGCCTGGTGTGTTTTCAGTTCGGCCTTGGTAGACTTGAATAACCACTGCTATGTTGCAGTTAAAACAAAATACAGAAGAGCACAGAAATATCGGGATAATTGTAAATAAAAGGTTCTCTTTTGCTACTAGAAAAGGGTTTATATTTGCAGTAAGGACTCTAGGCCAGGAAAAGCTTAAATCTCTGTGAGAATGGGGTGATTAATGACGTGAAATAAAGGTGTGAATTTAGTTTTAAGGTCAAGTAAAGGCAATAATATATATAAAAATTGGAACGATACCGGTGTGGGATTCTGTAGGCTCGGCAACAACAACGCCAACAACTGAATTTAACCAAAAACCCGCAAACTATTTTTGGTGGAAATATTGAACGGAAGAATAGAGACAACCTATCCGTTCGAGACCTGGGAACTAAGAGCGCTCCTCAAAATTTCACCGGCACCAGCCGGTCCACACCGCGCGCCCCGCCCCCGTCGATAGGGGTGGGCGCGGCTTACCTCGGTGTTGTCATACCCCAAAATATGAACATAAAAGTACTTGATTTCAAAAATACTTACGGGGTAACATGTTCTATGTTATGAAGTGCATTACATAACACATCCCCTTTTTTTCAAATAAAAAACCGCCCTAGCTTTGAAGGGTTTTTTTTTTTTTTTTTTTAATTTAGATCCTTTAAATTAAACGAATATTAAGGCGTCCGAAAAAACATCATCCGCATAGAGATTTGCATTAAAAACCTGGCAACAAAGTTACATAATTTACATAAATTCAGTGTACATAATATATTTTAGCAATCGCAGCAACATCATGGTATGGCCAGGCTAGTGTCAGGAACAGGTAAACGCAACTCTTCCTACAGCGCCGAGTATCGAGAATGAGCCTGGCTAGTCTGGGCGGCGCTAGTAACAGGGATCGCGTCCTTAGCAGTAAGGGCACGACTCACGGGAAGCGACGACATGAAAGAAAAATAACAAGTGATTAGAAAATTAAGGCATACAAAACGATAGGGCATTCTTTGGTCTGCAAGGCTACGGGACAATGACCAAGGAACAGCAATTATTAAAAAATTTCCATTGATTTTAAGAAAGAGGTCAATCAAAGCTATTTGAATTGTAAAAGTATTCACAAAAGAGAACAGAATAGGGATAAAACCATATAGTGTTACGTATCGACGGGCTCGAACTGCCTGATTACGAACTTATAACAAATTTGAAATTAAATAACACCACAATGTTCAAGACTCAACAACAATGGTTCAATTTAAATACTTACCAAAACCAAATTATAATACAAACCTCGGCTAGCTCTTCTCAGGGATATTGTGTTCTCAATTCGATCGGATTTGATTCAAAACGATCGTCGCTTCATTTATTGAATAAAGATAGGGTTTAATAAATTAGAAGATCTCTTGTCGCTTTTAAATAATTTGTGAATTTATTAATGACTCGACGCTTCTAGGAAAAGCTTTTAATCTCTTTGTGAACTCAAGGTTAATGATTCTAAAATATAATAAAAGGGTTGAATGATAACACATAATAATATAAGTTGTACGTACGTTACCCCGTCTCGGGTTTCATCTGGGCAGAGGACCTCGTCCGGAAACACCACTGCGTTGATTTAGATATATAAAAGTTAACTATATTTTAAATTACGTGTTCCAACAAACGCTGAAACCAAAAGGATCTAGGCGGCCCCGGCCAAAATGCGAAAGACCGACCCATAGCGCAGTTAAAACCAGAAGAGCTCGCCAGGGCTCTCGACGCCGTGCAAGGGTCCTCGGGCCCCTCCCCCACCAAAATTCGGGCCAATCAAAACGTCTAGACAATGTTGCCAATTTTTGACAACTAATATTAAATATTTAGTACCTGATGACGGAAATAATCATATAGGGGTGGGAAGTTAAAATTCAAGAAAGCACTTCATGACACTACCTACCGGAATTATTTGGAAAACGTATGTATTAGGGATGTTTAAATGCATATACAGGAATTACGTATTAACCCCGTTAAAGCAATAAATCATTTTTAAATAAATAAAAAGAAAATACTTTGTTTTAAGTCACTTTATTGTTATTTTATAGTCTACCGTTTCGGTACCTCCGTACCATCATCAGTTGTGATACTTACGTATTTTTAAAAATACTGAAAATACTACGTATTTTTATAACAGTACTGATGATGGTACCGAGCTACCGAATCCGGTAGATTATAAAATAACAATAAAGTGACTTAAAACAAAGTAATTTCGTTTTATTTATTTAAAATTTCAAGTCACAATGTGTTTGCTTCTTTTGAAAAATTAAATAATTTTTAAATCATCTCGAAAAATACTTGCCTTGTCTACGATATATTAGAAAAATTTGAACAATTAGATTTATCTATTATAATTTTATTATAATTACACTATTTTAAACTTTATTTTTATTTTAAACTTTATGAGTAAAACCTCAAATTATAATATTTAAATTAAGACAATATAAGCGAAACTCAATTGAAAATCTGGAGACAGAAAAATCAGAAAAAGATATTGGCACCTCTAGGACTCGAACCCAGGACATTCTGCTTTCATGGCAACAGCTCTACCAACTGAGCTAAGGTGTCCTAAGGTTACCATGAAAGCATCTTTTTATATTTATATATTTTTCTGATTATTCTATCCCCAAATTTTTTATTGTGTTTCGCTAATATTGTCTTAATTTTATAAACTATTTTAAACAGTTTCCCCTTCCTTACACCTACTTTTACTCTATCTCTCTCTTACCCACCTCTCCCTTGCCCTCTACCAAAGTTGTGTTCTCTCCCTCTTCTATGTTCCCTGTAAATACACTATAACCAACATGAAGGTTAAGGTTGAATCAAAACCGGTTGGTTTTATATATTCAAGAAATATACATTAAAGTGTCGTTCAATAAACATGTCTATTGGGGGATTCATACAAAATCTGATTTTAAGAAAATTGTGTTGAATTTTTCCTGAGATAAATAAATGAATGGTTTGTGTGGGTGGTATTGAGTGTTGAATATGAAGTTACCGACTTAAGAATGGGTTTTGTAAGGGATGGTGGATATGTTTACGTGAATGAGGGTCCACCAGTAAAATATATATTTTAACGTGACGTGAATGTGCTGGGATCCGGTTAAAAGCTTGCCTCCGGGCAGGGGGTTTGTCAATGCGCCACTGTTTACACGCCCTTTTCCAATTACCAGACTATAAAGGTTGTTTTGGGGTTGAAACTATTTTGGTAAGCAGGATGGTGAAAAGGCAGAATAAAGAGATTGAAAAGATAAACCTCATTGATAGTCATAAAAGCACTTTTTTACGTAACTAACTTCCCAAAATCAGTACGTGGTCATAAAATATGCAGACTTTGTTGTGGCGCAGAAATTGTGAAAGACCACCGCGCCGCACGCCCTTCAGAATCAATTAGTTTTTTTAATGTCTTTATCTATATATTATATTTTCAATTTGGGAGGCGGGTACGGGTACTGCCGCCCGGAAACTATTTATTGGATAACCACACCTCTGCCACAGGTGGGTTCATCTGGGTGAGGTTTGTCTGGATCTTGGCGGCGGGTAAGTCTGCCCACCATGCCGTATCGGGAGAGAATGGTTGGGGGAGTCCCTTTGACATCTCCAGCCATACTCTCTCGGAACATAGCCTCACATCGCAGTGGGAGGGTTGTATTTATACATCCGTCATACCTGAACACAGTGACCCCAGTTTCCTACCCACCTCTAATACCCTTTTCCTTCCCAGAACTTCGTCTCCTTCCTTTCCTAAAAAGACCCTCCACACAGAATCCCCAAAGACGACATAGGCCCTTAGGGAAATTATTTTCCTCAGGGCCTCCTGTGTGGAGCTAATGTAAAAACAATATTCACATTCCTCAAGTTACAAGATTTGATCTTCACGAGGTGTCCGGGGATAAAGTGCATTAACTACGGAAGGTGATTTTGTATGATAGTACCTACAAGTAAAAAATTTAAATAAGTTTTTACGAAATTTCAACGTCTTAGGCCCTCCGTTCATGGAGATACTTACAATCTACGTAATTGTGACGAAACCACAAGTACCCTGCTGATATACCACTTTTTAATGCTAGTCTCCGTACACGTCGCTATCCGAAATATACTGAACTTGATCATTTTTCACGTGCAGCCGTGGAGTGAACACGCTGTCATGCGATGTCATATGACTTTTTTTCCAACATCAATCCATGCCTTCTCCACTAAATCGTTTCTTACGTATTCTGGTAAAGTATAGTTATGTAAACATGCATTTTTTCCACTTCCAGAACAAATCTAACATTACTTTCATGTTCCGACGCCATTTATGTCAAACGTCAAACGAATAAGTATCAGACAAAAATGATGCGACTGTCGCGTGCGATCAGCACTGTCGGTATCGTGATACTGATTGGAAGCCGACGGCCACCGCGTAGCGCCGTGAACGGGCACCAGCTAAATCGTACGGGGAGTACTTACGATCGGCGCGTATGATACGCGCATGAGAATCGAGTAGCTTGTAAGTATCTCCGTGAACGGAGGCACTTATGGTCATTTTCAGTTTAGAAGGGTACATTTTTTGCATGGAAAAAAACTATGTGGAAGAAAATCTACTATGGAAAAAAGATTTTTGTATGGGTAAAAACAATGGAATTTCTAAAACTAGTACTTATCTTTTTTACTTCTACCATCATATAGTACTAAAGCACCAAAAATGTACATCGCATGGATGTATTACCATATTATATCATAATAATATTGTAAAGCAGTCAACGTTTTTGTCACTTCTGTCGTTTCATGAAAAAAAAAACCTAATAATAAAAAATTCACAAATGTTCATTTTGGTTTTAAATTTTCGGTCGGAATCTTTGACATCATATTTGTACACATTTTAATTCTTCTGTAGTTAACTTTTAGATTTGAATATTGACAAATCGAAAATGATTTATTTTTCTCTGATGCAATCTTCACCCATGTATGGAATAATAAGATGGTATGGTGCGCTTGATGCTTTTATAAAACCTTTACAAACAACTCAAAATTATATTATCAAAGTTATGTATAATAGAATTAAAACATTTTCGACAGATGCTTTATACAAAGAATCTAAACTTTTCAGTCTCCGTAAGCTATTTATACTGCAAACTATGAAATATATATTTAAAAACATAAACAAATTCGAAAAAAATGTAAACAGAACCAACATTAGAAATAATAAGGTATTTTATACCCCCCAAACACACACAAAACAAATGCAAACTGAGAGCAGCTTTATTGGACCTCGTACCTTTAATAGTTTACCAAAAAATATTCAAGTTGCAACTAAATTTCCGCATTACATAAAAGAGTTAAAATTATGGCTAAACCATACAGATGTAAAAACTCTATTTATTTAGTTTTACATCACTTTATGTTTCTAAAAACTCTATTTAGTTTTATATCACTTTCTCACAAACTTTACACCTATTATTACAATGTTTATCATTTATTACACTATACACGTATTTAACCGTAAACATTTGTTTTACACTTTTTGTACAAAATGTTAAAACATTTTTTTTGCTTTACATACCACTGTTTGTTTTTTTCTAGGTACTGAATAAAACTTATTTTAACTATATTACCCACGCACAGGCTGCGCCTTAGTGGGTTCCCACATTATTGTTATGAATTTCAAAATATGTAAATATATATTGTAAAATATGGGAAAAATAAAGGAATTGAAAAAAAATGTAAATAGTGGTGTTTTCTCTGTTTATCACCGTTGAGATGATAGTAATAATAATAATAATTTATAAAGCGCCGTTTTCGTTCAAAATCACCTCAAGGGCGCTGTACACATAACCATAAACAAAATAATACGATAGGCTTATAACTAAGACTCAAAATTATAACTAGGGACTAATATCTAAGACTTACATGTAGCTAATAACTTACTACTAAAGACTTATTACTACTGACTTAAAACTAGTGACGTACATACATATATATTTGCAACCGTGACTTAAAATTAGAGATTTACAATTAAAATAGGTATTTACATTTAACAATAAATATTTTCGGTTTTGCAAGGTATCTAATATTATCAAGTAACCAACCAAACTCCACAGGTATAGGTACAGGCAGCTACGACAAACATAGAAGTAAGTTATTGCTGTAAGTCGAAGCAGTTTGGGGATTTTATATATACATACACGCATATTATATTCTAGACATTTTACCAATTATTTTATACCATTTTTAATTTTTTTTTTTTTTATTTTACGCACCAGATTTAAATGTCCGGGTTTAATTTTCCCCACAGGAAAAACTAAACCCTTTCACACACTTCCCAAATGATCATCTGGTCAATACACGTTAGGCAATTGCACTATATGTATTATAATTACAAAACAATACAAGAACAACATGTCAACCTACCAGAGACCAGATGGGAAAAAAATTCACCGACTCCAGATATTTTCATATCAGAGGGTTCGGCTCTGTGGAATTCCTAATTGAACCTATAAATCCTACTGATCCCTCAATATAAATATTTAAAAAATCTTTTGTAATCCTACATGTATTTAAAATTACCGATTTTTGCATTTTTATGTATAAATTCTTTGACAAATCTAATACGCCTAAATTTTGAATCAGAGACCTAGGTATAATGCCAGTAGCCGAAATAACAAATGGTAATATTTTTATATTCCGAGAATGCCAAATTCTTTTAATCTCATTTCCTAAATCTGTGTATTTTCTAATTTTTTCAGAAACAGTTTTTTGAATATTACAGGAATTTGGAATAGCTACATCAATGATATAAGTTATTTTTTTAATTTTGTCATGTAAAACTATATCAGGTCTATTATGACTAATTATTCTGTCTGTTAGTATAGTTTTATCATAATATATTTTATAAAATTCATTTTCTAAAAATGAATTTGGTTCATATTCATAATATGGTACTATATTACGGCAGTCAATCAAGTTATGTTTAATTACCAAACTTTGGTGGATTATTTTTAAAACCTGATTGTGCCTAAATGTATACTCGGACGGCGCTAATATAGAACATCCCGATATAATATGTTCTATAGTTTCCGGAAAAGCCAAACATTTTCTACATAAATCATCAATTTGATTTATATCTTTGATTATATGCTTCCTATAATTTTTAGTATTAATGACTCTATCTTGAATGGCAAGCATAAATCCTTCTATTTCTGCGCTCAACTCTCCAATACTCAACCATTTGTTTGACGAAAGTTTGTCAACATACGTTTGGTTGAGATAATTGAAGTGTTTTGCATGAATAATTTTATTTGACCAGGAATCTAATAATTCCTGGTTAGTATTTATAAGAATGTTGGCATTCTCGTCATATAAATTTAAAGGTGTAATGTTTCTATCTGCCTTACAAATTATTTTGTGCATTTCTGAGCTATTAGCTTTCCTATGGAAAAAATTTCTAAGCATTTCTACCTGATTGTGTTTCAAAGATGTTATTTTGACTATACCTCTACCTCCTAAATTTCTAGGTAAATTAATTCGTTCTATAGCTGAATTTGGATGATGGCAATTAAACTTTGTTAACGTAGTTCTAATTAATCGTTCTAAACTATCTAAATCTGTATTGGACCATTTAATTATGCCAAATGAGTACGTTAATAAAGGTATTGCCCAAGTATTTATTGCTTTTACTAAATTTTTAGCAGATAGATTGCATTTTAAAATTTTTCTGATCCTAGTTTGAAATTTAATCCTTATATCATTTTTAATACTAGTGTGATCTAATCTATTCGATTGCGGGTATCCTAAATATTTATAAACCTCATCCCCTTTCATACTTTTAATTTTGAAATTTCTAAATATACCCTCGTCTCCATCTACAATTTTGCCTTTCTCTATATGGATCGTTTTACATTTATCTAAACCAAAAGTCATTTTAATATCATCTGAAAAAATTTTAACTACCTTAATCATTTTTTCTAAATTTGATTCAGAATTTGAAAATAATTTTATATCATCCATATATAATAGATGTGAAACTATACTACTCTCTCTTGTATTACCCTTAATTTTTATTCCAAACTTGCTTTTAATTAACATTTTAGACATAGGATTCAATGCTAAGCAAAACCAAAGAGGACTCAATGAGTCTCCTTGAAAAATCCCTCTTTTTATTGAAATGCCCGGTACTACTATTTTCTTACCTTTTAAATTTACTAGTAAATCTGTATTCCAAAAGGACATAATATTTTTCAAAAAGCTAATTATAATTGGGTTAACTTTATATATTTTTAATATTTTTATTAGCCACGAGTGCGGGACACTATCAAAAGCTTTTTGATAATCTATATAACAAGTATGTAAATTACGCTTTTGATTTTGAATTTGTTTTAAAATTACAGAATCAATAACTAATTGTTCTTTACATCCCATATGTTTTCTGCGACAACCTTTTTGTTGTTCAGATAAAATATTTTTTTCATCCAAATGAGTATATATTAAATCTGTCAAGCAAGAGGTTAAAATTTTGTATATTGTCGGTAGACATGTAATGGGTCTATATTGAGAGGGATTATTAATATTTTCGCTTTTAGGTAACATATTGTTAGTATTATTAATATTATTACAATTTTATAACACGGTTGTGAAAATGATTTTAATGGGTTAACCGTTTTTTAAAGGAAATTAATCGTCGATCTCAACCGCAATAAGATAATTCATCGCTCAACAATTGGATAGCAATGTTTGAATGGAATGGCGAATTTATGGAAGTGAGTATTTGAAAAGGTGTGTTTTATATTTGGTTATAAATTCTATTGGGCTGATTATGCATCTTGATTCCAGCTGAGCTGTTCCCAGAAGCGAACAAATAGCCAGAGGGGATTGATCAAAAAAATATCCACTTCAAAAATATAAAATATAACAAAGAAATATTATATTGCTGAAATTGATAACTTACTCATTTTAATTTATTCATTTATCAATCTATATATATATAAATCAATTGCTGTTGGTTTGTCTCGCTAAAACTCGAGAACGGCGGGGCCAATTTAGCTGATTTTGATTTTGAAATGTTTATCGTAGTCAAGGGAAGGTTTAAAAGGTGAGTAAATATGGATTAATTGCGGGGAAGATAGTAAAAATAATAATTTCATTTTCCCATACAAACTGTTCTACCTACTTTCCTGTCAATCATTTGAAGTTCGTCCCTTTGGTATGGTAGACTCGGGTTCACTCGAATTGAAGCAAGTTTTAAATTAAGGGTTTTGAATCGACAACATACTTTTATATACATTTTTGTTATTTGTTTTTGGGGTGTTATGCCGTGTTGCGCTACCTCCTACTTTAGCCAACGTTTTGGACAGCGTTACAGTGTCTATCATCAGGGCAGATCTGCCGGATCTCACATCTACCGGATCTGCCGGATCTGCTCTGATGATGGACACTGTAATGCTGTCCGAAACGTTGGCTAAATGAGGGGGTAGCGCAACACGGCATGACACCCCAAAAACAAATAACAAAAATACTTTTGGCCGTGAAAATCTTAAATCATATAAAACATATATCACATTACTCGGATTATCGCGTATTTAAATTTTAATATCTTGATGGTTTTCATTATTGGTTCGTTCAGAATAACAAAATTGCAAACGCCAGAAGAAAAGCAAACAAATTGTTGCCTTGGAAACGATGTTTTTTTTTAAATTAGGAAATTCACCCTAGCGAGTGCTTTATTGGCGTCGTAGTTAATATCTATCTCTAAAAATGAATCGCCGAAATGTATGTACGCGCATAACTTCCGAATGACTGCACCAAATTAGATAAATTTTTTTTTGTTCGTCATTTTGTACAAAACTACTGTTAATCTCTTGTATTATGAAATGTGTATAAAAAATTGTAATAGGTGGCACGCGAGCAGTTTGAAAACGGAATGTACCGGGAATGAATGTGTTAGGAATGCGAGAGGTGGGAGGGGGAGGGGGAAGTGTGTGAGGAGGGGGAGGAGGGTGTGGTGGAGGGGATTGGGGGATGGAAAGGGGGGAGAGAAGGAAGGAGGGAGGGGTGTAGGATGGTGGGGGGAAGGTCGAGGGGGGAGGGGGAGGGTTGGGGGGAGGGGTTGGGGGAGGGGTTGGGGAGAGGGGGGAGTGGAGTGGGGAGAGGGAAGGTGGAGCAGGCGGAGTGGGAATCACCCTAATACCATGCAAGCGAAGCCGCGGGAAAATGCTAGCGTTTTATGGGCAATCTAGAAGCGGAAGTTGAAAGGCGTTGTGCTCATAATCCAACAGCGAAACGATCCATTGTCCAAGAACTGCATACGTTTCTTCATCAGAACAATGATTTAGTAAAAACGGTTCAAAATGGCATTAGATCGTATGCCATCGGACAGCCATAATATTAAACGAAACACGGATCAATGTGTGTTTGTTACTCTTTCACGCAAAAACTGCTGAATGGATTTCAATGAAACTTTACAGTAATATATACATCAGAATAACATATAAGACCTCTGGCATCATGAAAATTGTATAAAAAATTGCAATAGGTGGCACGCGAGCTGTTTGAAAACGTAATATATCGGGAATGAAAGTATGGAATGCAGGAGGGGAAGAGAAACCCGGGAGGGCAGGGAAATCGGGAGGGGGAGGGGGAGGGGAACTTGGGAGGGGGATCCGCGGTAGGGGGGAGGCGAATACGGGAGGAGGGAGGGGAACTCGGGAGCGGGGTTCGCAGGACGGGGGAAGAGGGGGAGTAGAGTGAGAAGAGGGAAGGTGGAGGAGGAGGAGTAGGAACGCGAGAGGGGGGAGGGGAAGTGGGGAAGGAAGGGGTGGAAGAAGGTGAACGGGACGGATGGGAAAGGACGCGCAGGGAGAAACAATTTCTTTATTAAATGGCATAGCAACGCATGCCGGGTACCAGCTAGTTTATAATAATAATTGTTCGGAATATCCATCGCCCGGCACTCTGCCGTAATACAATAATCGTGTTGCGTTTTCTCTCCGGCGGGGGAGGGAAAACAAAAAAGCTTTCAACTGGAAGTAATGGACCAACACAGGATGTGATTCTATCCGTAAGCAAGGTAAAAGGTTCATTATTAAAATATCCGCGCACGTTAGTTGTGCGGAACTATCAACAACAAAATATAAGTGCTGCCGCGAGCTAAATTGGAATTATAATTCATAACTGGTACCCAGAGTTCCTATTAGTTCGCATTCTAATATCTCAGCACGAGTAAAGCAACCAGTGAGGCCCATATTATGAAAGAATGTTATGGATAAGTTAATTTATTTTATCAGATAAAATAAACAAACAAAATATAGGATTGCATTAAAAGGTTAGTAATTTGCATAATGTTTTTTTTTACATTGTCCCAGATAAAATAATAAGGTCCTCGTTTCGAATGGTGTTTATTTTTATATTTAGCCAAGGTTCGTAGAAAAAATGTGTTTAACAAAGTAAGTTCATCGAGGGGGTAAAGCGGTGATTGGCTAAAAATTCGTGACGAAGCTTGTAGTCTATGTTCCACTGGGAACGGATAACTATGTATAAAAAAACTATGGTAGTGTTTTAGAAGCTACGTCATGAATTCGAAATTTTGAAAGCGGTCTGACGTGTTTTTGTTCTTAATTTCTATTCAAATGACCATTTTGATGTTTATTTATTTTTGGTTATTTTTCATCAGTTTTAATCGATTGTGTATGTCATGTTGTGAATTCATTTTCATATTATCGGAAAAAGCGGGATATTTCTGACATATTATTTTTGAAGTGAAACTTCTATAGCCCCGCTATGATTTGGATTTCGGATGAAACGGAAATGACGATTACTGCGCCTGCGACCGCTTTGATTATTATGTCACTTTTAAGGGCTCCTATTGGTTGAGATACGAAACGGAAATTACGCTGGTCTGCGCTCATTGGTCGCTTTGATTACGACCTCACTTTTCAAGTATTGGTTGAGATTGTTTTGGTAAAGTTTCATTTCTACCGCGTGTAAATTGCACTCGATTTTTGTTCTAAAAAGGCCCGTATGAGCTAAACTTGATAAACGAATTTTCTACAAACCTTGGTACCTATGTACAAACAAAGGTTTTGGGTTGGTTATTTGAACGGCCGCGGCCGTCACATTTGATACTGATCACAAATTAACGATTAGCGCCGATTTGATTTCTTTGAGTGTTTTTTACATTAACTCCACACAAGAGATTCTGAGAAAAATATAATAAACCCCTCGGGGCAGGTCATCTTTGGGGATGTTGTGTGAAGGGTCTTTTTGTGGTAAGAAAGGAGTGAACCTGTGCCTTGAATAGAATGTCTTGAAGTTGTAGGCGGCCGGAAAATCATTCACACAGCCGAGCTTTAGAACTCAAGAACGGGTCGTAGAAACGATCCATTCTTATATGACAAATGTGAACTGTATACAAATGTTGGACATGCGTTTGGCGTACTTCCCGACTGTGCATCGGTGCAATGAAGGAATCAATCATGAAGTAATCAATGAACGCTAGTTCCTCGGAGCATCTTCTATTAAAATACTGGATGAATAAGAACAGTATTCCGACCCGATGGACGCCTGTGTTCTAAAGATTGCAGTGTCAAACGGACCGCCCGTCCGTCGGGGGTTTTTTCGGTTATTTTGTGGTTCCTGATAAAAGATGCCAAATTCAACCGTGTGGCGCACTTGCGATTTGTACGGGTTAGCAGTACTATCTGCGGGCAGTACGCCCTAAACCATAACCTCCTAGATCACAGATCTAGGAGGATTTGCCTGAACGGTAATAAAAAATAATCACACCCCAAGAGCCCCAAAACTTTTCAAATGTAAAGATTTTCAAAATGACACAGATCGACGATATGCGACCATGGTCAAACAACTGACCGCAAGTCACTTCATCCCTTATTGGAAATATTCTTGTCGATTTCATAATCAAAATAGGATATTGGACATTAAAATTAGGAACATGCTCTGCTTTATTTTCACATTAAAATAAAACCTCAACTTTCCGCGAATAGAAATTTTCCTCTGGGTTTTTACAAGCGTTATAATCGTGGAAACTGAACCAGAACTCTTAGAACGAATACAGATACGAGTTCCTAACTGACGAACCAGATCAGACATGATTTTTAGTCTCCCTCGGTGCAACACTAATTCTAGGCAGAACTCTTTCATCTATCGTGCATCCAACACTTTCTACACACACTTATACACAAATTGACATTTTTTACTCTGCACCACACTCCTTAAATTCACACAGACGCTATCTCGATACTCCACAATAACAATAACTATAGATACCCTCTAATACAACCACCACTCTATGAACTTCCTTTTTTTCTTTTCTTTTAATTTTTTGTTACGCATATTTTTATTACTATTCCTCAACTTAATCGATCCCACCCATCCTACCCCCTCCATATTCCCACTACAATAACTCGTCTCTTGAAATGTAATTTTTCATTAGTAAATATCTCTGGAATAACTACTACACTTTTATACAATACCCATGTGGAAACCTGTAAATGGTTCAATTATCGTGACTCAATTACTATTATGCTCTGTTATTAATGTAAACAGAATAAAAATATCTAAATGTAATTTAAAAAAAGCAAACTAAAACAAAAATTTCCGAAATTATAAAAAAAAAACTTTATGCAAGTTGTTGAAACTCCGACGTAAATGCTCGGTCGCTGATAATATATACGAAAATATTCCCTAGGGAAACACAAAAGGAAAATATTACCTTTATGAAGTGGTTTTCTTCTAGCAAGGGAAAATTTGATTTTCGACCGGTTTGAAAAATCGAAGTTTTCTGCTTGCCATTTGAATGCTTTCATTTTTAAGGGATTTGAGATTAAATAGCTTTTAAAATAATGTTGGAGAGATGCATATTAAAAAAAAAAATCCTTCATCTTATTCAAGAAAAGGGTTGGATCTTTTGGCATACCTTTTGGATTATTGTATTTCTCTTCACTTTTCTCAGAATTTACATTGAAAACATATTGTATTACATGATTTATTCTTGAGGTTTTTAAAGGTCATGAAAATAACGTTGGGTAGATAGTGTTTAGAGCATATCAGTTGTCATAAATCACGTTAAGGATGCTAATACAACTTCTTAGCGAAAATATATATTTTTTACTTATTTTATAATATCCATTTTAAATATCTTTGTTTCCTTACTCCTACAACATGGGTCTCTTCAAGATCCAGATTCACTCCTTCCTTTCCATAAGAAATCCTCCTCATAGCATCCCGAAAGATTACCTAGGCCCTGAGGGAAATTATTTTCTTTAGGGAGTTAAAAAAAATTAACAATTTAAGAAATGGATTGATTTAAAAAAAAATTAAGTCTGTTATTGACAGCTCATTTTCCATGACTACATAATTAAAATAAAATACGCAATGGAAAAATAAAATACAAATAGATTCGTATTTTCAATTTATGTTGCTCAGATTAGGCTAAGTATTTTTATTTATTTAAAACTTTATCCCAACAGCACTGGGCGGGCGGTTTAATACACAATTTTCCATATTACATTAAATAGGGTATAAGAATTACATAAAAAAGAAAATCTTCTTTTTCGTCCTTATTTTCGTACGCCTTATTCGGGTGCTGATAGCCTCCATTCAAAGCTCTGGAAAAACCGTAACTCTGATTTGGATTCCTGGACATGTTGACTCGCGGGCAACGATATTGCGGATTCCTTGGCAAATCAAGGAGCGTCCAACCCTATTGTTACCCTCGTAAACCATATTACCATCCGCAAAGATAGATCTCGCAATGTTTCGGCAGAGTATTGGCACGTTGATAGTCATTCCAAGGGAGTCTGCTACTTCTCAATACAAGGGAATATCCTATCAAAATGGTGGTTTTCTAAAATTAAAAACAAACAAAAAAATTAGACCATTGCTAAATTACGAACTAGTAGATTAGTAATACTTGATAATGATACAATAAACAAGATTGATATTTGCCACCGTCTTTAGGATACATCCATAATTTTTAAGTACAAAATATTACACCATTTTCCACGCTTATCTAATATAGTAGCCCAGTCAGACATAATCTCCCTGGCTTTCTATAATACAAACAGGGGAACTCTTACAAGGATCACATAAAAAATATATTATCACAATTTTAAATTCAAAAAGATACTTTAAAAAACTGACATGATACGCGCTGAAAAAAATTCCTGGAAGTGTGATCTATACAGATTTCCAAGAAACCTTTTTATACAAGATTTTTTGACTCCTAGGCCATCACTAAAATTGATAACATATTAACCAAGAAAGAATTTTAGTATTTAAAAATGTTTGCCAATTTAATTTCATTTTGGGAGGCGGGTATGGGTACCGTCGCCACGGGAAAAAATTATCGGGTAACCAATACCTTCGCCATAGGTCACCCCAAGTGGTTTGCTACGTTTGATGACTTAGCAGGGGTGCCCGGGTTCAAGGGGTGAGATTTGTCAAGGTCTTGGCGGTCGATGAGTCTGCCAACTCTCGATCGGGAGTGACTGGTTTAGAAGGTCGTTTGACCTCTCCAGCCAGAATTCCTCGACCCATTACACTGACCTCCGCATTCCTATCCACCCCTCATACGTATTTATTTCCCAGTACTTCTTCTTCTTCCTTTCCTTGAAAAAACCCTTCACACAACATCTTCTAAGATGACGTAGGCCCTGAGTGAAATTATTTTCCTCATGGCCTTCTGTGTGGAGCTAATCTAAAAAACAGTCACTAATTGATCTCAGTGATGAAATTACGTTTTTTTTGCAAAAACGAATGAAATATTTTTTTAAAGCGTGTTTAAAATATTTTCTCTGCTAAAACGAAAATTTTAAACAGGCTACAACATGTCCTGAGTATTTAATTACACTTCCTCGAACGGGCCATGAAAATGCGATAGTTAGCCTTCGCCCTTCAGTTAAAAAGCCTTTGAAGTCTGACGGGAAAGTAATATGGCCGGTACGCCGCCGCCGGCCGCCCTCGCACACCCAAAGCAAATATTGCGCAGGAGTGGAGTATTGTTTTTTCCACCCTAGCAGGTCATCCAACAAGCTTATCGCCTGATCTTTTCAGTGATCGTGAAGCTAACATCGTAAGTATCTTTAGTTTTTTTTGGATTTTTGTCAATTTATAAAAATATATCCATCACGAATATCTTGTGTGTGTTTTAGGATCGCAGTGGGAGGGTTTTATATCCTAGAAAAGGGTCATTTCATTAAAATTATTCATTGGAGGGGACCCCATCACTTTCCCAACGGCGTTATAAGGAAACATATGGTTTACTCCTTCACCGCACACATCAAGACTCTACTTTTTTTTTAACGAAGCTACATTTATTTGAACGTGTCTAGACCCTCCAATGTCCATGCATACGGGGTAAGTAAGCAGTTAAAAATTTTCAGAAAAAAAATTAAAATTATTCAGTCCTGAAGAGTCCTAAATTTTTCAGTCTTTTGAAATAAATACTAACTCTACTTTTGGCACTAAACTTTTTATAAAAGTAATATCGCCAGTGATGGGGGTGCACGCAATGTACATTAAATACAGTTTTAAATATAGTGTATCTTCTCCAAGCATAAACTTTCTAATTAAGGCTCCGCAACCGGGCTCGAGAAGAAGATGGAGAGATACGAAATTACGAATGTTAAGAGGAGCGCGCTAACATTTACAGCTACAAAATCGATGCGAAAATGTTTAATAAAACACGACTCGCTTAAAATAGAGCAAAAATCTCACGGGAGCATCTTAAGTATCACTTAAAGAAATATTGTGAATTTTTTCACAAATATGGTTAATAAGATAATAGAAACAGACATGTTTTTAATAATTTTTGGAGCATACTTTGCGATTTTTTTCTATCGAGGGAATTTCATATAATTTGCGTTTTGGCACGGGCAGCATCTAGACATTATCTTCAAAAGTAACACATATTTTTTAAGAGCTTAAAAACTTCAAATGTTTAAGGGAGATATGTAAGAAATTGGTAGAAATACTGGTTGCGGGCCCTCCAAAAGGGTTTATAATAAAAAAAATCTAATAAATAAATCAAAATATTTATCGGCAGTGACCTACCAGGTAAGTACGAAAGTATGTTTTCTGTTTCTATTTATGAGGAATAAAATTAGATAAAGCCAAAGAATTTATATTAAATTGTACGGCGCTCTTGGGGTGATTTTTCACAAAAACGCGCTCTAAGAATTATCCAATTATTAGATATTATTTATTAGTTTAAGAGCTTACACATAGCTGTCGATAATGAAAGAATTAAGACGTTAATAAATACTGTTGCAACCTCAAGGACGGGGTCCAGAATAATTACTACAGCCTGCTACATATCCCATAAAAGCTCATTGTTATCTATCAAAAATGAAGACCAACGTGTTATATTGACCCCAAAGTTTTAGTTAAGAGAGTATAACCAGAGAAAACCGGAAATTTGTCATTTTTAAATCAAATTTTAGACGTATTGACACTTTTCCACAAAAAATTATAAATTGATTTCGATTGTTCTTTTATCTAGTAAACGCATATTTAAAATTTTGAGAAAAAAATGTTTATTTTTAGTATAATAAGGTTATGCCATAGGTCGCTGGCAGATTTGTTAAATTTTCAAACGAAAAATCTTAGTTTACAAGACATATTTCATAGGGTGGATCGCCATTGTATGGAATTTTTTTTTATTTTTTATAAATCAGTTTTTGCGGGGTGCGGAATAGATGCTCTAGGTACATACAATTAAGCATACAAAATATCAATTTAAAATTTTGATGACAAGTACTGCCACAAAGCAGTTGAATTATATAAAATCTGGTAAAAAAATTGTCCTTTTATAAAACAGCTTTGTATCAATATTAATACTTTAATTTTTACTTTTACATTTCATAATGAATAAAAATTGCCGCGCCTTATAATAATATTAAAAAAATGTGATAATAGCCGAGTCCATTTTCGCGCCTCGCTCGCGCACCGCGCATTTTTGCCGCGGGGGTTTTGCATGCGTTATTGCAATCATCAGTAAACAATTGTAGTTAGCGTCGCGAGCACGTCCATTTGAGTAATTACAGTTTACAATTATTATTTGGAGTTCAAGTTAAACAAAATAACAATGAGTTTACGCAGCGGTGACAAAAACTGTCCTTTGTTTGGTTGTGGTGCGGAATTACCAGCTAGTGTGTTACCAAGTTATGAAGACACGATGAAATATTTTATTCACGTCTCGCAAAGCGAAGAAAAACGATTCCAGGATTTGGTAAGAGATACTTGTGAAATTGTTGCTACTAAAATAGAAAATATTTGGAAACGAGCATCTCTACCGATCGTGGAATACCGCACAATTTTGGCGCGAATAAAGGACTACCTATCACGAAAAATATCGGCCGATTCTTAAACCATACAAAGGTAGAAAGCATAGTGAAAGTTACCTTAAAAACCTGGATGATTTAAAAAGACGCAGCCAGACGTTATTTGATATCGCTGCTTGCAAATGTACTTCGTTCGAAAATTGTTTTTGTGCGTAAGATTGAAAAGTACCTATTAAAGAAAGACATTTTTTAATAGATCAAAGAGGCGACAGAAAAATGATGATTGGTTCTTTAGATATAAAAACTACTAAGCAAAATGAGAGCAATATGTTAAGAAAATTAAAGCGCAAACTATACCAAGAAACACAACAAACATCTTTAGATCAACCGTCCACATCTCGCAGTACAGTTTCAAATTTTACTAACGTTGATCTTCCAACTGACCAACAATACTTAATAGGAAAGTTACTCAAGAACTGAGAACTATCCTGTGATAGAATTTCAAGCAATAGAATGAAACTTACCGGACATTACAAAATCCCGTGACGACCTTAGCACAGACCAGCTTTATTTATTGGAAATGTGCCGAGCAATCGCCGAAGGACAATGTAACGAAAACTTAGCGAAAAGAAACCCGTGTAAATCCCGGGTAAGCTAAAATCATTCGCGTTGGTTAACAACAGCCAATACTAGTCTTCGACTTTACATTTCAACCAAGAATCCGACAGAAAATCAGGTGATATTGACTGAATTTGTGCTAAGAGTGTATACTCCAATGTGGTTTAAAATAAAAACACAACCTTCGTGTGTTTACTGGGCGAGACACCTCAACGAAACCATAAAATTGTCTCGTTACCTTCCAGAGCATTTGAAAAGGGTGGTAGATCCCGTAATTCAACGCAACGGGTATTTTGACCACAGCGAAAATATACTTATTAGTATGCTCAACGACGAACGAAGAAAAATTAGAGAGTTGGCTCTGAGACGGATTCCAAGTATCCGATAACGTACGTCAGGGTTCTCTCCAATAAGAGTATTTAAGCTACCTACTTTTAATTTAACGCAGCAGACTATACTGACTAGATCTACTCGGAAAAACCATCAGAACCACCTCTTACAAAACTGATATCTAGCGAGACAATAATTGATGCCATTGCAGACCACGAAATTATCGAATCCAACATTTTGTGTGAGTTCCGATTGATGCCGTCACACGCAAGCCACGTAAAGATGCATCAAAGTGGTAACGGCATCATGCTGTGCTGTTTGCGGCCCCGAAAGACTTGAAGGGTGGATACAAAACAAGCTAGGATCTTATATTAATGCCAGTATTCAATTCGAAAAAGGACTATAAAACACAATAACTGTCATGATTTTTAACTATATTTTTTAACATGGTTTGTGATTTTTTGTGTGGCAATGGTACTTTTATTGTTTCTTGATTAGTAGATAATATTATTAGTAAATGAAAAGTTTAATTTTTTTATATTATAACTACTTTTATTGAGCAAAGATTAAACCCTTCTTTTTCTAGTTTCTCGCCGTTTTTTTCAAAATTGAATTGACTTGGGGCAGTACTTGCACTCGAAATATCTTAATGCTGTCATAATGATTTTTAAAAGTGTCCCCATAGAGCATCCATTCCACACCCCGCTGCTAAGAAAAACAAAAAAACAAAAAATCGAACCACGCTAATAGTTCATCCTTTGTAAGCATACATTATTATTGTGAATCAAAACGTTATCTAGTAAACGCATGTTTCAAAATTTTAATTTCAGTTAAAATAAAATCATTAAAAAAAATACGAACATTTATTTAGGACAAAAATTTCTCTATTTTGTCTCTCTATTTACGGTCTTACAAATTAATATATTTAAGATTGTTTTTACATTCTTATTTTGCTTAGACATCATTGAAAAATGATAAATACTTATGATCAAATAAAAATTACAAAAAGTACATAAATTTAATAGTTTTATCATCACGCATTTCAGCATTTTTGGATGTAGGTATAAATTAAAGCAAATTTGGAATGAAATTAAGTCGATATTGAGTTATAATTTTAAAAAGCTGGTACGGAGAATAATTAATCTTTCTCATTGGAACGATCGTAAGAACATCTTTCGACGAAATGTGGATTTTCGGAAGCTGGCTGGTTAACGGCCCTTAAGGAGTTGTGAGATAAACCTGGAGTTATGAAAAAGTGGCAATCTTTTTTTAAATTTGTCTCTCCGGCTTACGCAAATATCTTTTATTTGATTAATTTGTGGTAGATATGTCTTAATTATTCATAATAATAGTATTTTGGTGAAATGTTCCAGAGTGATAGATATTCGAAGTATCGCCTTAGTGAAAGACCACTATTCAGAATAGAAACGTTGCTAGAAGCCGTAGCCCTATTTGGATACCAGATCCGATGGCCTTCGTTGTCGAAAGGTTAGGCTCTCGACTATCAATCCGGAGGTCGCAGATTCAAATCCTGGCATGAGCAAGTAAATTTTATTAGTAGCGCGTTCTATAGTGGATGGTACTCTCTGTGTCGCTCTGAAGTAAGACTACCATTCGGAATTGAAACGTTACTTGAAATGGCTTTAGCCCTGTTTGATGACTAGACCTGAATAACAGGTACTTCCCTGCCTTCGTCTTCCCGTATATTTTTTTTAATCTGGGGGTCAGTGTGTCCAGGAGTGACGGACGTATGAATCCATCTCTCTACCCACTGTTGATAAAATACCTTCCTCAACCGATCTCTCTCAATTCTGCCCACCACAAGGTAGGTGGGCAGACGCATCGGCTGCCAAGACCTGGACAAACCTCCCTCCATGAACCTGTGCACCCCTGCTAAGTCACCAAAAGTAGCGAACCACTTGGGCTGATCTTTGGCAGAGGTGTTGGTTATCCAATAAATGGTTCCCTGGGCGGCGGTACCCATACCCACCTCCCAAATTACACTTCTACTTAACTTACCCACTATCTTCCTGTATCCCAATAGGGGATAGTCTCTCAAAGTCTCACTGGCTCCACACGGTTGGGAGCAGTCGGGACTGTTGTGCTATACTCATATAAAACTTAGATACCATACCAAAGTTGTACAAAATAAATATTATGTAGGCAAGATTTTAGCGAGTAAAATCACGACAAAGTACGATACCCCTAAATCCGCTAACCACCATACACACGCAGGTATTGCTCCATTTAAAATACCATACATTACCAGAAAAGAAACACTTAAACTTATAAATGACCTAAAAAATACAAACTCACAAGGCAGTGACAGAATTTCACCGATAACACTAAAAATATTAAACTCCGCACTTCATATCCCCCTTATTATACTCATTAATCGGTCCTTTAAAGAAGGCATTTTCCCAACAATTTTAAAAACAGGCAAAGTGATTCCAATCCACAAAAACGGAAACAAGGAAGAAATAAATAACTACAGACCAATTACAATTTTAAAGACACTTTCAAAAATTCTTGAGAAACATATCAAAAATAATCTGTTAACTTTTCTCAACAAAAATAATATACTATCACCCAATCAATGTGGATTCAGGGAAAATATAAGTACCTCACATGCGATAGCCTCAGTAACAGACTTCTTCAAAACAAATATAGACCAGGGCAAAAAATGCCTTGGAATATTCCTAGATCTGGCAAAAGCGTTTGACACATTTCATCATCAAAACCTATTCGATAAACTAAAAAACATCGGAATCACGGGAATAGAACTCAAATTAATTAAAAGCTATATGGGAAATCGCACACAGTATACCTCTATAGAAAACATATGTAGTGACAAGGAACAAGTATCCTACGGAGTACCCCAAGGCAGCGTACTTGGTCCAATCCTATTCTTTATATTTATTAATGACCTGTGTCACCTCCAAATAGACGGGGAAATTATAAGTTTTGCTGATGACACTGTGTTACTCTTTAAGGCCAAAGACTGGAAAACATTAACCCCAAAAGCAGAACTTGGCTTAAATATTACTAAAAAATGGCTCGATTCTAACTGATTAACTTTAAATATAGATAAAACAAAATTCATAACTTTCAGCATAAATTCCAACCCTCCAATAACATCCACCTTAAAATACATTCCTGTCAATCAAACATTGATACATCAACACAAACCACAAAAGCAGAACTTGGCTTACATATTACTAAAAAGTGGCTCGACTCTAACTTATTAACTTTAAATATAGATAAAACAAAATTCATATCTTTCAGCATAAATTCGAGAGGCCAACCCTCCAATAACATCCACCTTAAAATACATTCCTGTCAATCAACCATTGACATATCAACACAAACCCCATGCGATTGTCCTCTAATTACACAAACGGAAAATATTTAATATCTTGGTATATACTTCGACCGTTATATAAAATGGGATAAACATATAGATTCGGTAATAGGAAAACTAAACAAGTTAATTTATTTTGTTTTAAACTTGAGAAATATTTTAAACATATGTGATTTAAAAAATACATACCTCGCACTTGCACAATCCATAATGGAATACGGCATTATTGCCTGGGGCTGTTCCAGTAAAAAATACATTAATACACTGTTTAAAGCTCAGAAAACCCTAATAAAAGTAATACTTAAGTTACCAATACTAACACCCACTTCAATCATATTCGAAAAATTCCCAGTGCTGAAAATTCAAAAATTATATTCAAAACAAATACTTGCTTTCCTTTACAAGAACTTATCCACATTTAACACTTCACAAAATTCTCGCAATACTAGAACAAGACATGCTCACCAACTACAAATACCAAAAACAAACACATCCTTTGGACAAAAACACTACAGATATCAGGCTATAAAACTATACAATTCTCTTCCTACACAATATAAAACAACTTACTAATATTATTGAATACAAAAAAAACATAAGAAACTGGCTACAATCTTTTAAACTTTGAATTTATAATTTTTGTCGAATTGAAGTCGATTTTATATTTTGATTTTTATTGTTTCTCTTTTTATATTAGCTATTAACACTATTCTGTTTTACTATTTACAATTTATAATTTATAATTTACAACTGAAAAATGTCCTCTACAATACAGATGAACTCCTAGTGTGGAGGACAATATATTATACCTTTGTAATGTAAATGTACTAAGAATAAATAAATAAATAAAACATCTGACAACACCAAACATCAAACACTTTCAAAGTAGCTAGAAGCTTTTAATATAGTTATACATAACCAAATTAATTCAACAAACCCTTCCCAAAAAATATCACTTCCTGTTTATTATCTACAGATTTAAATTATTAATTTAATTTCAAAATTTAAATACGTTATCCGTTTCCATTAAAGTTTCCTCCCTGTTTGTGAGCCCTGCTCCGCGATAACTTCATGACAAAGAGCTCGCAGAAATTTGAACTTTGACAATTTTCCGTGCTTTCCAATTAGTACAAGTTCATCCAATCAGCGACTTTTCATCCCGCGACAAAATATCCCCGACAAAATATCCCCGACAAAATATCCCGACAAAATATCCCCGATAAAATATCCCCGACAAAATATCCCCGACAAAATAGCCCCGACGAAATATCCCTGATAAAATATCTCGACAAAATATCCCCGACAAAATATCCCGACAAAATATCCCGACAAAATATCACCGACAAAATATCTCCGATAAAAAATCCCCGACCAAATATCCCTGATAAAATATCCCGACAAAATATCCCCGACAAAATATCCCGACAAAATATCCCGACAAAATATCACCGACAAAATATATCCGACAAAATATCCCCCACAAAATATCTCCGATAAAAATCCCCGACCAAATATCCCTGATAAAATATCCCCGACAAAATATCACAGACAAAATATCCCGCGACAAAATATCCCCGACAAAATATCCCACGGAAAAAACATCCCCCACTAAAAATACCTACTAAAACCTAATCTAACCTAACCTAACAAAAAAATGCAAAAATAATACATAACATCCTATAAAGACAATAATATATATATTTTTTAAATAAAACAATAACTTTGTAAACCTTACTTTTATATTTTATACTTGACTAGCAGACCCGGCCACACGTTGCTGTGGCTAATGAAACACAACGCCATTACCCAACCTTTATAAAATCCACACCACCCGCTTTCCAGCTGCCCGCTGCCTGAATTGAATTTCTCGGCTTTTCTCTACTATAATAAACATGTGTTATACATTTAAACCTTCCTCTTGAATCATTCTATCTAATGGTGAAAACCGCATGAAAATCCGTTGCGTAGTTTAAAAGATCTATGCGCACATACAATTTGAGCGATTTCATTTTATACTATGTAATGATGATGATAATGCCAACTGGGTGTCGCTACAACCGTAGCTTCTTCAGGGCAGTATAATAAATACTCCACTAAAATTCAGTTACATGTGTTACAGATAATATATGATTTAAAACAAATTGGGCTGAACTCCTCAAGTAGCTTGTATCGAAACCCGGTCGGCACAAAGTATAAAAAATAAAAGTGGTGTTTACAAAGTTATTGTTTTATTTTAAACTAGCAGACCCGGTCACACGTTGCTGTGGCTAACGAAACACAACGCCATTACCCAACCTTTATAAAATCCACACCACCCGCTTGCCAGTTGCCCGCTGCCCGCTGCCTGAATTGAATATTTGAATTTATCGGCTTTTCTCTACTATAATAAGCATGTATTATACATATAAACTAATTAACTCGCCACTAATTATACAATGCTTTCAATGCAACACAGGATATTTGAAAAGGGAAAATCAAATACCTACTTACTCTAGGACATCTATTTTCCAATTTCTTTCGTAGAACGAATTACAAAAGTGACTATAGTACGGCCCGCCAGCCGTTTTAAATCGCACTAAAATATGTTTTCTTTGAATTTCTCGGCTTTTCTCTAATATAATTTACATGTATTATACATATAAACATTCCTCTTCAATCATATTTATTGGTGAAAACCGTATGAAAATCCTTTGCGTAGTTTAAAAAAAGATTAACGCGTACATACATTTTGAGCGACTTCATTTTTTTATACTATGTAATGACTGTATAATGATTACAATGTCACATCACAAAGTATCAGCTTCATATGAACAAAAAAATATGAATAAAAAAAAATAAAAAATTATTGTTCCAAAATAGTAAAACGGGACAAAAATAATACAGACACCCTGTAATGTTAGGTTAGGTTAGGTTAGGTAAAGGTTAGGTGAGGTTAGGTTAGTTTAGGTTAGGTAAAGGTTAGGTGAGGTTAGGTTAGTTTAGGTTAGGTTTTAGTAGATATTTTGTCGGGGATTTTTTGTTGCGGGATAAAAACGCGCATCACCAAGTTCATCAGCTTCATTGAATTATACGTAACGTTTAGCCCGAAATGTGTATTTACGCGATTGAATCAAACGAACTCTTTACGATCGATTGGAGGGTACGGGCGGACGCGCTCGCATGCGAAGCTGCGAAATGCTGTCATTAAAAACAATATTTTTGTTTGAACGCTTTTACGGAGTGAGCATTACTGGCACTGAAATTGTTTGAATGGAGCGATATTGAATGCCCTAGGTAAAAACCAGTGTATTACCTGGGGAGGATGGTGCTTTTTAATGGTTAAAACGGAAGAAAAAAAAGTAGTAAAGATTTTTGAAGTGAAAACTTCTTTATCACCGTTGTGACCTGAAACTCGATGAAACGGAAGCAAGCGACACTAAAAAGAGACAAACACATACATCTATAGGATTTAGCCTGCGGGAGAATAAGTTAGCAATGAAATATCTACATAGCCCTTGAGTCGGACGTATTTAGCCATTGTATTTGAATTGTATTTAACTATGTAAAATACTTGTAATTATTTGTAGTAATATATAGGAGGGGGGGGTAAGCGAGCGGACAGAGAGGGTTTTGAGAGACCCGACGGCTTTGGCCCTAATAGGGTATTTTCACAAGCCAGGCATATAGCTAAAAACATGTGGAAGATTTAAAGATTATTTTTCTGATTAGGATTATCGCATTTAAAATGTTTAATTTTAATATTTTCACTCATAATTATTGATTTCAAAATACGCGTAAATGAAACGAAATGTAAACGGCCCATGATTGGTGTACGAATTATGACGTCACAAGTGACGACGTTCAGTTGCTTATCACCGCGTTACTATCAAAAGTCTAAACATTCTCGACTTGTTCGCGGTTATTGACGGTTTTATTTCATACTAGCTGGTCCCGGCATGCGTTGCTATGCCATTTAATAAAGAAATTGTTTCTCCCTGAGTGTCCTTTCCCATTCTTCCCGTCCCCCTTCCGCCTCCCCTTCTTCTCCTGCGTCCTCTTCCCCTCTCGCGTTCCCACTCCGTCACCTCCACCTTCCCTCTCCCCAATCCACTCCCCCCCCTTTCCCCGTCCCGCTAACCACCCTTTCGAGTTCCCCTCCATCCTCACACGTCCCCTTCCCCTGTCACATTCCCCTTCCACCTTCCCCGCCTTCCTTCTTCCCTTTCCCGCTTCCTCTTCCGCCTCCCGCGTTCCATATATTCAATCCCAGTACATTCAGTTTTTAAAACAGTCCGCGTGCCACCTTTTACAATTTTTATTCAAATTTCCATTTTTCATGTATATTAAATTTGGTACCTAACATAGGTACCTATTTAAAATATCTAAAATCCTTGATTCGATTCAAACTATTAGGGGAGTACCTACTTTAAATAAATTTTTCAACTTTTCAAAAATAGAATCCTGATTGAACAATCATTCATTGTTTTGCAAAATGTCATTCTCTAACACGCGAACTGTCAAACGTGCGATGTTTTCTGTTATTATCTAATTTTCTGCGCAATTTTCTTAATTTTTCTCTGCGTAAGAACCATTCCCGAACTTCAAGGAATATTCTAAAAAAAGAATTAGCGAAATCGGTTCAGCCGCTCTCGAGATTTGCGCTTACCAACAAATTTAGCGATTCATTTTTATATTATAGATTTAAGATGCTCGTGTTGTTTCTACAGTTTTATGTAATATTGTCCAGCTATAATGACAGTGTTTTTTTTAACGGCGTAATCCGACAGTTTGCCTGAAATAGCTACATATATATATAAATAAACGCTAAAATAGCAAGTGTCGTTCGTCACATAACTTTCCTATCATAAAATGACCTTTAAAACTTTGGCCATTCTACAAGTAAATTTCTTTATTTTAAGTGAATACCGCACAAAAGTCCCAACTGCTCACAACCATCTGGAGCCAGTGAGTCTATGGCATCTCATTTGGAATATTTTTTGAGGTTGAAGGTAGTGGGGAGGAAATAATACGCGGTAGAGGAAGGTGGGGAAGTACCTGGCTATTCAGATCTGGTCCCAAACCACGGCTAAAGCCTTTGAAGCAACGTTTCAATTCTGAATGGTGATCTTACACCAGGGCGATACTGAAAGTATCGTCCACTCTGGAACGTGCCGCAAATATACTACGTTTTATTTTCAACGAATAAATTGTGAAATGCAAAACAACTAATTCAAAGACCGGTCAGTGGCTGAGTGGGCATCACTTTTGGGTTCTACATCACGACACAAGCAACATTTTCCTATTACTGTGGTGCCTGGTGATAGTAGCAGATTTTCACATAATATCAGATCATTCTTAACCCCTGGTTAATCTGATGTGAATGTCAGAATGAATGTTTATCTTGCTTTAAAAATAAATAAAATATCTATATTAATATTTTTAATTTATAAACTAACGTTTAGACAAGATTTTTATGCATAGCACAAAGGGTAACAATTATTATAAGCAATAATTATCAGCCTGAAACACTCATCAACATTGAAAAATCTTCCGAGAAAAGATACTTGCCGCCAACGGGACTTGAACCCGTGTCCTTCTGATTGCCGGTCAGCTGCTCTTGACCACTGAGCTATGGGGGCTTATCAAATACCCAGCAAATAATTCAATATATACTAGTGTTTCATTCAACAATTACTGCTTATTATATTTTTTCCACCTGAAAACAACCAACTTTATTTTTGCGAGAGAGACATTGTAAGTGTTAAATCCCTCGCTAGGTGGCGTCGAGACAAATTATGACTACATTTATTGGGGAAATACTTAAACTTGTCAAATATTAATAATTATTTTTAATTTATAAACTTTCAGGTGGAAAAAATATAATAAGCAGTAATTGTTGAATGAAACACTAGTATATATTGAATTATTTGGCGGGTATTTGATAAGCCCCCATAGCTCAGTGGTCAAGAGCAGCTGACCGGCAATCAGAAGGACACGGGTTCAAGTCCCGTTGGCGGCAAGTATCTTTTCTCGGAAGATTTTTCAATGTTGATGAGTGTTTCAGGCTGATAATTATTGCTTATAATAAATATCTATATATTCTTTAAACATACACAATAAAATTAAAAATGTGTTTTATATACATACATAAATGATTGTTAACGTCGGGATTGCTAGTCGAGAGCCTTACCCCTCGACCACGGAGGCCGTCATTATTGTGTAGATATACAATGGTGTTTCCACGTTAAAATTATGAATATAAACAACGGAATGTTTTTTTTATTGTAGTGTTAAAATTCTAACCTGCAAAAAAGCAGGCACGGGGGCTCCATCGAAGCCAGAGTCATGTTAGCTTCTCAGAAGCTGGGGTATTGTATTAATGGGCCAACACATACTGCAGATAGTACAAAACTGCTGACCCTGCGCAAATTGCAAGTCCGCCTGTTGAATTTGGCAGCCACCTTTAGTCTAGAGCCCCAAAATACTTGAAAATTTCGAAAGCAGAAACGCGTGGTTCATTCGATAGATTTTCCTCTCTAACAAATGGATTGCAATGTTTAGCGCACGGGTTTCAGGTGGGAATGGTGACCTTGTTTTACCGGTATTTCAATAGAAGATGCTCCGAGGAACTAGCGCTATTGAACCCTTCGGCACTGGTATCAAACACATTAAACACACGCTCAACATTTGTACACTGTCGACATTTTTTGTCGCTTTAAAAAGGGTCGTTTAAACATCATATTTTGAGTTTTTCTTATAGTATTTGTACCCATGTGTACCAAACTACACATGTTTCGCAAGTGGGAAGCTATAGGACAAACATGACGACATAAATCGAGCAAACTGGAAGTCAATAAATAACACCAACTACAACTTACGAACTCACTAGAGTCACTTACAGCGGCAATCGCACGATGATAGTCACTTGTGACGTCACAGAGTTATTGGGCGCGAAAACACCTTTTTGGCGGCATTTTAAAAAGGCTTATTTTAAAACGTCATAGAAAGTTTATTCGTTGTCGTAAAAATAAAATAAAAATTCCGTTTTCATCATAATTTTATACTTAATTTTTTTTCAATAATAAAAAAAAACTGTGAAAATACCCTATTATGCGCCGGGGTGTCCACCCAGCGTATAAGTGGGGCGGGACCCAGGTATCAAGTCAGTTAGCCAGCACAGCCCGTCGCGCCAACGTCTCTTTCTGCCTGCCCGCCCGAACTCGCTCTGACCTGCTTCCATTCGCCTCTTTTCACTTCTGACCACCGCACCGCCTTACCTCTGGACCTCGGACACTCTGCTAGTTAGAAGGAACTACGAGCCCTTGGATCACCTTCAGACAAGCTCTTCAAGCGGACAGCCCTGAGACGCTCTCCCGACTTCTTAACGCCTCCGTGGACTGCGATCAGCAACCTGATTTCTATAGCCTAGTGTGCCTCACCCTGTGCGATACAGCCCTAAAGTTTAAGTTACGGAATTCAATACTTCGTTTGTGTGAATGGACTATGACACAATACATAATACTTATTTATTTCATAAAATTAACGCGATAAATGTAAATGCTTAGAGCAACGCTGACACTCATAAACTCATGAAGGTGTTTTTTTAAATGACAAACATAAATATTGATGTGTTTTTTGAAAAGTTTTGATTTAAAGCTACTTTGCCAGACTAACTAAAATGTATGAATACATATTTTTTACATTAGCTCCACACAGGAGGCTCTGAGGAAAATAATTTCCATCAGTTATGATATAATTTTAGATTTTCACGGCCATTATTTTTTCGTTATTTATTTTTGGGGTGTTATGCCGTGTTGCGCTACCTCCTTCTTTAGCGAACGTTTCGGACAGCGTTTCAGTGTCCATCATCAAGGCCGACGTGTGTAACGCTGCCCGAAACGTTGGATAAAGAAGGAGGTAGCGCGACACGGTATAACACCCCAAAAATAAATAACGAAAAAAAATTTTTTTAGGGTTCGTTTCCTATGTCATCTTAGTAAATGCTTTGTGGAGGGTCTTATTATGAAAAGGAAGGAGAGGAAATTCTAGGAAGGAAAAAAACAGTTAAATGTTGCGGCAAAAAATAAAAACGTGACGGCTTTAACCCTCCATGGCATTTCAAATGGTTGAAAAAATCTCAAGAAGTGACATCTGCTAAACGTGAAAATCAGGTAACAATATTATATCGTTTTATTACCGTCATAATTCCTTTCCCCTGAAGGTCTGGGGACCAATTGCTTCGACTAAAGCCTCCTGACGTCCCTATCTTGCGTTGAATTGTTCAACATTACGTTGAGGTATAAAATATAGCCGCGAATAAAAGAATTCTAGCAAAATTTTCATGTTTATGTAGGGTGATTTTATTTAAAAACATGTTGATGCATTGAAACTAAGGCATTAATTTTTTTGTGTAATATCAGAAAAAGAGATATAGAGAAGGACCATTTGTTTCGCAGAAATTCACATGTGACAAATATTATGTATGTCACGTCACATGTCCAAGATTATAATATCATCGATTGCCCTTTGCACCATTTTGTTTTTTTGAAGTGAAAACTTCTTTAGCACCGTTGTGATTTGAAACTCGATAAAACGAAAACGAACGACGCTGAAAAGACACAAATATACATCTATAGGATTTAGCTTGGGAGAGAATGAGAAAGCAATAATTTTTTTATTTAATTCACGGGTACTCGGTTCCAGCATAATGCGATAAATACACAGTCCCACGCAAGTCTTCTTTGGTGTATTGGTATAAAGCGCATGACGAACCTCAGCGGTCAGACATTTAGCAGAACTTGGATCAAATCCTCCGAACTCAAAAACAAAAAATGTTTTTATTTTTGAAAAATCAATATCCAATCTTTAAACCACTCCAAAATGAACGGGCAAAAAAAAATTCAAAGAAAGCGACATATAACGACTCCGAAGAAGAAATCACAAATACTAATAAGATGACCAAATGTATAGGAAAAGGTGCGCTGAAATTCAACGGCAAAAATATGGAAAAATTATTTTCTACATTGATAAAAAAACTGTGCTTCGAGGTCTCCCCACTCTTGTCTACTTTTTTTCTGAAGGTTTCACTTCTACCACGTATGAATTGCATTTTTTGACATATGGTATATGGAAGTTCCTTGTTTAACACTGATTGTAGGTGCGTTACACATTTCCTTCAAATTGTAATAAACTAACAAGCAAAACAACATGATAGTTGTCCTCTTCTGTGGTCACAATTGGTTCAACTGAAACTGTCTAAGAATCGGCTTTATTTAACCCTTCAGGCCTCGGCATTATTTTGTCAGAGGGTCAAAATATTTCCGCTTTGCAATAAAATCCAAACAAACAATCAAATTAAATTTATAGTCGTATCCGAAAACTAAAAACTGTTTTTAAAAGGTGATAAAATACGCTTTAAAATTTTATGTTTTGAAATAAGGAATCGTCAATTAATCACGTGATGTTTTTTAGCAACTTTATAATCCCCTCCCCCCCTGGTGATAAATGGTGAGGTTTTAGACTACCCCCCCCCCCATACCCAAAATCAAGTGTATTTTTTTACTACAAAGTATATTGACATTTTCAGAATATTATCCTGCGTTAAACGAAAAATAAATACACGTGATATCTCATTATATCCTCCCTCCTCGTGATATTTCGTGATTTTTTTCTGACCCCCCCCCCCCCTTTCGAGCCTCACGTGATTAATGGACGTCCCCTTAGATATATTTAAAAAAAATTATATTAAAATTTTGAATACAAACAAAAAAAGTTTTAAGAAGGTTTTTTTGTAAAGATACTGACAAGGAAAAAATATAAAAACACTTGTATATACGTATTTATAGAAATGTATTATAAACCCTAATATCACATCATTTATTTGTACTTATGTAATAATAATTAATTAAAAAATTCCAAATACTTTTTTTTTCAAATTGTGATCCGAATCTTTGGTTCCATAAAGATGTACATTTTACTTCTTTTGTGGTTAATATTCTGTTTTATATACAAAGCGTGGTGTTTTCTCTGTCTAACACCGTTTAGATCATATTTTTCTAGGGAGACAACAATTTCCATGAGACCCATGTAAGTTGTTCCAAAAAGCGAACAAACAAGCCTGAAGGGTTAACGGGGACTTCTCAACTCTAAAAAAAACTAAATGGCGCTAAATGACCAATTGATGACAATATTTCATTTGAATTTATCTGAAACAACTCTTATTTATTAATACATCAAATGGAATTTAAAACACCTCAACGAGACCCGGCGTAAAGATTTGAACTGAAAATATTAAAAAATAAATTAATTAACTGACTTTCGCAACTTTTCAAAGGGGAAAAATAAAGCAATTGCGTTCAGGAACAGAAAAGCAATTTGCTAAAAAAAGTGGTATTAATTGATTGATCGAGTACCCGAAAACAGCAATCAGTACGGCGCTGCATGAATTTTCATGAAAAATCGGGTAAACACGTGAATCTTCCTCTGAACGCCATTTATAATCAATTTTGTTTTTATGCTGATAAATTACAGTTGGTTTAGCGCCGGCGGAAAATTTGGGAAAGGTTTTTACGAACTCGAACCATGTAAAACGGACTCATCGAAAATATTTCATCGGTACGATTTACTATTATTTTTATGTAACTTGGTAAACGTAAAAAACACAAAAACATTTTTATTTTACGTTTATTGTCCAGACGAAATTTGTTATTTGTTTAGGTTACTATGGAGAATATATTTTGTTATTTTTCGTTATTTGTTTTTGGGGTGTTATGCCGTGTTGCGCTACCTCCTTCTTTAGCCAACGTTTCGGACATCGTTGCAGTGTCCATCATCAGGGCAGATCCGGCAGATCCGGTAGACATCTACCGGATCTGCCGGATCTGCCCTGATGATGGACACTGCAACGATGTCCGAAACGTTGGCTAAAGAAGGAGGTAGCGCAACACGGCATAACACCCCAAAAACAAATAACGAAAATGCTTTTGGCCGTGAAAATCTTAAAACTTATCTATTTTGTTATTGTTTAGGTTACAATGGAGATCCCTTTGATAGTTAAAATTCAAATATGTATAAAATACTAATCTACACTAATAGGGCGGTGGTGGGGAGGTGGGTAGGGATAGGGAAGGTGGAGGAGGCGGAGTCGGAACCCCCCTAATACTATGCGAGCGAAGCCGGGGGCATAAGCCATAAATAAATAAATATAATATATTTATTTATCTATACGGGGGATGATTTTACATGATAATTCAAGTGAAAAAGATAATTAATTTCATAAGTAAAAATTTTGCATTATTTGAATAAAAAAAAAATAATGTTCTTCTACGGAAATATAGTTTTTTATGGAAAAAAAAATGAAATTTCGAAAATAGTTAATTATCTTTTTTACTTTTATTATACTTCTTGTATTATTCCATAATTTAGAATCACCTCCCGAAGTGTGTGTGCTTTATCTCGGACACCCTGCATATAAAAATATTTTTTTATGAATACATAACCGCTTTTACCGGTAATAATTTCCAAAAATATCATAATCATTTTACAAAAAAAACAAGTAAGTCATTACGAAAATATTATCAGCCGGCGTATGGTGGGATTGCATAATTACCACTGTCATTTAAGGAGATATCACCTGTATTACTTTTTAAAAGTTTCTGACGGCCGCCACGCTAAAATGGCACTGAATATTTTCTATATCTACTAAAACATGATCTCCCCAGAATAAAAAAAAAATCGAATTCCCACAACGCAATTAAAATAGCAATCGTGAAAAGCCGTTCAAAGACATTTTAATTTTCTACCAATATTACCATCGGCAGAAAAAAATTACAGATAAATGTAATTCTTCAAGCTATATACCCATTCCAAAGAAAGGCACATACATATGTAGATACTGGGTAGGTAATGGGTTTAAAAGTTTCAATGTTTTAATTGAATTTGTTGTCGACGTGAATTCGTGTTCGTTTGATTGGTTCATTTATTTGCAAAAGCCAATCCAATCAACTAATGTAAATATTTCCAGTCAACAACGTCCATTTTGAATTTATCTGTAAATACTACTTGGGCAATACCTCTATTAACGTACTCATTTTGCATAATTAAATGGTCCAATATATATTTTGATAGCTTAGAACGATTAATAAGAACTACGTTAACAAAAGTTTAATTGCCATCATCCAAATTCAGATATAGAACGAATTAATTTACCTGGAAATTTAGGAGGTAGAGGTGTAGTTAAAATAACATCTTTGAAACACAATCGGGTAGAAATGCCTAGAATTTTTTTACATAGGAAAGCTAATAGTTCCGAAATGCACAAAATAATTTGGAAGGCAGATAGAAACATTACACCTTTAAATTTACATAACGAGAATGCCAACATTCTTATAAATACTTACCAGGAATTATTAGATTCCTGGTCAAATAAAATTATTCACGCAAAACACTTTAATTATCTCAACCAAACGTATGTTGACAAACTTTCGTTAAACAAATGGTTGAGTATTGGAGAGTTGAGCTCATAAATAGAAGGATTTATGCTTACCATTCAAGATAGAGTCATTAATACTAAAAATTATAGGAAGCATATAATCAAAGATATAAATCAAATTGATGATTTATGCAGAAAATTTTTGGCTTTTCCGGAAACTATAGAACATATTATATCGGGATGTTCTGTATTAGCGCCGTCCGAGTATACATTTAGGCACAATAAGGTTTAAAAATAATCCACCAAAGTTTGGTAATTAAACATAACTTGATTGACTGCCGTAATATAGTACCATATTATGAATAAGAACCAAATTCATTTTTAGAAAATGAATTTCATAAAATATATTATGATAAAACTATACTAACAGACAGAACAATAAATTAGTCATAATAGACCTGATATAGTTTTACGTGACTAAATTTAAACAAAAATAACTTATATTATTGATGTCGCTATTCCAAATTCCTGTAATATTCAAAAATCTGTTTCTGAAAAAATAAGAAAATATACAGATTTAGGAAATGAGATTAAAAGAATTTGGCATTCTCAGACTCTAAAAATATTACCATTTGTTATTTCGGCTACTGGCATTATACCTAGCTCTCTCATTCAAAATTTAGGCATATTGATTTGTCAAAGAATTTATATGTAAAAATGCAAAAATCAGTCATTTTAAATACATGTAGGATAACAAAAGATTTTTAAAATATTTATATTGAGGGATCAGTAGGATTTATAGGTCCAATTAGGAGTTCCACCGAGCCGAACCGTCTGAAATGAAAATATCTGGATTCGGTGAATTATTTTCCCATTTGGTCTCTTTGACATGTTGTTCTTGTATTATTTTGTATTTATTATACTTATATAGTGCAGGTGCATAACGTGGATTTACTAGGTGATCATTTGTGGAAAAGTGCGTGAAACGGTTAAGTTTTTCTCCGGAACGATGTATCCCGGACATAAAATCTAAAGCGTATGTTTTATTCCAGAATGTATGCAGGGGAAGTGCAATGCAATACATTCCTTATTTTGAAATAACAAAAGAAAGACACATAATAATATGAGGTAAAAAATAATTTATATCTACACGTAAATTAAATAAAAACAAATAAGCATGATAAATGAAATATAAAACACTTAAATTAATGCAAATAGCTGTTTACGGGGGGATATTTTACCATCTCCCATCTCCAGAGGGCGATCAGGGGAGGCTCCATCCAGGCAGTCATGGCGGTGATGATCGCATTCTTCGAATGGCGTAGTCTGCGCTATAAACTTTCCGAGCACGTCTCTGCCATCGCATGGGAACTTCCCATGCGGTGGCGGAGACGTGCTCGGAAAGTGTGCACTCGTCCCTCCAGGAACATTTCCGTAGCACTGCAGTATCTCGGTAGGCGGAAGAGTTGGCGATAAACGTTATTTTTCAATTCAGTGCCGGCAACCCGGGCGTTTATTTATTATTTGTTATGTACAATATGATTTTTTTTTCCTTACCCTCCTCACTAGACAAAGTCTGTTCTGAGGCTGGTAACTAACAATTTCTAATTACATAAAAACAAATAAGTGGTAAAACAAAGAAAAAAAAGAAACATATATATTATAGTAAAAATAATAATAAAAAATAAGAGGAAAATCAGAATTTAAAAACAGAGTAGAAAATAGAAAATATATAATATTAGATATTAAGAATATTACTTCTCTCTCATCTTTCCTTGATATTCAACCAGTTTAAAAATCTTTTGAAAACCCAGTTCAAATTATTAGATGCGACGTAGGTCTTTGTTTGGGCTACAAACTTATTGAATATATATGGTGCCAAGTAAGATTCATGTTTTTTTGCAAAATTTGATTTGATATATGGTACTTGTAGTTGATTGTGTGTGTTTGCTCTTGTGTATTGCGAGTGAGTTATGAAGTGTGGTGATATTTTTATGCAGTTTTTGTAGAGATCTTCTTTATGAATAGTTTATTTATGTCTAATAGGTTATTGTTGATCATTATCTGTTCTGTCGGATGTTGATAAGGCTTTCTAAACATAATTCTGATTATTGTTTTATGATTAATTTTAAGTGATTTGAGGTGAGTCTCTGCTGCTGCTCCCCATACTGAAATACCATACATTAGAACACTTTGACAGAGTGCATAATATATATTTTTTAGCTGAGGTAGTGACATAATGTTTCGAATTGTTTTGAAGATGTAAGAGAATTTCCGTATTTTTTTTGTAATTAGGTTAATTTGGAGATCCCATTTTAAGTTATTGTCAACAGTTAAACCGAGATATTTAATATTTTGCGCATAGTCAATTTTGTCACAAACACAGCGTGAGTTAGTTAATGAGGTAACTGTGCAGGGGTGAAGATGTAGTTGTGGGCGACTATCTGGCTGACCAGCTAATGTTTTACTGAAAGTTAAGTATTTTGTTTTAGAGATATTTAGTGTCAGTAGATTATTTATTAGCAATTTATTTACTTCAGTCATCCCTGCTTCCGTGTTTTTGAAGACTTTTTCCCATGATTGGGCTTTGAATAAAATTACAGTGTCATCTGCATAACTGATAACTTTGTACTCTATGTTCCCTAGGCTTATCTCAGTTAGACGAGAAACGTAGATGAGAAACAGTATGGGACCTAAGACGCTGCCTTGGGGTACTCCATACCTGTTGCCTACTTTGTCACTTTCTTGATTATTGATTTTTACAATTTGTTGTCTATTTTCAATGTAGCTGATGAACCATTTTAGTGGTGGACCTATTTTGAGTTTTTGTTAGAGTAATTTGTGTGAGATGGTGTCGAAAGCTTTTGCTAGGTCTAAGAACACTCCTAACACCTTTGAACCGCCATCTAGGTTTTTCACTATGTAGGTGGTTAGTTCCGATAAGGCGTCTTCTGTTCCCATTTTCGCCCGAAACCCGAATTGATGGGTGGAGATCAGTTTGTGTTTGTCAAGGTATGCGAGCAGTCTTTTTTTCATAGTTTTTTCTAGTAGTTTCGATAGCGAATTTAGGAGAGTGATTGGTCTGTAATTTAAGATCAGCGTTTTGTCTCCCGATTTATGTATTGGAGTAATACAACCTATTTTTAGATAACCAAGCAACCTCTAACTTATGCTATTGGGTTGCAGTGAAGTCAACCCATAGTTCTGATGTCCACAGCGAGGTATAGAAAGCGTTGTACAGTATTCTTTTTACTTTGGGGCTGCAGGAGTAAAAACGTCTTGACAGCATAACCGCTCTAACTGATTTCGCTCTTTTCTGCCTTTCCATGTCCTCGATATCCTTGAGGTCGTCTGTGATGACATGTCCCAGGTATTTAACGCTATGATTAACATTCATTTTCATTTCATCTAGCCATGCTGAAGGTGTTTAGACGATATCGTTTTTCTGTTTAAAAACCATAACTATTGACTTGGTGGTATTATATAAAAGGTTATGGTTTTTTGAGTAATTTCTATAATGCGCTTATTGGCGGTGCAAGAAGAACCATGTCATCTGCGTAATTAATGTTATTTACACACACTCCATTTAAACGGCAACCTATTGTGGTGGCATTAAGTCTTTGAATAAGCTCATCGGTATATAGATTGAACAGAACCGGAGACGTGTTTCCTCCTTGCATTATGCCACTTTTCAAAAAGAATGGGTTATAGATCTAATAGAAATGGTTGTATCTCCCTTACTATCATAGTGAGAAATATGATATAAACGGCGTTAGAAAGAGAAAGGACCACATTTTATATAAAGCGTGGTCCTTTCTATAGCATTATTGAATATTCAAATAGAAAAAAATAACCAAAAAAGATATAATATGTACACATTTATCAAACCTAAGTTTCGCATCGCACTTTGTAAGAAAAGATGAAACTTTGGATTTTTTTATGAATTACTAGCGAGTTCCCAGCATGCGTTGCTATGCCACAATAAATAATGCTTTTTATCACTGTGTATCTTTTCCCATTCGTCCCGTTCCCCTTCCGCCTCCCTTTCCTCTCCCGCGTACCCTTTCTCTGTCTTCCCTCTCCCTTCTCCCGCTTCCCCCATCCCGCGAACTCCCATCTCGAGTTCCCCTTCCCCCACCCGCATTCAATACAGTCAGTACCGGTACATTCAATTTTCAAGCAGCTCGCGTACGTCTTCCTCTTCTCGTGAATGTCTTGCGCATGTGTGGATGAAAGTTCGATGAGGCGGACGTAGCGCCATCTGTCATTCAACAACATGAGAGTTAAAAGTTGGGGTTATAGGTATTTTTTGATGCCAAATAAATAAAAAAAATACAAAAAAAAGCAAAAAAAATAGAAACTTTTTTTCCGGATAGGGACACCCTAATCACCTAGCGGTATGAAATATACTTTAAAACCTATTCTCATACCTATCAAACATACATAAAAAAATTCATAAAAATCGGTCAAGCCGTTTCGGAGGAGTGCGACCACAAACACCGTGACACGAGATTTTTACATATAAGATTTTTACATGGAAGGACTTAAAAGTGAGGCGATAATAACCTTTATAATATATTTGTCTTAAAAATACATACGTAGGTACGTGTTTTTCTTTCTTTATCAGTAATTTTAGTTAGATAGTAAGGTGAGCAATTTTTAAAACTTTTTTATGTTTGCGTGTAAAAAAATTATATTTCATAAATTATATGTTCATTTCGAATTATAAAATTTGAAAGCGTATTTTAACACCTTTCTAAAACTGTTTGTATTTTTCATTCCAGTTTTTTTTTTTTTTTTTCATGAGTCCACTCAGACGGCTCCGAGGAAAATAATTTTCCATCATAATTTGTCATCTTTTGTTTTCTTTTTGGGATGCTGTGTAGAGGGTTTTTTAAAGGAAAGGTAGGAGAGGAGAGTTCTGGGAAGGAAAAGGGCTTAAGAGGTGGGTAGGAATCTGGGTATCAGTGTGTCCTGGTCATCCGCCTCCAAGACCTAGACAAACCTCACCCCATGAACCCGGGCACCCCTGCTAAATCACAAAACCACTTGGGGTGACCTATGGCAGAGATGTTGATTATCCAATAAAGGTAGTTATTTGGATTTTTTTATTTTATTGTTTAGCGGAAATATTCCGACCCTCTGAAATAATACGGTCGAGGCCTGACGGGTTAATAAATAATAATAAAATATATTGGTAATTAACATAATAATTCGTACTTGTACTTAACCCTCTACTTTTCCCTCAAATACCATTTCAACAACACTTTTTTTAGTTTATTTGAACACCGTTCAGTCTAACTGTCCGAAGACAGTAGGAACATTGCATCCCCGAATGGGGTAAGTTGTGATACACAGTGCAATATTTGAGATATTTTTAAAACAATAAACGTATGTTATATTGGAGTATCGAGCCACCCCGTTTTAGGGAGAAAATAATCTGCCATACTTATTTACAATTCTAAAAATATATTTCAAGGAGAGTCGTGTTAAACACGACTGAAAAAATTTCCGCAACACATTTCAAAAATTGGTTTCATCCTGTTAGTCCCAAAAATATTTCCCCAGGTAGCTTTATATTAACAACCTTTCACGTCGATCAATCAAAATTATTATTTTTTATTTGAGGCGGTGTGCTGAGGGGCTTTTAATGTCGTTAAATATTTTCAGAGAAAATTTTCACTTAAAAAGTTCGTGGAAATCATTGTTACTTCTCTGAGAATATTGACAAAACACCTTTCAGAACAATATTATGTTTTATTTTTAGTCTATCAATGAAATTTGAATACAGGACAATATCAATCGAACCATTGAGAGAGACGCACAGGCGGGAACCTATCGTCATATTTTTGGAAGTTCGAATTAAAATTATAAGAAGTTAGTAAGCTTTTCAATAAACTAAAATAATCGGCTTTAAAGGTTATATTTGGTTCCTTTTATAAATACATTCATTTTGTAAGATATAAGATACATATTTAACTTCTATTTTAAATAAACGCTACCAGGAAAAGTCAATACTTGACTTGACTCTAAATGTAATTTCTCTTTGGTTAGAAAATTTTATTTCTCATTAAAATTATATAAATAACTCAGTGCCTTCTCATTAACGAGGTTTTTCGTTCATTGAGCTTTAAATTAAAATCTCAGCGTTTGTGGTTCGCTCCCTTTTCCATTAGCGGAGAGTACCTACATAATTCCTTATTCTAACAAACTTGTCGGATTTTTAAATGAATCCTTGAGCCATTTCCTTCTCCTGGAGAATTCCAATCGGGCTCATTAAGCAAGCTGAGGGTCTGAAAATTTGTCATCCTTTTTATTAAGACTCTCACATTTTAAATTGAAAACTTAATCCACCTCTGTCGTGAAAATGCTTATCTAAAAACACAACGGAGTTCCCCTATCCCTTCGTGTTTTATCAGAAACTCCGGAGACTACTTGATGAATAATCTTGGGATGAAATAATTAATTCAGTTTTGTTTTTGAAGGACAGTTTTTTTGTAGTCAGAAACACATCTGGACTTTTTAATTCTGTTCAAAGTTTGAAGCAACCTTGGAAACAGTAAAGGATTCACCCATACAAAATATGAGTAAAAAAACAATATTATTAAAAAGAAAAATAATCTATTCAATTTTTTCTTTACCTTATTGTGAAGCTCGCTTAAGCCGCCGCTACCCGAATTTCTACGGATTTCTTACATATCCCCCCTAAAAAGTTTTTAAGCTCTTAAAAAAATATATGTTATTTTTTAAGATGAAATTAAATAGATATTATATATATGAAATTCCCTCGATATAAAATAATCGCAAAGTATGTTCCCAAAATTATTATTTTCACGTCCGTTTCAGTTATTTTACAAGTTATTTGTATGAAAAAATTCGCAGTGCTTCTTTAATGCTGTTTTAGACAGCCCCCAAGAGATTTTTGCTCTATTTTAAACGAGTCGTGTTTTATTGAACACTAGCAGACGCAGCAACACGTTGCTGTGGCTTACCCAACCATTATAACCAAAGATATTCAAATACAGAAGAGGTATGCTATGGTGTCCGCGCAACTGTCGCCGGACTACGCGCAAATTAGCGTAGTTTTCATACAAAAAGAATTTGCTCATTTCGTCGATTTTTTGAAAATGTGCATTAATATTGGTTAACAATATATTTTGAATAAGGAAAGAATTCGTTCATTTAGTTTAACGTTCGTTTGGTTTATTCGTTAATTATTTGTTCTTTTAGTTTATTTGTTAATTGGTAAACAATATCGGCGACACCCGGAAGCGCAGACCCACATAGTAAAAACAGCAGATAGCACATCTACTTATATTTCAATATCTTTGATTATAACCAACGACATCTGTTAATTTGCATACATATTAAATTCACACCGCCCCGCTGCCCGCTGCCTGAATTGTATCTTTGAATTTTTCGACTTTTCTCTACTATAACATGCATGTTATATACATATAAACCTTCCTCTTTAATCACTCTATCTATTGATGAAAACCGCATGAAAATTTGTTGCGTAGTTTAAACGCACATACAGCGGGAGCGACTTCATTTTATACTATGTAAAGATTTTCACGATTTTCGCTTCAATTTTACCGTTTTAAATATTAGCGCACTCTCTCCAACATTCGTAATTAGATATCTCTCCATCTTCTTCATTTTGAGCGGGGATACGGCGCCTTAAATAGGTGGATTTGAATTCGCAGCCAATATTACCCTAGTACGCGATCCCACCGGCGCAGTACAACGCGCAGCTTCTCAAGTCGCTCGGCTGGTTGGCGGCCGTTGTTTTATAATCCTCCTGGATGCAAGCCGCGTTCAGCGTGGGCTGAGGCCGTTTGTGCCGTTTTGTGTGCTTTCCTTGTGGGAAGGATCTATACCACCAAATGAATATAATGTCCTAAGTGATATTGGGCTAGCAAGCCCTGTGTTGTTGATCAACGATGGAATGCTATTACGGCCCCGACCTCGTTGGCCGATCAAAATAATCATCAAGTAAACGCAGTATGCCAGTACCAACCCTCATTCTTTCATAAAGTGCCTTACCATTAATATCAAGTGTAAATTCCGCTGCTGTATTGATTCAAAAGTTGAATAGTGATGTTTTAATCACATGAACATGATTAACAAAAAAAAATTCTTGGTAAAACTGAAAAATTCAGGTTTTTATCATAATGTAGTCGTCCATACTAATAGATATTGTTTGCGCTTCGTTTAGTTATTTAAAATGTGTGTAATCACATAATTTATAGCGTAAATTATATGAAACTTGATAAAATTAAAATAAATTTCAAGTAGACAAATTTTATGTACATTATATTTTCACCGAATTAAATGAAAATTGAAGGTTTTTTTGTGAGAACACCTAATTTGTAAAGCAAGTTATATTTTTGTGTTTGAAGCCGCTTTATCGGCGTAGATAAGCCCCAACACTTAGTGGGCATTATACCCTCTAAAATAATGATGTGTGAATTTACTTCGCAAGACAAATATCTTAAAAATAATGGTAATCCGAAATTGCCGTTACGCCTAAAAATGGCACCAACCTATAAGCGAACGTCTTCCTGCAATAATGGCTCTTCAAATTTCTGGATAGCATCCACATTCCACATATTATTAAAGAGCACCTCACGCAATTACAATATTTCGTGACAAACAAATTAGAACTTCCAAGTTGACCCGACGAGAGCAAAATGCACGATGAAATCACGAGCACGATTTTTTCATGTCACAATAACAAAAATATTCGACAATTTTAATTGATTTCTAAACGGACACTTACATGATGTTTGTCGTTCATTTCAACATGCACAATACATTCGATGCAACTTAAAGTACGCAGGGCAAGAAAACCACCTTTGATAATGTAACGTATTCATAAATATGTATTATATTCAAGACCCATAAAGGAGGTACATATCATATTATGCTGCTTAACCAACGCCAAAAAAAGATGCAAGCAGGTTCTACCTAGTGGCATGTATGCATATTTACAAGGTGACAGAATTCAAAACATGTAATGCAAAATGAAAAATAAAACACTAGGACGTGCTTGGAGGACGGGGACTTAGTTAGGAAGAGGTACGTGGTGCGGAAAAGGAGCTTTCTCGTCGACATTCGAATTAATTCTCGAAAACCGTGATGAACCTGAAATACTGAACTTAGCCGAACGTCTACTATTAAATTCTAACGATTCGGAGGGCTTTGAAGCAAATAATGAACGGTTACCTCGAGAGTGTGTTAACGCCAACGTTAACATGGGGGTGTAAATTAATGTTAATTAATTGGACGCCACCTGTTTTTTTTTTAAATGAGGAAACAGGAAACCATTATTTTGGAATTTCAGGGATTGTGTGGACACTTTTGTGCTGGCATTCATAGGTTACGTTTTGCAATAAAAATATGTTTAAATTGATCTGTACAAATAGATAATTGTAATTGGAAAAGAGTCGCACAAAGAACATGTAAAATCAATATATCCTAAGCTAGCTTTGGGCGAGAGGTTAGAATCATGATTAGGGCATTTTGAATCTTCATTATATACCAAATTGCGGCGCCTTCCGGGTGCTTTGACAACTGTCAAAGGTTATGCAGCTCGGGATGAGCGATGGTCTCAAATGTGATCATCCTTGCAAATCTCCATTGTGACTCCATTGGTAGCAAATATGGTTTATTTCTGAGGGTAGGTAGGATTACACCTTACTTGAATACTGGTAGAATATTGCCATGAATCCATTGATCTTCCCATGTCAGGATTATCCTTGCCGGGATATTTTATCTGCCTAGTTAATCCATCTTCCTTTTAATTTATGAATATGGCGATCAAACTTTGATTAGTCGTTTTTTAGTCTACGGGAGCTCCAAGCCGTGGAACTATAAAATAAGGAATGATTTGCTTCCTGCTTGCTCATTTCCAAAAACGCCCCAGTCATCTTCTGTTCAAAAATCCCTCTTGCTTGCAGAAAGGTGTTGCCAGTCACATCCCACAATGTTCCACATATGTGGGGAAGGAGAAGTACCTGCTTAGTTACGATTATATACGTAACAGGTGTTTTCTCTTGGAGTAAAAATAACCTCGTTGAATTTAATGTTTCAAAGACCCAGTCATGTCTGATTACTCTAAAAGGGATCGAAATGAAAATCTAGTCTTCTTTAACGGAAGCAATCTTTCGAACAGGCCCTCCTTTGATTTGCTTGGTGTAACTCTAAGTGACCAGCTCAGATATGGGGGCTCCACCGAAGCCAGAGTTATGTTAGCCTCTCAAAAACTGGGCGTACTGTAAAGGACCCGCAGGTATTTTAATAGCACATAACTGCTAACCCTGACCCGAATTTGGCAGCCACCTCTGGTCTGGAGCCCCAAAATACCTAAAAAAAAACCTCGAATGCTATCCTTGTTCTACCGGTATTTCAATGGAAGATGCTCCGAGGAATTAGCGTCATTGATCCCTTCGGCACCGGTGCATAGTCGGGAAATACGCCAAAGGCGTGTCCAACAACCATACACGCTTGACATTTGACGGCTCGTTCTTTTGTTCAACAGCTCGGCTGTGGAACGATTTGCCGTCCTTTGTGTTTCCTCCTTCCTACAACATGGGTCTCTTCAAGACTAATGTTCATTCCTTCACTTCCTCAAAAAGACCCTCCATACAGCATCTCGGATGACATAGGTCCTGAGGGAAATTATTTTCCTCCGGGCCTCCTGCGTGGAGTTAATGTGAAAAAAAAGTTGTAACACCCCGTGACAATTGTATTTTGAGAAAGACAAAAAACGTATTCTTGGTTAGTTAGCGTTTTTTTATTGAATAAAAATAGACTTTTCTCGGGAAATTTATGGCTTTAGTAATAAATCAACATTTTAGAGTGAGGCATTCGATAAACAATGTGTCAATCTCCGACTGCCGTTTGTAATGACTGGCCGAGTTGTAACTTCCACGGTCTCCAGTTCAATGAAATTGCTTCGACGCCTAGTGTCGTATCATATAATATATTTTACTAGCAGAACACCCCAACGTTGCTCTGGCTTTACATAGAGTTTTTCAAAATCTGACACAGGCAGTAATTTTCCTCTTATTTTTTACGCTAAGTGTGCAAAATTTTATCGAGTAGTATCTACATTTTGCTTAAGGAATGGGGAAAGAGGTAATTCTGTGACATCTGATTTAAAAATTGACTTTTTTCTTATTTTGAAGGTCAAGTGTGCAAAATTTCATCAATGTAGATATAAAAGAAGATATAGAAGAAAAAAACTCTGATAAACAATTTGAATTTAGAGAAAAAAGAGGCACAAAAGAAGCTTTGGCATGTACCATAGATTACATACACAGCAACTTAGATCAAAGATACAAATGCACAGCGATTTATCTAGATTTAGCTAAAGCCTTTGATTCAATCTGTCACAATACGCATTTTAAAAAATTAGAAAACATGGGTATCAAAGACAAGGAACTCCAGCTACTAAAAAATTATATGTGAGTAATAGAACACAACAAGTCAAAATAAACAAGCATATTAGCAATCCACTTCCGATTACATACGGAGTTCCACAAGGAGGCATACTAGGGCCCGTTCTTTTCACTATTTACATAAATGAACTTTCCAGCATGGAAATAAACGGTGAAATATTTAGTTATGCAGACGACACAGTTTTACTCTTTAAATCTAAGGATTGGAATAATGTATTTAACATAGCAAATTTAGAAAACATGGCTAGACTCAAACATACTTACACTAAACATATCAAAAACAAAAGTTACTATGTACAGTATAAACAACACGGAACAACCAAAAAAACAACACAAACACCATAAAAATACACGAATGTTTAAATAACAATATCTGCAATTGCCCTTCTTTAGAAAAAACAGAACAAATAAAGTATCTATGAATCGTAATTGACCATAACAGATGGACAAATCATATCAAATAAATCACAAACAAACTCCTCAAAACAATACACATTTTCCTAAACATAAGGAACATATATATAAAATAAAACCAATGAAAACAATATATTTTGCACTTTGTCAATCAATAATATAATACGGAATAATTGTCTGAGGAGGAGCAACAAACTCTGCTATCGATCACTTAGAAATCGTGCAGAAAAAGATCTTAAAGGTAATACTTAAAAAACATAGACTTACTGATACAGACCAAATATTCAACAGTTGTGACGTACTAGATATACGCCAATTATACGTTAAAACTCTTCTGAACTACACTTTCGACCAAAAAAACAAATTTCAACAATCTCAAAATATCACTAACAGACCAGTAAGACAATCGTACAAAAACAACATAAAAACTCCGACAGTGAATACAAGCTTTGGACAAAGGCACTATAAATATCATGTTATAAAAGCATTCAACAGTCTTACCCTTGAAAATAAAATAGAAGAAAACAAAAATAAATTCATACTCAATAAAAAAATGGATTAAAGGAACAGGAATACCTAGTGAGGAGGACTGTAAACAAACCACTTTACTTTGTATTTTTACTTATTTTGTAATTTTACTTTATCTTATATTGTCATTAAAAAAAAAAAAAAAATAACTAATAATAATAAATAAATTTAAAAAATATTAAAAATTTATTCTCAAAATTACAAAATGGATTAAAGAACAAAAGAGACAATATTACCAAAATCTCATTACACAATAAGAATAAAACACATACACGTAACACTAAAAAACAAATATAAAACACATCATTAAAAAAATACATTTTACCTAAATTATAAATTTTTATTTTTAGTTTAATTTTAGCTTTTTTTTAAGCAGCATTATTTTAATGTATTATGTATTAATTTTTGTTTTATAAAATGGAGGCCTCAGCACAGGTGAGCTACCCAGTGAGGCCGAAATTGCTGAATTGTAATTAAAACTAACTAACTAACCATCACGCCGTTTCCCCGCAGGGGTAGGCAGAGAGGACGGACCGCCGAACAACTCGATCTTGGCACACACTCCTTGCCTCGTTCAAATTCATACATCGTCTCATCCATGCTCTTCTATTATTCCGACTCTTCACATGGCCCGACTCAAGTATCTGATTCACTTGGTCGTGCCATGTCTTCCTCGGGCGTCCCCGACTTCTTCTTCCATTCACATTTGCGTCATATATTCTCCTTACACTCCTTTCCTCGTTCATTCGCTCTACATGCCCAAACCATCTGAGCGTCCCTTTCTTAATCTTACTCATTACGCTCACATCAGCCTTGCATTCTTCGCGGATCTCCACATTTCTCACACGATCGTACATGGTTTTACCACACATACGCCTCAGGGATCTCATTTCTACAGCATTCAGTCTACTTTCATCCTTCCTCTGCCAGTTCCATGCCTCACTGCCATACATCAGGGTAGGTACCAGCACTCCATTATGGAAGGCTAACTTCGCTTCTTTGGACAGTTTTTTGTTGGCGCCAACGGCGTTCAGTCCTCCATTAGTTGCGAGTTGCCTGCATTTACCCTTCTTTCGATATCTCTGTCAGCCCTTCCATCTCTCGTAAACATACTTCCCAAGTACACAAACTCACCCACCTGCTCCAAATACTCATCATTCACAACTATGTTGCATGATGAGTATTTGGAGCAGGTATAAGCAGGTATAGCATTTTAAACATAGTATTTCAACTATGTTAAAAATGTTAGATATTATGTCAAATAAATAATAAAACTGTTGATATGTATAAAAAAAACAAAGGTGCACAGGGAACTTCTTGGTATCTGTAGATTTTAATAGGCGATGGCTGATGTCCCCGGCTTTGCAAGGTCTTTATGCAGAGTTTTTCGGAATCAGGTGAAGAGAGCAATATTCTTCTTATTTTGAACACCAATTGTGCAAACTTTCAAAATTTCAAAAAATATCAAAATACTGCTTTGAGGGTCGTGAAAAGGGAATGGGATCTTGTCCTTGTTTTTAAGGTCCAGTATGCAAAGTTTCATCGCCGTCAGAAAAAAAAAACTTTAGATTTGTTTACAATTCAAATCCAAGCCGCATACAATGAACTGTATTATTTTAAAAGATGCCTGTATCTACCATTCTCGAAGATTTTATTCACGTCGTTCTTCGTCTACAATACTCAGCATTGCATACTATCTTATCTTGATTACACAATTAGTTTTCAAATAGTGTTATAACCTAATTCCTAATTCAAGGCATACGATACCCGATGCAAACTCCTTTGCCGCATGTACTTACATAGTGTACATATTGTACAACCTGTTCATGCTGGGAAATCCAGTCCATGGATCACATTGTTACATGCGCCTGGCATTTTCCATCAAAGAGGATCAACGAGATGTGCACATGACACGCGCTCCGAGCGTGAGTTGGATGTTTGGGAATTTGAAGTTGGTGTATGTATAGTATACTGCTGGTAGTAGTGCGGGTAAATTTTCTGATTTATCGCGAAGAAGATTGATTGACAAAATAAAATGTTGATGCTTAAATTGGATATTCCATTAGGAGGTATAGTTATTTGTAAGGACTTTTATATATAATGCAACACATTTTTTTGTAACATTATGTTCAATTTACATTATTCCAGTCCAGTAACCGAGTAGCGCTGGACTGGAATGGGAGGCGTCTACTAATATCTACAGGAATTCCAAAAACTGAACAAATCGGACTGAGGAATGAGAACCAAAGTGAGGACGAATATTCACAGCTCAAACTGCTGACTGAACCAAAGTGTGGACGAATATCTACAGCACTGGCAGAGGTTGGATTTGCAATTATGTATAGTAATAATAATAACGTAGTATTTATATAGCGCAGTTTTGTGATGTTTCACTTCAAGTGCGCTATAGCATATTGGAATAAGGTAATATTGCGTATGCAGTTTAAGAAACTTAATTTATGTATGTATGTATGTAAAAATCCCTAATATCGGACTATTGGTCACATTTAGCTGATTATTAAGGATTTGGGTTTTTGTTTTAACAGCTTTCTTTATTTCGAGTGCTTCTAAATTATTTAATCTGTTACCATGACCATTTCTATGTCAGTTAGGTTAGGTTAGGTTAGTTTAAGTTAGTTTAGGTTAGGTTAGGTTGTGGTACCGTGTATTTCAAAATAAATAAATATCTTTGTATTATGACCTCCATATTAGTCCAACCTACGCTTAATAGATATTAGTCACCACTGGGACCGTCATAGTCCTACCTTAGCTCTCTAGATATTAGTCCTCACTCTGAAGTTCACAGATAAGTCCAACATTATGAGCTGTAGATATTCGTCCCACATACAGGCTGTAGATATTAGTATCTGGAGTCCTGGAATGGACCGGGCTGGCCTTCCCCGCCAACCCTCCCCCCTCTCCCTCTCCCCCGTCCCGCCAACTCTCCTCCCCCGTTTCATATGGAAACTGAATTGCCTTCACAAACATCTTGAGCAAGTATTTGTATCGGTTTCCTTAAAAAAACAAAAACTTATAATCGGTTGCACATATATACCACCAGCCCCCGGCTTGCAAACATATAAAGATCACCACCTTGAAGTTGAAACTATGCGAAGAAAATTTCCTGATGCTACATTTATTCTGAAGGGTGACTACAACCTTCCAAATATCATATGGGACATTGAGAATATCGCGTCCTCGAGCCCGGACAACATCGATCATGGTTCCCATGAAATTTTAGAAATGACCAACTTTTTAAATTTGCATCAGAAAAACCATGTGTACAACATCAATTCTTGTCTTCTCGATCTTGTCTTTACAGATTCTTCTAGTGTTAATGTTTATGCCTTCGTTGAAATGATTCTTCCAATTGATAAATACCACCCCCCCCCCCTAATAATCATTTGCCTCAATACTTTTGTTAAGGTAATTGACCCCACGATTGTCAAACGTAATTTTGAAAAAGCAGATTACCCAAAGATTATAAAATTTTTATCTACTAATAATTGGGTTTATGATCTCACTTTTAAAAGCACAAGTTTAAATGAGGCCTTAGAATATTTTTACAATGCAATTTATCAAGCAATCGATAGCTTTGTTCCCCTAAAAAAATATTACACTTGTAAATTCCCTAAATGATTCGATTCTGAACTAATTAATCTAACATACGATAAAAAAATTGCCCACAAACGTTATAAAATAAATAGAACGCTAGATAATTATATCGCATTCTCTGTTTTGCCTAAAGATTGTACCAGGAAATCGAAAGTATGTTTTAAAAAATACACAATGTTGAAAATTCTATTTTAACAAATATGAATAAATTTTGGAATTACGCTAACTCCTTTCGGAAAAATAACTCTAACTTTCCTGGTACAATGTTTTACGGGGAAAAAGCGGGTCATGACAAACGATATTGTAAATTTATTTGCAGATTTCTTGAAGAGTGTATACGTTAAAGACAATGACCACATTTTATCTGATAAACCCCAATTTACCGAAAGCTCACTCAACTTGCATAACATCCATGTGGAAGTAAATGATGTTGTGACTTTTATCAAACAGCTGGATATCAGGTCGAATTCGGGGCCAGATATGATTCCCTCAATATAACTTAAAAACTGTGTCCATGTTCTAGCTCTTCCTATTACTATAATTTTCAATTTATCTTTATCTACAGGTTGTTTTCCTGAAATTTGGAAAAGTAGCTTTATAACACCTATTAAAAAGGTGATAAAAGTCAACTTGAAAATTATAGACCCATATGTATTATGTCATCACTACCTAAACTTTTTGAAAAGATTATATTAAGTAAAATCGTGCATCAAATTAAACCGCTTATATCAATATTTCAACATGATTTCATGCCTGGCAGATCTACGTCATCTAACTTATTGCTTTACGAAAATTTTATTTCTAATGCTCTTTCCAAGGGTCTTCAAGTTGACACTATTTACACTGATTTTAGCAAAGCCTTTGATACTGTTTCTCATCGCATTTTAATGGAAAAATTAGAACACTTGGCAATAAGCGGCAACTTTCTCGAATGGCTTAGAAGCTAATTATCATATAGAAAACTATCTGTAAAAATTAACTCCACAACCTCATACACTTTTTTTGCCTTAAGTGGGGTCCCCCAAGGTTCCCACCTAGGACCAATTCTTTTCCTACTATTTATTAACGACATTTCATTAATTTTCAATAATATTCACTTTCTTCTATTTGCCGACGATCTAAAGATGTTAAAATCGATTGAAAATTCTTCTGATTGTTTAACTCTACAAATGAACTTAAATAAACCTTATGAATGGTGCATCGCAAACAAATTATATCTTAATATCAACAAATGCCAAACGATCAGTTTTCATAGATCTAAAACCCCTTTACTATTCGACTATACAATTAACAATGCCACTCTAAAAAGAGTCTTTGAATTCAACGACCTTGGCGTTATCTTTGACTCCAAATTACGCTTCTTGAATCACATTATTAGCATTACCAGTAAGGGATTACAAATGCTTGGATTTATCCTCAGAAACGCTAAAGACTTTAATAACATAAAAACCATAAAATTACTATACACGTCTTTGGTTAGAAGTCAGGTTGAATACAATTCAAGCATTTGGTGTCCTCATTTCAAGTCTCATTATTTACAAATTGAAAAAAATCAAAATAAATTTTTACGTTTTATTTATTTCAAAATTGGTGTTCCTATTATTGAAATCAATTGTGTCAATTTACGCAGTAAACTTAACTTATCGAAATTATCTGAAAGGCGAAAAATATTTGATCTCCTTTTATTGTATAAAATTGTTCATTCAAGGTTGGACTGCCCTGAAGCTACCTACTACCTCCAAAATATACTAGACGAAATATTTTATTTTACAACAATAACTTCGCTACGAATTCTGTGATGGAAAGAATACACAGGTTGGGAAATGAACTAACTGATGTCGCTGACATTTTTAATTTAAATTTCGATTCATTTAAAGCCAAATTAGTCCACCACTTTTTAGATGTAAATAGTGAATGAAAAATCATTTTATTTTATTTAAATTTTCTTTTGTTTATTGTTTTTTATTGTTCTTATTTCAAAAGCATACAACGAGTAATTAAGTAAAAATAAATGTCTTTTGATTATTTTTAATGTTTTTGTTGCTCGTAGGTATATGTACATACTAGTTCTTTAAAGTCATCCATGTGGAATTAGCATTAGATGTATTCCTATTATTTTACATTGAGTTTATGCTTTATTTGTATATTTTGTAATCTTTTTTTATTTTGTGTTATACTGTTGTTTTAAATGAAATTTGTATTTTATATTTAAAAGCCCAATAGGGCGTCAATAAATAAATAAATAAATATATTCAGTCCCAGTGTATTCAGCTTTCAAACAGCTCTCGTGCCACCTATTACAATTTTTTTCATTTTAAATGTTTTCATTTTAACAGCATCATATTTATATCACACATTATTTGTTAGTTTTATTACAGAGATTATATTATTGTTATATGTAACCTTCTTTTCAAGAATAATAACGGAGCTTCAGTGAACTTTATTTGAGATTTTCAAGGCCAATAGTATAATAGTGATTAATTTTTGGAATATTATACAGTGTTGCGTTACTTCCTTCTTTAGCCAACGTTTCGGACCGCATTTCAGTAACCATCATCAGGGCAGATGTGTGATCAGATGTGAAACGTTGGTTAAAGAAGGTAGCGCATCACGGCATAATACACAAAAAATAATTTATAATTCTGTGAACTTATTCACAAAAACATTTTTGTTCAAAATGTAGGTAAACTTAATACTATAACTAAACCATCATATTGTATAACGTATGTACGTAAAATTCAAAGAGAGGAGAAGGTACTGTGTTATAAAAAAATGTATTTAAGAAGTTGAGATTAAAGTGGAGAAAAGATTACACTGGTCAACAAATTAAAAAAAAAATTGGTGCCGAAATACCGTTAATGGATTTGTATATAGGTGTACATTGGCAACACTAAATAATTTTTTTTTTTTTTTTCTTACGTGTAGTTTTTGATCTACTCACCGTTTTGAGTATTGGCTGCAATTAGCACGTTCGTGTGTGCGTTTTGCTATCTTATCAGTACATTTATATAAATAAATTTATTTTCATATAATGTCTTCATCGCGAAGAAGTTGTCTCAATGATCCAAACGTGTTTTGTTATATTTGCGGTGAATATACAGTAAAAAAATCAGGAAATCCATAACAGAATTTAAAAAGGCCTATATTTCGTATTTTAAGTTGAAAATTGTGGATGAATTCAAGCAGTGGATACCCCAGATTGTTTGTATCTGTGCTATAAACACTTGAGACAGTGGGTCAGTGGTCAAAGAAATCGTATGAGGTTCGGAGTGCCTGTGCAATGAAAATAACAAAAAAATCACTATAACGACTGTGTGAAAGTACCGGAGAATTCAAATTCCCTGTACATTATTCTTTTAGAACAGCAAGCCAAAACAAATGGTCCCGTTATTTTTACTTCTGTCACGCTCCGGTATTCCGATATTATTGTGAATTTTAATGCTTAAATCTAGTGTTTTCTTTACACGTTTACGTAGTACGTCTGATTGCTACAGACTGTTACTAAAAAAAAAAAATTTGAAAAAACCACATTTTTTTGTTAAAGTGGGTATTTTCGATGGCCCACAAATAAGAATATTAATAAATTATCCGGACTTCTTAAGTTCAATGAACAATGGGGAACGACCTGCGTGGATTTCGTTTGTGAAGCTTTTTTTTTTTTTTTTTTTTTTTTTTTTTTTTTTTTTTTTTTTTTTTAATTGTACAACAGATTTTTATCCAATTACTGTACAATTTTCTCATTTTAACAGTCTTAACACCTAGGAAGATGATTAATATACAAAAAAATCTTAAGGCTATCTAAAGAAGAGTTATATATATCTAGTGTTTCCGATATTTCGTTCAACAGCACCATTCCTCTTGTCATGCTATGCTGTGCCAGAACATCTGTTCTGCCGTATGGTATTTTGAACAAGTCGTGTCGACGACTACGGCTGAAATTTTCAGGCAGGTATAAGCCATAACATTCCAAGAGGAATGGGCTGTCAATACGATTATGGATTATGTCAAAACTAAGAATTGCAAGATTTGCATAACGTCTAGTTTCCAAGCTAAATCTATTTGTTGCCTCAAGTAATTCCATATGGTGCATGAATCTCGGGTACGTTCCATTCATCCGCATATAGACATACCTAAGGAATTTTTTCTGAACTTGTTCTAGCATATTAATATATTTCGCTTGGTGCGGAGTCCACACACCACTGGCATACTCCAGCTTACTTCTTATGACTCCATCAAACATGGCTATCATTGCATCTGGGTCATCAAATTGCTTACATTTCAAACCCAGGAGTTTGTAGCATGCTGGAGTGAGCCGTGATATATGATCCGAGAATGTCAGTTTGGGATCAAAGACGATACCGAGATCTTTAAAGCTATTGACTCGGCATAATGTTTTCCCTTTAATGTTGTATTCAAAAACTATGGGCTTCTGAGAGCGGGTATATGTCATGGTTACACATTTTTTTATATTGAATTCTAATTTGTTTTTTACTGACCATTCTGCAATAGCATCAAGGTCAGATTGCATTTTTAAGCAGTCATAGTAACAGATTATTTCCATCAAAAGTTTGAGGTCATCTGCAAATAGAAGACATTTGCAATATTTTACACAAACCTGGATGTCATCTATAAGTATAAGGAACAGCAAAGGACCAAGGTTTGAACCTTGGGGAATACCTGATAACGCCGGGAATTGTTTAGATTCATGTCCATTTATTATTACATATTGACTTCTAGCTTTTAAATAGGACGCGAAGAATATAAGTGTTTGTTGATCGAAACCAAGTTTGTACATTTTAAGTAGTAAAATATCATGATCAACTCGATCAAAAGCCTTGGCAAAATCCGTATACACTACATCTATTTGGTGTCTCAAGTCCAGTCCGACGGCCACCAATCGCGAAAATGTTAACAAATTTGAAACCGTGGATTTTCTTGGCATGAAACCGTGTTGGTTTTCTCCTAGAAATGGCATAATTTGGTGATGTAATTTCTTGTAAATAATCATTTCAAATATTTTTGGTATAGTTGACAGTACAGCTACTGGTCTGTAATTCCTTATATCAGACTTGTCTCCAGCCTTGAAAATTGGGCTTACACGCGTGAGTTTCCAAGAATGAGGGAAACACCCAGTCGATATGCTAAGATTAAATATATAGCTCAGCGGTTGACAAATGGTTTTTGACATATGAGCAATTATATTAGGGGGTATTCCGTCTGGGCCTGCAGCCTTGTCGAGCTTTAAAGTTCGAGTACAGGAGTCTACTTCCTCTGGACAGGTTAGCTCAAGACCGATTTTACCAATATCCCAGGGCCTCTCGGTTCGAGTAAAGTCTAGATTTAGTTGAGGAGCAATCTGACTGTACACTGATTTGAAATAATCGGCAAATTTTTGGCTTACTATTTCGGGATCGGAAAAAGTTTCCGTTCTATCACTCAAGTTAATTTGGGTATGTGGATTTGCCTTTTGGGATTTAATAAAATCCCAAAAACATTTGACATCATCTTTGATCCCATACTGAACTTTTTCTAAATACTTTTCTAATTGCTATATCTTTTTTAAGCTCGGATCGCATCGCAGAGAATAACAAGTAATCCGATTGATTCTTGTGCAGATTATATAAATGTCTAGATATAGCGCTCGAGTGACGAAGCGCCAAAAAAAATATCTGCCAAATGTTGGCCGATAAGCTCGGCCTGTCCGCTCAGTGGCGACACCGACACTATCGTTGTACGGTAAACACGTGTTGTGTGACATTTGAAAATGACCATTTGCGCTATATCAGTGTGCAGGAATTACATAGGACGATTGAAAACAACTAAAAATGTTACCTATCATCGGTTAATAACCTTTAAATAACCATTCAGTTAAAGAAACAATTCAGTTTTAATAGTGTAATTTGGTCTTATTCATTCATGTTTACAGGGTTGCCTGTTCTTCAAATTAAATTTTCCCGATAATTATTTCGAAGTAAAAAACCGATCAGATTTACGGTCTTCTGCATCAAGTTAATTTGATAAGTTTGGCCGTGGAAAAATATTTGGCCTTAAGATATCACTATAAGACAAAATTGGATAATATTAACCGGGATGTAAAATCTATACGAAAACTGTTTAAAACACAAATTAAAAGGGAAGGTCATTAAGAATAAATAATAACTATTGATAGCTTTAGTTTTAAAAAGTTGCATTGTCTTTTTTAGAGTGACAAGATAGTTTTACCATTTTTAGGGATTTACCTGGATATGGGCCACCTTCTTTATTTGATGATGATAAAAATTTTAATTTAGACACAACGATACCTGCCGGCCAGTTGGCAGCGTCTATGAATGTATCTTTCTTATTTTCTGTATTTCTTATTTATTTTTTTAAAATAATCGGTAATTTTTGGGGATTAGTATACATGGCTATTACGAATAATTTTTAGAAAAAAACTTTAGATTTGCCTTAATCACTATAAAATGAAACTTATTGCCTCATGGCAGGCGGAAAATAATGCATTTTAATTTTCAATGTCGTTAAACAAAATTTCACTTCCGACCGACACTTCGACAGCCCGCCCGCTGCCGCCCACCATTTGTCACATACACAAGCCCGCTACACAAACCCTGCGTAGCCAAACAAACCATTCAAAAACGTAGGCTGTTTTTTAAAGTAAAGATAACATACACAAGCCCACTACACAAACCCTGCGTAGCCAAACAAACCATTCAAAAACGTATTTTGACAGTGACAAAATGGCGGGCGGGCTGTCCTAGTTTCGGTTCGCGAATTGAAATTTTAGTAAACGACATTGAAAATGAAAATGCATTATTTTCCGCCAGCCGTGATGCAATAAGTTTCCTTTTATAGTGATTAAGGCGAATCTAAAGTTTTTTTCTAAAAATTATTCGTAATAGCCATGGACACCAATCCCCAAAATTTACCAAATAATCAAACAAAAATAAATCTCTTTTAACAATGATTTTCTTTTCATTTATATCATTATATTTAGAGCACTATCTTACTTAAATGAATTCAAAATTAAACGAATTATAGGTCCCACTAAACCGAAACATATTTTTTACCCACTTTTATGGGAAATACTCGGGAGCTGGTATCACTCATCACGCCTACAGTGACGTTGAGCGCTTTACGTTAACCCGTTTAATCACAGGAGACCAGATTTGTCCCAACGCACATAGGTCTCACATAAGACGCCGTAACTCCCTTACTATCATAGTTAGAAATATGTTCTAATCGGTGTTAGAAAGGAAAAACATCATGCTTTATATTCCAATCTAAAAAATAGCCACCAAAGAAATAAAATGTACACTTTTATCTACACAAAGTTTTGAATCGCAAATTGAAAAAAGAATTTGAAACTTCGGGAATTTTTTTAAAAAAAATTTCATAGAGCGACAAAAAATTGAGGTTACAATAATGTGTTTGTTATACATTTGTCTAATAAAATGTGCATCTGTTTTTATTTTTTTTTATTATCAGTAACTTTAGTTAGAAAAAACATAAGGTGACCCATTTTGAAAACTTTTTTATGTTTGTATGCAAAAATTTTATAATTTAAAAAAAATATATATTTTTCGAATTCTATAATTTGAAAGCGTATTTCATCACCATTCTAAAACAGTTTTTGGTTTTTGAATGTGTTCAGAAATATTCCAAATATTTGCATTTTATTGTAAAGCGAAAATATTTTGACCATCCGAAAAAATAGCCAAATTTTTGAAGGGCTTGTGTGCGTGTCACGCGTTTCAAATCTGGCCCGTTCTTTTTTCGGAGTTACAGCGCAACACTCTATCTAAACATTTATATAATCAAAGTTGTGAAGTTACAATTTTTTTATCAGAAGTCAATTAACTAAACTGAAATTGTAAACGACGTGTTAGATAACTTTAAAAACTTGGATGTAATAAGTCCATTAAAGTGCACTACCTACACAGTCATCCTGATCAATTTCCAGAGAATATTGGATCCTATAGCGAAGAACAAGGGGAGCGATTTTACCAGGATCTAAAAACTATGAAAGAAAGGTACCAAGGCCTATGGGATCAGCACATAATGGCTGATTACTGTTGGGGGGTGTAACGTGATTGTCCCACTACACCTCATTCAGGAAAATCGCGATAAAGAAAGTTTTTAGTCTATAATAATGTAATAAATGCTGCTTTTTTACGTAATTTTATTTATACATGTACAAGTCAAAATCTAATAAACTAAACGTAGGAATCCAAAATTTTTGCTATTGTTGTACTCAGTATAAGGTCCTAAGTTAAAAAAAATACAGCTTCTCGGCACCAAAACCACTGTTGACCAGTGTTATTGTTAAAGAAAACATATCACCTTTTTTTCTTTCTAGCTTGCTAACCCGTCTCAGCACATACGTGCCCTCCGGTAGAAATAATCAAAATATAGTAAATGTTTTACAAGGTTTATAAATGTTTTTTTTGTTGTGCAAGGCACAAACACAATTTAAGTACAAGGGAGGCAAATGAAATAACTGAGACGGAGATAGGAAAAGGCAATGGAAGGAGATGACGAAAATGTTTAATTATTTTGTTAAAGTTTTGGACCAAAAACATTTCCACAAATTAGTTATTTTGAACGTTACAAACCAACCTCTCTTGAACAATTTTTGGCAGAATATTGCGGGCAGCTCAGACAATGCTCGAAGATAATGAAGATTTATTGGAACTGAGGGGTTTTCATTTGTTTTTGCATATTTCTCAGTGGTACAGAAAGCCCATAAATTACCGACGACCCGATGAAATTTTGGTAGAAAATGGCACACGACGCTCTTAACAAATATTTGGTTTCCCCTCTCAAGTGTCAAAATTAAACGGGAAGTTTGCCTAGGGACAACGAACAGTTTATATAAGTTTGTTTTATACATAAAGAGTGTTTCAAAGACGGATCGATGTTAATAGTAAATAGAACAATGTTGTTCGTTAAAAGAAATCATTTCTTTATTGAATCATGTTATTTGGCACACGAAAATTATGTGCGAAAGATAATATCGCTCAAATATTCGCCAAGACTTTGGCAGCACACCTCTACTCGATGGTAAAAATTTCTGATGACATCTCTGCATAATTGCTCCTCGATCTCACCAATACGCCTTATCATCTCATCCTTTAGCTGTAGAACTGTTGAACAGACTTATTCAAATTTAACATCAGTCCAAGCCATTGAAACACCCTTTATTTCTAATGTTTAGCAACAATAATAGTATAATTAAAATAAATTATGCGTGCTCCGTTGCTTGCTGAGGTAATTTAACGCGTTATTATGTTAATTTGGAATGTAAATTACTCGTACGTAAATAAGGTACGTTTACAAAACATTTATTTTGAAAAACGCACATTTCATTATGAAATGTTAAAATTTTCAGGCAGAGGTTCAAGATAACCGAAAACCTTTGGGGACGATTTCTCAATCATCGCATTAAACGGATTAGAAAATTAAGTCAACATTGAAAGTGAAATTTAAACAAATGGTGTGGAATTCATATGTTTTTTATAAAAATTATTGATATATAAAAGTAAATTTATTGTGCCACATTAACTGGGCGAAATGGTAAACTGGGTAACGTGGGAAATGCCCACGTCTTACACGACCCCACTGAGAGATAGCTTGGGTTCTCATTGCCTCGTAAACTCTGGTTTGGCATCAATAGGATAAGGTGCTCCCATAGCCGTTAGGGTCCTTAAGGCTCTGCAACCGGGCTCGAAAAGAAGAAGATGGAGAGATACGAAATTACGAATGTTAGAGGAGTGCTCTAACATTTACAGCGACAAAATCGATGCGAAAATGTTTAATAAAACGAGACTCGTTTAAAATAGAGCAAAAATCTCTCGGGGAGCATCTAAGCCGTGGTCGTCAAACTGCGGCCCGCGGCGGGTATTTGTGCGGCCCGCACAAATACCTGCCGCTTTCTTTTTAAATATTTTTTTTTCATGTGCAATTATATTATCCAGCTTTTTTTCAAATATTTTGTGTACCTTATGATTTTAAAACGTTAATTTTAATTGATTGACATTTGATTTTAAAACGCTCAGCTGGTTTTTGACCACATCCTAAGTCGATTATAAACGCGCGTAATGTACTTTTTTCAACGTGCGCATTAACGCCCCCTTATGGGCGTTAGAGACTTTCAGGGGGGCAGTAGAAGAACCAGAGAAAATTAGATATCATTGAGATGGCACAGTGAAGGCGTAGGCACGGAAAAAAATGGTCTAAAAAAGACAAAAAAAAACATGCTAGTCGCGTACTAATAAAGCAATGCAAACATATAAACCTGGAAAGAATTGTCTTTTTAACTTGCTTAACAAAAAGGTACAACATCAACCCCCCACATTATCCTATTTGTCCCTTGACCAGAAAAATGTGACGACCACTGATCTAAGGTATCATTTAAATAAACATTGTGAATTTTTTCACAAATATAATTTATAAGATAACAGAAACATACTTGTTTTTAATAATTTTTGGAGCATACTTTGCGATTTTTTTATATCGAGGGAATTTCAAATAATTTGCGTTTCGGCGCGGGCAGCATCTAGACATTATCTTCAAAAATAACATATTTTATTTTAAGAGCTTAAAAACTTCAAATGTTTAAGGGAGAAATGTAAGAAATCGGTTGAAATTCGGGTTGCGGGCCCTTACGTGTGAATGCGGTGTGGTGCAGACAACCGAACAACAAGTTGTCAACGAATGCCCGCTCTCTTCATTCTTCGGCTGGATTGATGAGGTTCACGGAGCTTTACTTGATGTCCTAGACTGGTTCGCAGACCCTCGTAGATGTCCCCCTCTGAACCTTTACCATACGAAAGAAGGAGTAGAATACTGGGCGATAGATTTCACCTCGTCGTATTAAATATAGTATTATAATAATAATAATAGTTTATTACATAATATATGCAGAGGTAGTGCAATGCAATACATTCTGTTTTTCAAAATTACAAAAGAAATTAGACAAATAATAAAGAAAGTTGAAAACTAAATAACAATACATAAATACAATAACAAAAAAAAACATAAAAAATATAAGAAAAGAAATTGAAAAAAATTTAAGCACCTAAATGAATGCAAGCAGCCGCTTACGGAGGATAATCCAGAGGGCCATCAGGGGGGACTCCATCCAGGCAATCATGGCAGTTATAATGACTTCTTTTATTATCGTTAATGTAATATGATATGCTTGGTGTAACTCTAAGTGACCAACTCAGATATGGGGGCTCCATCGAAGCCAGAGTTAAGTTAGCCCCTCGAAAATTGGGCGTGCTGTACAGGGCCCGCATATACTTTAATAGTGCACAACTGCTAATCCTTTACAAATAACAAGTGCGCCCCACGGTTGAATTTGGCAGCCACCTCTGGTCTGGAGCTCCAAAATACCCGAAAAATACCCTCGACTCCAATTTCCCTCGAGCCCGTCTGATAGATTCTCCCACCTTAACAGACGGATTGCAATCTTTAGAGCACAGGCGTCGGTTGGGAATGCTATCTTTGTTCTACCGGTATTACAATGGAAGTCAAACGAAACAAGTCAAACGCGTGCCCAACATATATACACGGTTGACATTTGTCTCATGAGAACGGGTCGCTTCTTCGATTCGTTCCTATATTCAACAGCTCGGCTTTCCTCCTTCCCACAACATGGGTCTCTTCAAGACCAATGTTCATTCCTTCCTCTCCTCAAAAAGACCCTCCACACAACATCTCAGATGACATAGGCCCTGAAGGAAATTATTTTCTTCAGGGCCTCCTGTGTGGAGTTAATGTAAAAAAAAAAATTGACGCTAATAAATTATTACGCCATTTTTCAGGCAGAGAATGGTACACACTCTAATATAACCACGACGAAAGACCACCAGCCAGAAGCGAAACGTTGCTTTAATTGGCATCAGCTGTGTTTGATGATCGAATCTGTACGTCCAGCTGCTTCCCAATGTTCCTCTTTCCCATCACCTTCCCCACCCCTCAGCCTTAGAGTATTAGGGATGCTGTAGTCCCACTCATTCCAGACCATCGAGACTTTTGTGCGGAATTTATATAAAAACGCTTATTTCAATGTTTGTTGTTATTTTCGATACTTGTTGCTCATCCTATCCTACTCCTAGGTACCAAGGGCGGATCTAGGATTTTTTTCTGGGGAGGGGGGGGCACAAGGGGCGGACGGGCAAAAAAATCAACAATTACTGTTAAGATTTTTTTCTGGTGGGGGCACAAGGGGCGGACGGGTAAAAAAATCAACAATTACTGTTAAGATTTTTTTCTGGGGGGGGGGCACAAGGGGCGGACGGGCAAAAAAATCAACAATTACTGTTAAGATTTTTTTCTGGGGGGGGCACAAGGGGCGGACGGGCAAAAAAATCAACAATTACTGTTAGAAATAAACTTCAAAGAAAGACATACTTCAAGTTTATTTCTACAAGTTCAAGTATGTTTAGGAAGGTTTATGATAGTGTCAAAACAATAGAAAAATTAAATGTTTAAAATAAAGACAGTTTTTCCTTCTAAGTATGTACTGTGATGGAATCTCCACAGTACACAAAAATATCATCTGGGGGGGGGGGGGGGGGGGGGGGCACGTGCCCCCGTGCCCCCGTGCCCCCATGTCCCCGTGCCCCCGTGCCCCCGTGCCCCCGTGCCCCCGTGCCCCCCCTCCCCCCTAAATCCACCCTTGCTAGGTACTAATATAAAGGCGAAAGTTTGTATAGATGTATGTTTGTTACTCTTTCACGCAAAACTCACTGAATGGATTTTAATGAAACTTTACAATAATATAGCTCATACATCAGAATAGGCTATAGCTTAGAGCTCTGGCATTATGAAATTTATACTCAAAAATTGCAATAGGTGGCACGTGAGCTGTTTGAAAAATGAATGTAACGGGTATGGAGGGGGGGTGAAGGGGGAATAGGGTATGGTGGCTGGGCGGAAGGTGGTAGGGGGGAGGGGGGATGGGGTAGGGTAGAGGGTGGTGAGGGAGGGTGAGGGATGAGGGGGGATTTGGGGTGAAAGGGGTGGTGGAGAGGGGTGAGAGGGGGCGGGGGAGAGGAGGAGGTGGGGGATTGGAGTGGGGATAGGGAAGGTGGAGACTTCTATCATAAAAGGTCATAAAAGACGATAGAATGTTACCAATCTTTAAATTAGGACACTCCTTGCTTCATTCACATAATGGCATCTCATATTAACTCTTTACGTGACAAAAATGTAGGCATAGCTAAAATATTAAAACTGTGGAAAAGAATGTAAGCTAACCTACATTATTTTTTCAAGAGATCTGTCTGACTGAAGAGTTCAAGCACTTGAAATCAATAAGATGTTTTCTGGGTGTGGTATTAATCGATATAAAAAAAGAACTCATTAAATAACCTATTTCTTCAAATTCAAACGCACAAAGAAATATAAATTACCGCGCGAACCACTCCAAGACGCCGCCATCGCCAAGTTTCTGTCCACTTATGTAATTTTGATTCCGAAATATGTAAATTTCTCGGATGCTAAAATCCAGAAGTCGAATAATTCATTAAAATCAAATAACGGATAAATTATAATATTTTTTTATTTTTTTTTATTTTAACTTTATGAGTAAAACCTCAAATTGTAATATTTTAATAAATGAAGACAATATAAGCGAAACTCAATCGAAAATCTGGAAACAGAAAAATCAGAAAAACATATTGACACCTCTGGGACTCGAACCCAGGACCTCTTGCTTTCCGGGCAAACGCGCTAACCACTGCGCCACGGTGTCGATATGAAATTCGGTCATGTTTAACTGTACCATACTTCGACTAAGAACCACCTACATTATCTTCATTTTCTTTAACGCACATATTATTGGCAACTATCTTTATGTATGATTGCAAGATTCAAACCCGAACTAAATGCTCTCTAGATAGTGTCTGGATAAATATTTATCCATTTTATTTAATATGCGACATCTATTGACTTTTTTGCAAGTCTAGGATGAATATTTTTATTTTTTATTTTAACTTTATGAGTAAAACCTCAAATTGTAATATTTAAATAAATGAAGACAATATAAGCGAAACTCAATCGAAAATCTGGAAACAGAAAAATCAGAAAAACATATTAACACCTCTGGGACTCGAACCCAGGACCTCTTGCTTTCCGGGCAAACGCGCTAACCACTGCGCCACGGTGTCGATATGAAATTCGGTCATATTTAACTGTCCTGGGTTCGAGTCCCAGAGGTGTCAATATGTTTTTCTGATTTTTCTGTTTCCAGATTTTCGATTGAGTTTCGCTTATATTGTCTTCATTTATTTAAATATAAATTATAATATACTTTTTAATAACCGAATTCTGTGAAAGTGTCGCTAAAGCTCAAACAAATATTTTCTAAGAATAAAATCGTTCAATTATGAGGGTTTTATCTTCTTCTTCTCGTTTGCCCTGTCAGATCCAACCGACATTGGCGATCACTCTGGTAAATGTATCTCTATCTTGCGCTGCCCGGCATAGCTTCTCCACACTTCTTATAGTACCACAACAACTATACATTTATATATTACTACTATACATTTACATTTATTACTACTACTATACATTTACATATATTACTACTACTATACTACATTTCGTAGTACATTACACTCTACTACTACCACTACTACTCTCATACATTTCGAAGCCAGGACGGTTTTATAATCCGGATATTTATTAATGAGTGTTTAGTGGAACCGTTATTGGCCGCTAGAGGGAATATAATAACAAAAGCTAAAAGACGATAACGCTTCCAATATGCATAAAGATGGGTTTTTAGTCCCGGATATTTACGAGAACGTATTGTTTAAGGCCTTTTAAAGGTCGGGAAATTCTAAAGCTAGCGGAATATTTATTATTTATTTAAGCCAACAGGCTCCACGTCCAATCAGTGAGGAGTTTGGGAAATCAGTTTCCGACTAAGCACCCATAAAACACCCCAATATATCGCCCTAGTAAAACGGACGGCCCAATGCCTCGTTAACTGAAACAGACCACCAAATCAATTTCCAGCTAATGAGACCAATCACCCATCAGAAAACTATTCTGGGGGATTCGCATTTCTCTTATGCGTATCTCTGTGTATCTTTCTTTACCTGTGAATTATTTCTATCTTTGTATTTTATCAATCTGTGTATCAAGCCAAACGCACGTTTAACATTTGTACAAAGTTGAAATTAGTTTATGTAGTGTGATGATTATACATGTAGTTTCAGTTTCCTTCAATAGATGTCGATAGCATAGTTAATAATACCATGTTCTGTTGTATTCCAATAGATGGCAGTGAGTATGTGTCTTTGTATTGTATCAATCTGCGTATCACGCCAAACGTACACAGTTGCAATTCGTTAGTTTGAGCTTTCTTCAATAGATGTCGATAGCATAGTTAGTAAAATGAAGTTCTGCTACAACCCAATAATAGAGGGCAGTTGAGTATCATATTAGAAGAGCACCATCTATCGTAGTTCCAGTCTTAGGTGCGATCGATTACGATGATTGCCGAAGGCATCGGCGAGATGGTGCGGGCCCCTCCAGTCCGCTCGCAATAGCGGCAGAACTACTAATCTAGTAAGGACCTCGGCCCAGTTTAATATATATATATATATTTTTTTTTTTTTTTCTGTGATCAAAGAATTTTATTTTATTTTTAATACATAAACGGCTATACTGCCTTTTATAAATAAACATATAATAGAGTACAAAAGTAAGAAACATAATATCATTACATAATAGTAGTTTTAAACTTTAAAATAACATACAATTATTTTGTGTATCACAACAAAAAATAACAAAAAAGAACAATGAGAAATATCATCATTTCATTTCAACATGTCCATATTGCGTATATAAAGTTACATTATGGAAAAATAATTTTTGACTGCATGTTTATATTGCGCTAATTTTAAGAAATAAATGTCGCCGATGTTAGCATATTCATTTCCCAAAATGTGTAATCGACTGATTGGTGAGTAATAATGTGATAATGTATGTGTGTTATTATAGTAGAACGGTAGAGTCAGTCTATTGTTAGCGCGACCAGGGCAATATTTTCGATAACTTAATAAATCAATTCAAAATTAAACGCACGAACGAAAAAAATAGTTGTAAAACACCCAACACATCACATGTTGTCTTAATATTGAAAATTAAGAGACATAAGAGCTTTAAATTACAATACCCAAGACCCCGGCTCACGCCTTCCTTTCATCAAAATCCTTCACAAAGAATCTCCAAAGATGACGGCCCTGAGGGAAATCAGTATCGGATTGACATCCTCCGAACAGAACGTATAAAAACTGCATTTTATTCCTGCGACGTTGCTATGTTACTTTTACCATCGCAAACATGGTGTGAATAACAACTGTCGTATGATGTAATTTCTGGTTTTCTTTAAAATCATTAATTACACTTCGGGGAATTTTCAGTTCATCGAATAAAATAAAATTATATACTTTAAAGAAAACTAAGACGTGGCACTGATAATAAAATTTTAATTACAAAGAATTTAGTCACATGAATTTCACAAAAATATTACGACGATGAAAATAAGAATTATAATAATCCATTCAACTTAAAGGAGGAAAAAACTAACAAGTGAACCGAAAATTGGAATAATTGACTGTTTTTGGATTTTTAAAACCCATCAGCTATTTCATCAATTTAGTGGATTATTCCCGTCATCCTTACGCGCAGAAACTTTTCTTCGGGTTTCTGACACTTGCGAAACATAAACTCGCGAAAGAATAAATCCGAGGATTTGTGTGAGAACAAAAAGTAAAGACGAAAGTTAAGTTTTTTAACCTGGGTTTAACATTGAGAAGAAGTTTCAACGACGAGTGGTGTAGGAGCGTGTAAATAGCCCCTGACACGAGGGATGACTACCCTATGTAAAATTAACGAAAGTTGAATTCTTCCCTATGTGACACAAAAAAACAGTCGACCCAGCAATCTCAAAAACCAAAGTGAAAACAAACAAACACTCACTCAGAGAATGCAGCTCAGCCACGATGTCCACACGAAAAGACACTTCTTTTCAATAAAAATGTCAAGGCGATATTGCATAATCTTGACAGATGTTTCGCACAGCAAGGAAGTTTCAACTATGAAAAGGAATATTTTCAACAAAACAGATGATGACAGTTATTCACTTGTTTGGATACTATTTTTAAAAACAATCCATTTTAGGTGTCTTGGATGAATTATTCTTATGACTGACCAGGAGAGACATCTCTTGGCCTTTTACTGACACTCCCGTCAGAAGTAATTGCTTGATTCACAAAGGTAAGGAAACGCATGAATACACTGCATCTCAAGTCACATAGGTTCAATTCAATACAATACAAAACCCATAGATGGCGACCTTATGGTCTTATAGCATAAATTATCAATTTAAAGAAATTAATGCCCAAATATATTTATGGCGCGTATCCATATTCCCCGCCTTGGAAGTTCGCAGAGCTTACAAAAGAAAGAATATAAAAATACAAATGAAACAAGAAATGAAATAGAAATAAAGTGACTATTCACCGGTAATATTCAGGAATGACACGCATTGGAAATTCGCAGAATCTCATAAAATAAAGAAAAATAACTAAAAATACAATGTAATAAAGTTCAATTGACCAAGATAACGGATATTAAGTAATGCCATGTCTGGGTCAGAGATCATTGAAACAATGACTAAAATCAAAAAAATAAATAAATAAAAATAAACAAAAATAGATAAAATATAAAATTATTGCGTTGGAATGGGATATAATTTGACAACCGGACGTTTAAAAGAACCAAATCTTGTCTTTACCGTCGCAACGCGAACAATTTTATCCATTCCGGGATGGATTTCAGTTATCACGCCTAAAGGCCAATTTAACGGAGGGGAATCTTCTTGTCCCACTAGTACGACAGTTCCGATATCAATCGGATGATCAGAAGTAGTCCACTTCTGCCTGACTTGCAAGGTGTGCAGATACTCTGAACGCCACTTCTTCCAGAAGGACTGAACCATGCTGTCTAATAATTGCTTACGCTGAGTCAAATTGATTTTACCGTCTGCCAGGACAGAAGCAGGCAAGTACTGCAATGGTGTCGACATTAAAAAATGCGCAGGCGTAAGGACTTCTGGATAAGGGTCAGAAGACATAACTGTAAGTGGACGCGAATTCATTATGCACTCAATTTGAACTAGCACAGTCTGTAACTCCTCATAGGTGAGAAGCTGAGTTCCAATCACACGGTACAAGTGTGTCTTCATGCTCTTTATGTTCGACTCCCACATACCCCCAAAATGAGGCGCGCGTGGTGGAATCATTTTCCACTCTATACGACGCTTAGCGAGTTCGCGCTTTAATGAGGGCTCATATTCAGATTCAACCAAAAACTTGTAGAGGTCATCTAATTGTGCCTTCGCACCGACAAAATTAGTACCATTATCTGAATACAAGCATGTTACCGGGCCACGCCGAGAAATAAAACGGCTGAAAGCAGCCAGGAAAGCATTTGAAGTTAAGTCAGAGACCAACTCAATATGAATAGCCTTGGTCACAAGGCATACGAATAGACAAATATATGCCTTTTGAGAATGTTGTCCTCTCCGACGAGTCAGCGTAATACGGAGTGGACCTGCGTAATCTACACCGGTATGTACGAAGGCCTTTGCTTCTGCAACACGATATGACGGTAAATCTGCCATCTTCGGTGTAGGATGCGATGGATTTAAGCGGAAGCAACAATTGCATTTCCGCACCATCGCCCTAATAACAGTCCTAGCATCTAATATCCAATAGCGTTGACGTAAGATAGACATAAGAAGTCCTGGGCCTGTATGACAGTTCACGACATGAAAGTGAGCGATGATCAGATCGACAACACAGTCATGTTTGGGAAGCAAAACCGGATGTTTAACCTCAAAAGGTAAATCCGATTTAGAAAGCCGCCCCCCAATACGTAACAGATTATCTCCATCAAGAAATAGAGATAAACTCTGAAGTCTTTTGGAATGAAATTTGCCTTCCTGGAGTGCAGCAATATCTCCTGCAAAATGAATACTCTGCACAGCACGAATCACAGCCTTTTCAGCAGTCATAAGATTATTGACCGTTCCAGAGGAAAGTGATATCTTTTTTATGAATCGGAGGACATAAACAACAATCCTTAGTAGTTTATCCCAAGTGGATATACGCTGAGCCAGTTCACTCAGGACCGATTTTTCACCCTGAAATGTTGCAATGAGCACATTAGCCTTGTGTTCAGGCATTTCACCAGTATTGGTAGGGTGAAACGGTTTTAATGGCCATTCCAAAGGTGGGCTGCGAATCCATGATGGGCCGTTCCACCATAAATCATGTGAAACGAGTTGGGAAGGAAGCATGCCACGAGAAAGGCAGTCGCTCGGGTTTTCACTACCAGCAACATGGTAAAAGTTCTCTGGAGACAAATTTTCTTGGCACTGAGCTACGCGATTACTAACAAACACCGACCAGCGATGCGGTGAAGAATGTATCCAAGAGAGCGCAACGGTAGAATCGGAAAACGCATATGTTCCTGCAATAGGAAGACGCTCAGAATAATTATCTTGAACCGTCCGTATTAATTTGGACATCAATACTGCGGCACAGAGCTCCAAACGAGCGAGGGTCGTCACTTTGGTGGGAGAAACCTTTGATTTTGCGCACAACAATCTCACTGTAATTTTTCCAAACAGATCAAATAAATCACACAGCCGTAACCATTCATGCTTGCATCGCAGAAAGCAACAACGAGCACCGTACTGTCTTTCAGGACACCAACATGGCGAGGGATTTTTATCATTGAAATTAGCGGAAATTCCTGTGTAAGCGCCGAAAACCGACGAATAACGCTATCAGGGGGTGTATCATCCCAACCAATGTTGCACAGCCATAGCTCTTTGATAAGTAATTTAGCGTACAGAATGACAGGGGCGACCAAGCCGAGGACATCAAATAAACGGGCGACTATGGAGAGTATGCTCCGCTTTGTGCACTTCTCCTGAACATAAGATGTCGTAAAGAAGAAGCTGTCATCAGCTGGTTCCCACGAAAGGCCCAACACCTTAGAGGTATTGTTAGAACCAACAGTGAAGTCCACTGGGCTGCGGTGAGAATCCGGGAGGTTCTCAAGTACAACTTGAGAATTACCAGTCCATTTTACTAAATCAAAGGCACCGGACTTAAACAACGAGATTAATTCTCGAGAAAGACGTATGGCGCTGGGCTCATCTGCAATAGAATAGACCAGGTCGTCCATATACAGCTTGGACTCTGCCACTTTGGCAGCATCCGGGTAATGTGGTCTCATATCCTGGGCCAACTGGCGAACCGTCCGCATTGCTAAGTATGGACTTGCCGTCAAGCCGAAAGGAACTCGATTGAACTGAAAAGTTCGTATGAGACCATTATTTGAGAATCGAAATAAGATCCTCAGGTATCTGCGATGCTTGCTAGGAACTTCAATCTGTAAGTACATTTGCTTTATATCCGCAGTCATAGCGATGGGAAAAAGACGAAAGTCAAGCAAAAGCAGAAACAAATCGGCTTGCAAATTGGGACCAGTATGAATAATGTCATTCAGTGACAGCCCTGTGTGTGTTTTAGCACTAGCATCGAGCACAATACGAGGCATTGGTTTGTCTGGACGAGTGACAGCATGATGTGGGATGTAATATCCATCTTCTGTGATATCAGACTCTGAGACTTCTGATAGGTAATTATTTTCAATATATTCACTGATAACCTTGTTATAATTCTCCTGCAAAGCAGGGGAATGTTTAAATTTTCGCTCCAATGCCAAAAATCGGCGTTGGGCAGCAGTACGAGAATTACCCAATTGTCTTGGATCTTTACAGAAAGGTAAAGCAACAGAATATCTACCATCATCAGTGCGAGAAATTGATGAAGTAAAGAGATTCTCACATTCTGTCTCCTCCGGACTTAGAAATTTTATATTAGGTATCTCTTCTAACAGCCAAAATTTTTGCACTAAATCATTAAGTGCGAGTGCCGAGAATGATGTGTTTGTGTTGAGCACATTATTGGGGTAATCACCCATCAACACGAAACCGAAAGCGGTCGATAACGCGGGGGGTGCACTAGTACCCGATTCAACCCTGTTCCCTAAATAAATATATGGGAACAGTTGTGCACCGATGACGACATCCACGCATCCAGGAATATTCCATGTTAAGTCTGCGAGAGGTATGCCCTCTAAGTACCTCATATCACCCTTGGCTATATAGTGATTAGGTAATTGGTCGGTGATACTGTCAACGACAAGCGCATGTATATTATATTTATTCTCTGGGTATACGCGAGACTCAATATCCAAATACACGTAACCGAAAATTGGTCGAGACGTTGATCCAATTCCTTTGACAAACGAATTACTCAAAGGAATTATTGGTAAATTCAGCGTCTTACAAAAATCGACCGTAATCAAATTATTTTGAGAGCCATTATCAATTAGGCACCGAACAATAACTTTATTTCCGTTTTTAAGCTTCGCGTATACTTGTGCGGTCGAAAGTAAAATAGAAGAGTTCGGTGTTACTTTGGCACAAAGCGAACACGAAGGATTGACATTCGCGGTCCCCTCCACTTGCTTATCACCAATGCCAGTTCCATTGATGCTGGATGACACTGGAGGGGGGACTGACGGTTCTTCACTGGTAGGTACTTGCGACGTATGTACATGAGTATTGGTTTTCATATTATTCACACTGCCGAAATGTAAGAATGTATGATGACGTTTATTGCACAAATCACAAACTAACCCCGATTTGCATGACTTGATTGTATGTGAACCACTAAGGCAATTTACACAGGCATTTTTCGATTTTATAAATTCAAATCGAGCCTGTGGGGAACTCATACATTTAAACTTTGAGCAAACGTTGATTAAATGATCAGTTTTGTTACACAGAATACATCCTTTCGGCGGAGCTGGGAAGCGCGGAATATTCGCATTACTCGCGACGAACGATTTAGTATTATTTGATCGGGAGGACGAAATGGGATGCGTTTTATTTACGACACCATGCGAGTTACTCGTTCGTTCTAAAATCTTTACTTGATCTTGTTCAAACGAAACTAACTCATTATAAGAAGGAATTTCTTTATTACGAACTGTCAGCTCAAAGTTCTGAGCCGTCTGTGAATCAATTTTTCTTACCGCGCAGTGAAACAAAATAAAATCAGTTAAATCTTCAATACCTAACTGCTTTAATGCCGACACTGACGAAGAATATCTTTCAATGAAAGAATTGAGACTGGCAGATGTATTCGTGCAGTTTTTCGCATCGAGAATATTATTTAAATAATGTGTTCCTAGTGTACGTTTATCTTGATATTTTTTAACTAAACTCTCCCAAATGATCTGATATGTATCACCCGAAGGCACAATGCCTGCGGTTATGTTCAAAGCCCCGTGTGTGAGTTTTCCGACTAAGTACTGCACACGCTGCGAGTCAGTTAGCTGTCTATTATTATGGATATTGGCTTTAAATGACTCAAAAAATTTCGACCAACTTTCATTCTTACCATCGAAGGTTGGAAGATCTATTGCAGGAAGATTAATCATACACGGCTCCCGCGACTTATTTTGTGACGTCAGTGACTCTCTTACAGAAGTTTTCATATTCGATCTAGTTCGTTTGACCTTCAAAAAAAGATCATCAAAAGCATTTAAAGCTTGAAAATCTGGTTTAAATTCTGGATTTAAAGTTAACTGACGATCATTGATGCTATCTATAATATTTTCAAATTGACTCCGCATTTGATCAATCATCTCTGACTGAGCCATAAACACTTCGTTATTTCTTGACTCAAAATTAGATATATTATTTGTTGCATTATACAGATCGTTCATACGAACAAAAAGATTTTCCTTTTTTGCGGTTAAAAGAATAAGCGATCTGTCTTGAGCCTCATCAAAACCCTCCTCCGTAATTCTTGGCATTTTTTTTATATATGCGAAAAGATTACCACAAAATTTTACAATAATGTTACAATGTTAATAATTAATTAATAATAATGTTGCGAATAATTATCCAAAATTACGACAATTCTGCGAACAATGTTAACAATCAATTAATAATAATAATGTTGCGAATAATTATCCAAAATTACGATAATTCTGCGAACATCCAAATATGTCATCCAAAAGCAAAAAACAAGACCAGCTATAGTTCTCAAAAAATGAGAGGTACTTCAAATTTACCAAAAAAAATACGTAAATTCAAACATCCATGTAATTAAGCTATAATCTCGAATTGAATGTATGAATGAATTAATAATCCAGGCTACGAAGGACCAATAAATATGTAGGAGCGTGTAAATAGCCCCTGACACGAGGGATGACTACCCTATGTAAAATTAACGAAAGTTGAATTCTTCCCTATGTGACACAAAAAAACAGTCGACCCAGCAATCTCAAAAACCAAAGTGAAAACAAACAAACACTCACTCAGAGAATGCAGCTCAGCCACGATGTCCACACGAAAAGACACTTCTTTTCAATAAAAATGTCAAGGCGATATTGCATAATCTTGACAGATGTTTCGCACAGCAAGGAAGTTTCAACTATGAAAAGGAATATTTTCAACAAAACAGATGATGACAGTTATTCACTTGTTTGGATACTATTTTTAAAAACAATCCATTTTAGGTGTCTTGGATGAATTATTCTTATGACTGACCAGGAGAGACATCTCTTGGCCTTTTACTGACACTCCCGTCAGAAGTAATTGCTTGATTCACAAAGGTAAGGAAACGCATGAATACACTGCATCTCAAGTCACATAGGTTCAATTCAATACAATACAAAACCCATAGATGGCGACCTTATGGTCTTAAAGCATAAATTATCAATTTAAAGAAATTAATGCCCAAATATATTTATGGCGCGTATCCAAGTGGCGTTGCATTGGAAACATGATTGCATTGAAAAGTATTTTTTATTTAATTATAAGTACATATTATGCACATAAAAATTTCAACGATATTTATTTTCCTCATGCCCCCCTGTAAGGAGCTAATGTAAAAAAAATACGGAATTTTGCCTGACGGTAGTAGTAAGTTCCTATAATACCAGATTTACGATACAGAAAATATATTAGTTAGTTTTTGGTGAGTGGTCTAATAACATTGCACGATCAATGTTTTCAGATTATTATTGTGGAAGTAGAAGAAATTTAAAAATTGTCACGTCATTCGTAACCTGGGAACATCAGTAGCTTTTAAAGGAAAGAGTAATAATAATAATAATATAATATCTTTATTGAACAAAAATTTAAAGATTTATAACTACAAAAAAAGTATACAATAGTTTAAAACTTGCATAAGTACAAAAGATAATAATGGTAAACAATATACATATAACAGTAGGTACTTAAAGAATAGAGATTTATAATTATAAACGTAGGTTTCTCGTAACCTGCCTCACTAGGCTAGCCTGTGTTGAGGCAGTAATTTTACGTCAATTTATAATTCTGTGAAAATACCTACACCTATATTAGAAAATAATCGCACAATAGATTGGTTGCATTAATAATAACAATAACATAGGTGCAATAGTGACAGCATTGGTTCATTACTAATTTCGAATTTGGGTGAGTGCACCGGTAAATGCCCTATCATTATTTTTTATCCAAACTTTTATGTTTTTTTTGAAATTTTTTTGTGAATCACATTTTTTTATACTAATTGGAAGAATGTTGTAAAGTCTTGTTGCAAGGTATCTGAAGCTACGTTGACCAAAAGTAGTATGAGTTATGGGAATTTGTAGTAATTCTTTGTTATTGTTTCGAATACAGCGAGTATTTAATCTTTTTTCATAGTATTTATGTATATTTGTGAATAGATGAGTGAGGATTGTTTTTGCGTATATCTGCCGAACATCAAACACATTCATAATATTAAAGATTAAGTTCGAATCTGTAATTAGAGGTAGTCTAAGAATTAATTTTATAATAGTTTTCTGTGCCTTTATGATTGGGTCTAGTGCTGATGCAGTACCGCCTCCCCATGCTATGATACCATACTCAATAATGGATTGACAGACTGCAAAATAAATCATTTTCAAGTGTTGTAAGTCGAGAAAGTTTCGTATCGTTCTAAAAAAATGCATGGTTTTTCTTATTTTGTTTGCAATTATTTGAGTGTGAATATTCCATTTGAGATATGGATCAATTGTGAGGCCGAGATACTTCATCTGTGTAGTGCGCTCAATGTAGGGACACTGACAAGATTCATCGGAATTTAAACATGTGTGTATTCTAATAGAGGCGTCATCACGAGGTTGACCTATTATATTTATGCTTGATGTGACATATTTAGTTTTCTCGGTGTTCAATGTGAGCGTATTTGTATCTAACCACTTTTTTATAATGTTTATATCCGTTTCAGCTTTTTTGTAAACAGCTTGCCAAGTGTCAGCTTCAAATAGTAAAACAGTATCATCGGCAAAACTAACTATTTTTCCCTGAATGTTAATGTTACATAAGTCGTTGATATATAAAAGGAACAAAGACGGTCCCAATATGCTACCTTGAGGTATCCCATAGTGAGTTGAGCACTGATTGCTAAGTGTGTTCATTATTTTCACTTGTTGCTTGCGGTCATCAAGGTAGCTCTTAAAAAAGTTAAGTTCGTTGCCTGTAATACCGATTATTTGAAGTTTGTTTATTAATTTACTGTGTGATATTGTGTCAAAGGCTTTGGAAAGGTCTAAAAATATGGAAATACATTTTTTGCTTTTGTCGAGGTTTTTTACAATGAAGTCAGTTACGGCGGCAATAGCGTCTGAGGTACTCTTGTTTTCTTGGAACCCGTACTGATTTTCTGAGAGTATTTTATGGCTCACTAGAAATTTTACCAACTGAGCATTGATAATTTTTTCAAATATTTTGGATAGACTGGTCAGTAGAGTTATAGGTCTGTAATTGTTTATGTCTATCTTGTTACCTGCTTTATGTATGGGAATAACGATACCTTGTTTCAGGTTCGAGGGGAAGTGTCCTTGACTGATGCTAAGGTTAATTAGGTATTCTAGGGGAAATGTAATTTCCGTAGACAGCGTTTTCAAAATCTTGGTTGTTATTCCATCAACCCCGGCAGAAGAAGTGTTTTTTAAGGAATTCATTATTTTTAGAATCTCTTCCCCTGACACAGTTTGAAAATTGAAACTTTTTTTGGGAAATTAAAGTTCTGCTTCAGCAGGTAGAGCATTCCCACAATTTGGTAGACGAGAAGCAAGATTTGAACCAATATTTGTAAAGTAATTATTGATGTAATCCGCAACGAGCTTGGGGTTTTTTGAGGTGTCAATAATTTTTCCGTCAATGCAAAGTTTACTTATGTCCTGTTTGTCTTTAGCGTTTTGTGTATTTGTGGCTTCCCTTAAAGTTTGCCATATTTTTTTGGGATCGTTGTTACTTTCTTGGATTTTGTGTCTGTAGTAGATTTCTTTCGCCTTTCTAATGACTTCGCCGCATGTATTTCTATATCTTTTGTAGATGTTTAGTGATATTATGTCATAGGGATTTTCTTTCACTTTTTTGTGTAATGCGTTTCTTCTACGAATGCAGTTGATAATTGAATAGTTTATCCATGATTTCAAGGGTTTAATTTTGTTAGGTATTTTTTTTGTTAAAATTGTGGTATTATTAATTAATTCGTTTTTCAAAAAGTCAATAAAATAATTCCATGCATCATCTGAGTTTTTTATTTGTAAAAGCTCTTGCCAAGATTTATTTTTAATTATGTTTTTTAAATTGTCAAAATTAATATTATTGTATATGATTGACTGATCTCTTTTGGTTTTTGTGGCGTCGGATTGTAATGTGAATATTGTTGTGTAATGGTCTGTAATTGTTGATTTGTAAACAATGCTTTTGTTTTGTTTATTAGTTTTGACCATTATGTGATCTATGCATGATGTAGATTCATTAGCTGTTCTTGTTGGTATATTGATAGTACTAATTAGTCCATGGAACTCTAACATATTCAGGTAGTCGTGACATTGGTGGTGTTGGTTATTTGGGAGTATGTTGATGTTTAAATCTCCCATAATTATTAAATTTTTAGTATAGGAAAGATTAGAGAGTATGCTATTAAGACTATTAAGAAATGGTGTGATATTACGTATGGATGGAGAGCGGTATATTGCTAGAATGCACGAATCATTATTATACATTATTTGCATACAGCTCGCGTCAATAATGTTTACTTCAGTTACAACGGAGTTTAGAACATTTTTTGTGTATACCACAACTCCATCGTTCTGACTGTTATGATTTGAAGAATTGAATGAAGAATAGTGAGTTATAAGTTTTGGAGTGTAATTGTTTGTTAACCAACATTCTGTAAGAATGATTACATCAAAGTCTATATTAAGGTGGTTCAGTTGTATCTGAAGTTCATTAAAGTTTTTATTGATTGACCTAATATTTTGATGCATAATAGTAGTGGTTTTTGGATCGGCTGTCAGATATTTACATATTTTAGCATCTGATGTTGTAAACAAATTGTCTTGATCACCTAGTTCTTTATACATGTTATTAATGTTAATAGCCATATTTAATTTATTTTATAAAAAAGAAAAAAACTGTTAAATTAATTTTAATGAGAGCTCCACTAATTCGTGGCCATCACTGGGGATTTCACCCTTTGATTGAATGTGAAGGAGGTGAATTATTGTTGCAGTGAACAAATAAATGTACATAATATGACTCACCAAACTGAGGGGAATCGACCCAGTGTATGACCGGTGAGAGAGGGGCTCTCACTAAAAAAAAATCTAAACAATTTTTTTTAGATCATCCGAATGTTTGATGTGTATTATTCTATCACTTTCATTTTTTTTAATCATTATTTTACAATCTTTATACCAGACAAATTTGTATCCCATTTCTTTTGCTTTATTCTTCGACCTCCACAGAAGATCTTTGAAAAAGGCACTAAGGATTTCACTAACAAAGATTTTCTGGAATGCGTTTCCTTGGGTTGTGGTTAGGTTAAGTTGCTTCCTGTTCAGTAATATCTGCCGTCTTTTTTGGGGGTTGGTAAATCTGACGTGGAATTTTGGGGGAACTCCTGGTCGTCGGTCCGGTATTTTCTTGATATCTAGAATATCATCGCCTTTTAAGTCGACACCCGTGACTCCGGCCACCCATTTAATTGTTTCTGCAGGCTGTTCTCCCTCTCTTTCCGGAATCCCTGCAAATTCAAGGGTATCTTCACGGGTTCTTTGCTCCACTTCGGCCAATCTGACTTCAAGGCTCTTTATTATGCCATCTTTTTCCGTTAATTCCTTTCTCATGACTTCTACTTCTGAAACCAGTTTGATTATAGTTTCCATCTTTAGGTGGATGTCATCGTATTGATGACTGATGAAATCTCTTGTACTTCTGCTCTCTTTATTTTCATCATCAATTTTTTTTATTATTGCTGATTTAAATGTTTCTAATTTTTTTTCCATCCTTATCTCTATTTTTTCTAATAGAACATCAATATTTATTCCCTGGGGCTCAGATGAAACACTAGTCCCGGTTATTTGTCCTTTACTTCTCAGTAACACTAACACAATTACTTATTTTACAGTACACTAACACAATTATTTAGTACACTAACACAATTATTTATTTTACAAGCATACTGTACAACTACATACCTATATTAGCTGACCTGCACAGGTGGTTAAAACCGCGAGCTTTCAGGATTTTTTTTGGACTACCATGGGGCATTCATGCTAGGGACATCTTTTCAGTTTCCGGTATCCTTCCAGTCACACTCCTTCCTGAACATGAAATCACAAGCACTCCACAATCACATCACAATCAGCAAGTTCTAAAAATCACTTAATAATCAACTCATACTAATGTAGTGGGAGGGGAAGGAGTAGGGAAGAGGAAGGTGGGGAAGTACAAAGAACAATACCCGAAATAACCATAAAATTCGCGATCCTCAATGACGACCTCCGTAGTCCAGTGGGTAAGACTCTTGACTCACAATCCGGAGGTTGCGGGTTCGAACCCGGCATGCGCAAATAAATTTTATTTGATTAATTTGTGTTATTTCACAATTAATTAATTTAAAATAATATAAAGTATATTTGCGGCATGTTCCAGAGTGGAAGATACTATCAGTATCGCCCTGGTGTAAGACCACCATTCAGAATTGAAACGTTGCTTGAAAATGGCTTTAGCCGTGTTTGGCGACCAGATCCAAATAGCCAGGTACTTCCCAACCTTCCTCTTCCCCACCTCCTTCCCCTCCCCACTACCTTCAGCCTCACAACATACCCCAATTGGGGATGCCATAGTCTCACTGGCTCCAGACGGGAGCAGTTGAGATTCTTGTGAGGTATTAACTGAAAAAAAAAAAAAAACACAATACAAAATATGAGATAAAATCTCTAAACTATTTTGCCTTCACACTATATAATTCGCGTCCCGATATAAACAAAAACCAATGGCATAATAAACAATTTCAAAGTAATGCTTCAAAAGAAGATTTTTTTGTACATTAAAAATGAAAATATGTCATTTTCTTGTACATTTAAAATGAATATATGTCATTTTCTTGTCAAGTTTTGTTCTGTCTCGTTTCTCTTTCTCTCCTTTTCCCTTTACTCGTAACCATCCATATTTGTATATCCTCGTTTATTTTCTTTATTTGTTTTCTTTTGTTGTTTGTTCTAATTAAGCTGTCTTTATTTTTATGCTACACTATGTATGCGAAACTTATACGTTTGACATCAAAATACCTACCTATATAAAATTGAAACTATTACCTCACACTTATGAATTGTAATAAGTTCCTCCCGTCCGAAAATGAACTTTATAACTCACCAGGATTGCCCCAGCAAGAAACAAAGAAAATAAATAAAAATATTTCTCCAACAAAATACTTTCAATCCAATTCATAAAATAAATAGGAAGTTGGATGACGAATGATAGTTGATGAAGCAGACAAAATTTAAGATAGGTGTGGAAAATGGAAAACAATTTTCCGGATTAAAGCCGCCCGATCTCCTTTTGGCGAATTTCAAAAATATATTTTAGTATCCGTTTTTCCGATACGGCTGCCAAGCATGATTGATTCGCCACCCCCCTTTCATACGCTGTCACACGGAAAATCGTGTAAAGTTCAAACATATCGGCGGAACTTTACTCGCATCGATGGCCGCCAAAGTCAATTGGGAGCAACATGTGAACACGTAGATATATTATTATTATCAACAAGTGGTACTGTATCTCCTTTGTCTTCTTCTACTCTGCTAGCGTGGACATATAATAGATATCTTTTTTGTCATAAAAGTGGAAGGTTTTTGAGGTTTTGGTAAAATATATAATTTAAAAAATTAGAAACCAGCAACACTTCATATACTAAATTTGTAAATAACAACAAAATTGAGAATATTTTTACAGTTCAGAAGCACAGATAAAAAATGGAGTATCACAGGGAACTGTCCTGGTCCCGATATTATTTTTGACATATATAAATGATTTATCTAATTTTGCAATCCTTGGAAAAAAATGTTGTTTAAGCACGCCAACGATAGGGAAATTTCTTTTTAAATTTCTCTAAAATCAAATATCATGCATTTTTTTCAACGTAGCCAAAATACAGGGTGTTCGAGGATAGAGTGCACAAACTTCAGGATGTGATCCTACATGAAAGTAAAAGAAAAAAAGATAAATCCAATTTTCCCAAACAAAAATATTTTTTCGAAGAACGTTTAACAAGAAAACCTTTTAACCCGAATTAAAAATTGGAATTTCGAAAATTTTGTTCATTTTTTTAACTATAATATCAAGTACACTGTGCAGTCAACTCCTGAAGTTTGTGCACTTTACCCCCGGACACCTTGTTTAACAAAACTCGTCCCTTAAAAAATAAAAATTTCATTTCACGTAATTGTAATTTTAAATGCAGTATTTTCTACATATTTCCTCCGAATGCAAATAGTTTTCAAAAAAATATTCCTTCTAAGCGTGGCCAGCTATTCTAAAAGTTTGCAAATGTTAACAAAAGTGTTATTCTATATTCTTTGTCCGCTTTTACTCTGTCAGTGTTTGGGTGATTGGAAATGTCTATTTTCCTTATGATGTGTATTATATTTGTGTTTTTTTGTGTTGTATTAACAAGTGAGGCAGTGTGACCATGTTATTCCCAATTGGGGTATGCTGTGAGGCTGAAAGAAGTGGGGAGGAGAAGGAATGGAGAGGGGATGGAATGAGAGAGAGGAAGATTGAGAAGAACCTGGCTATTTAGATCTAGTCACAATGATGATTTGACATAATGGTTTTAAACGCGAAATAGCTGCCACAAAAATAAAAATTAAAATAACTAATCAAAATTTATTTAAAATCAAAATGTAAAGTCTATTAATCAAAACAATTTAAATTAAAATAATTTACAAAAAACACTTGCATTGCTTAATTTGGAATGCCGAATAGACTTGCCACCGAATAGACTTCACAAAAAATACTTTAATTTCACTTCAACCCATATTTCATGTTCTCCGTTTTCTTGTTAAACGATTTCCACTGAATCCATTCCTTCTTTTAAAAAGAAAGAATACGTTATCTTTGAAAACCGCTACTGAGGCAATATAGATTTCAATTTCAATACCAAAGCCATCAACCCTTTTTTTAGGGGAGAGGCTGAGATATGTTGACACAAGCAAAAAGCGTTTGGAGGAACAGTTTGGTTTGATAGTCGCATAAGTACATATTTGTTTTATTCAAAGGTTCAAACCCCTGTCATGTTCTGTAGTCTGATCTATGGATTTAGTAAGATATTCTTTATAAAATAGAGGCAGAGGAAATAGACCGTCAATGAAATAATGTTTCAATGGTAAATTATTGCTAGTAGGAAGACTAATTCCTTTGATACCCTTAAGTTTCGATCTGTAGCTGACCCTTTGAATTCACCGAGTCTTAGTAACCTCACGTCAAATAGTCTAAGTAATACCCACGGTGACGAGTGTGTACATTATAATATCAAAGTATATTACGTAAACAGGGTTCCGTAAGCTATGGATCAAACAAAGTAGGGTGGTAGGGGAGGTTATTAACAATCAAAATGACCGAACATGGTGTGGTCCAATTGTTAACCCTTTTAATGATACATCAATTTTTGTAGTTAAAAAAAATTACCCAGTATGCCACCTAAAAAAAATTCATCTAAAAGGTGTTGTGTTTAATTGTTTTTTTTTCAACTACTCGTATGTGGTTAAATGATGTATTTGTCTAACGAAAGTATTTTTATTAACCCCTTTTTCGTATATTAGAATAGTAAATTATGTTTTTTTTAACACAAAACGTATGTGCCATAGTGTACGTAATTATTTATTTTCAATATCTTTCAACAGATGTTAGTATACGTAGTTACATGTAATTTTAAGGTGTTTCAACAGATGTCAGTAAAGATTCAATACAATACCTCATGTAAATTTGTTCAAATCGGTAAAATGGATAAAGTTTGTCCACACTGCAAAGCGATGAAATTTAAAGGAGAAACTCAAAGGATATGTTGTGCGAGCGGCAAAGTGAAGCTACCTGAAATTGATCGGCCAATAGCACCACTGATAAATTTGTTGCAAGGAATTACTGATGATTCAAAACATTTCCTCAAAAATATTAGAAAATAAAATTCATGTTTTCAGATGACTTCATTTGGCGCTAACGTTATAACAGAAAATTTTATGCCGACGTTTAAAATTCAGGGACAAATTTACTATAAAGCTGGCTCTTTGCTTCCTTTTCACAGCAATCAACATAAATTTTTACAAATATATTTCGTGGGACATCAAAATGATCAGTTGAATGCACGCTGTCAAATCTCTAATAAAGTCAAAAGAAATATTGTTGAGTAGTTGAAAAAAATGTTAGATGATAAAAATAATTTAATTCGAATGTTCAAAAATGCAATTGATCTCATGCCATCAGACAGCCATAAAATTATCATTAGTGCTGATCAAACACCAGCAAGTGAGCATGTCAGACGATATAATGCGCCAACAATTAAAGAGGTGGGAATTGTCATGGTTGGAGAAGAATTTCATCCTCGGGATATCGTTTTGCAAAGAAGAAATGATCAAATACAAAGAATTGCTGACAGTAATAGGTGGTAATCCTACTAATATTATAAAGGTGAAAGTTTGTATGGATGTATGTTTGTTACTCTTTCACGCAAAACCTACTGAATAGATTTAAAAAATTCTTTTACTAATAGAAAGCTACGTTATTTGCGAGATCTATAGGCTATATATATATATATATATATATATATATGTTATGATATGAACCGAGAAAATTGTTCTACATATATATATATATATATATATATATTTTTTTTTTTTTAATAATCTTTATTCAATGAAATAACAACAATATAACTAAAAAAAAAAAAAAATTACATACTCAATGTAATATAGTTATACAGTATTTTTAGTTGTGCATTGCCTGCCTCACTAGGTGAACCTGTATTGAGGCAGAAATTTTGTTAATTGTTTCTCGCAATTTTATCTATGGTTTTTTTATAAATGTGTAAAGTAGGTTTCCATACAGCAAAAACTTTATTTTAGTTAACATTATTGTTTGCATATACCTACACAATTCATAAACTGCAAGGTTATTACTACAATAACAACTGTCAATGACTGGGCGTTTGGGTGAGGGCACCAGTATAGGCTCGATCATTAGAATGTATCCATATTTTAACATATTTTTTAAACTCTCTCTGTGTTTGACTCAGTTTGATGTTTTCTGGGAGAATGTTGAATATTTTTGTGGCAAAGTATCTAAAGCTACGTTGACCAAAGGTGGAAGAGAGTGCTGGAACTTGCAATATGTCTTTGTTGGAGTTACGTGTAAGCCTTAAGTTTATTTTTTTTTCGTAAAGCACATGTTTGTTTTTAAAGAGATGCATGAGGATAGTTTTTACATAGATCTGTCGAACATCAAATACTCTCATTATTTTGAATATAAGGTCACTGTCTGCAGTTAGAGGAAGTTTGAGAATAATTATCATAATTGTTTTCTGTGCCTTTTCGACAGGATCTAGAGCTGATGAAGTGCCCCCTCCCCATGCAATATTGGTAAGCTTTGGCGTTATGAATAATCTCTGGCGTTATGAAGTTATTTTTCATACGTTTTCTGTCGTTAACAAAATCGACTTATTGCAAACGCCATTTTTCGCCTTGGAAACGATGTTTTTTTTAAAATTAGGTTACTATGGACATCCCTTTGATGTTAAAATTGAGTGATGGGGGAGTTGAGTGGGGGGTGGGGTGGGTGGAGGGGGAGGGGGATTGATGGGGGGAGTGGGGTGGGGAGAGGGAAGGTGGAGGAGGCTGAGTGGAAATCCCTTAATACCATGCGATCGAAGCCGCGGAAAAAAGCTAGTCTATAATAAAGTGATATTGTAAAAGCATTTAAGGTGTGAAGAACTAAATAATTTAAAAAAATTTACGAATGTTTGTTTTTCTTTCCTTATATTCTACAATACAGCATAGTGTCTTCTTGGAAAATGCACAGTTGCTGGACAATTTTTGTTAACTCCAATAATAATTTAAATCAGACAAGGTCACAGCGAAGCGTGGTCGGGTTCAGCTAGTAGATACATAGAATGTTCGCTATGTTGTGCCTTATTTAAAGAGAACGACCCATATAAAAATCTAATCTAGAGTTTGAAAGGGAATTTTTTAATGCATGACCGGTCAAATCTCACGCGTCACTGCGCAGATTTTATAGCGCTGAAATGTGGGTTATAAAATTGTGAAGGTCTATTAATGTCAATCAGTTTTAATCTTTCCACCGCGTATACTCGTGAGACAAATTGACAGACAGGCCAACTTTTAAATAGGCCGCCAGAGGTCGCCAACTTTATTTTACAGTAAAATGCCGCTTCGTTTAACTTGGCTCGCTGAAAGAAAATTTACGCCAGGGGTATATATAAGTCGCATCCAAAATTTTGGCTCTTTAAATTCAAGTAGCAACAATCTTGCCAGGCTTCTAAGCATTGCAGTATCAGTAGTTACCTAACATTCATCCTTGTACCTTTTTACAAAATTAGTTTTATTTTTTTTACATTAGCTCCACAAGGAGACCCCAAGAAAAATAATTCAACTCTACTCAAAATCTTGCTGTGGGATGCTGTGCGGAGGGTTTTTCTTTACGGGAATTAACGGGAGGAAGTTCTGGTATGCTGTGTGGAAGGTTTTTTACGGGAATTAAGGAGAGGAAGTTCTGGTAAGGAAAATGGTAATGGGGGGGGAGGTAGAAATCTGCGAGTCAATGTGTCCAGGAGTGACGGACGAATGAATGCATCCTTTACACTGCTGTGCGAGGCAATGTCCTGGGTAGGTCAAAAGATCTCCCTTAACGAATCCAGAAATATCTGCCGCCAAGATCCGGACAAACCTGATCCCATGAACCCGGGAACCTCTATTAAGTCACCAAAGGTAGCGAAAGAAGTTCGTAAGCGAAGTTATCCAATGGACGGGGCGGTGGTACCCATACCCGCCTTCAAAATTGAAAATAATTATGAATCTAATTCCTACCTACAATATTTTTTATCCATCTACGTATTTTACGCCGTACAGTACAAGTATGTGTCATGTTGTTCAGTTGGAAATTAAACCCTGTCAGACAAAAAACCCATCGTGAGCTCGCGAGTTTGGTGGTTAATGTGATGAACCAGCGAAATAAATAGAAGTGAAGGAAGAAAATAGGGAAAGTTGATTCATTCAGCATTCCTTGACTTTTTCCCCAATCTTTCCGCAGTGTGGGTACCTTGTGTAACTTCCCCGACAGTGGCAAAAAAAATGATACTTAGGTACCTACCGTCCTGAATTGAACCTCCTCCTTTATAAATATTGTTACTCCACAAGCTTCAAGAACAAGTATAAACTGCTTTGGATGAGAACACAAAAACGTTTTTGGCATGTGTAAATATTTGCTGTGCCGCGTAGGGAAAGTCGGGGGCATTCTAAATAATGTAATGGTAGATTTATCGTTAAAAAAGTAATGTTTTAATGTGTTACGATACGCACAAATATGCCCTACAAAACCACGCTACACCACTGTGTTTGCAAATGGTCCCCCCACTCCTCCCCGCACGCGTCCGGCGCGACAGCGGCGATCAAAAACGGCCCCGACCCCATTCTCCTTCTTGCCCCGGCAGCGCCTCGAGTGCACGCGCTGCGTGAATCGTTCCGATGTTGTTCTGGAAGATTCCGCGGTAGTGAAATGGCGAGTTACGCCAGCAAGTTCCCTTGGGAGACGCCAGCCCCAATAGAACACCTCTCACCTTGGTGCCTTCGAGACTGCAGACCAGCCGCTGTGAGTACCCGCACCGTTAATTCCTCCTTTTGCGTGTGTTCCTTTTAAATTCTACGCGTAATTAATAACTTCCCCGGAGAGAGAAACGAAGCCGAGAGATGTTAGGACCAATTACCTCTGAATTAGTTAGGATTATTCATGCCTCCTTGTTCTAACCTTTGACTGTGTTATGTACCATTATTGTCTCATGTACGGATTCTTTCCAATACACCTGATATTTACCGCCGGCGACTTGTTTCATTGCCTCCCCGGCCCGTAAGACAGAGTTTATTTCAGGTATGCCACACTAGCGCTCCAGAGACCCTACGATGGTCTCACCCGCTCTGCTGACCGAATTAATTCTGAGCTGGTCTGTCGGCAGAAGGTAGGCACCTCAGGACGGTGTGCTTAACAAATGATAGAGGGACCCATCAAGGGTAATTCTGTATCTATTGCGTTATTTTTTTGCTGTAAGACAGCGTTACGAGACAATTAAGACAAAAAAAGCAAAATCGGTCGGATATGGGAAGGCGTCCATCGTGCCTTATCGGCTCTCAAATTTCTGTGATCTTGTGTTGTCTATGGCTTGTCTATACCTGTCTTGTGTTAAATAGATTAATTACCTACCTAGAAACGGGAATTACTATGATATTAGTTATTAAAACTATCTACATATAATTCTAATAGGTGTTCATAAAATTACTATCCGTTTGTTGCATAATTTTGATGTTACTAGGCGATGACATTCGATTCGCAAATTTTCCCGCGACTGACATCTCTTAATGATGATTTCGCGGCAAAACGCGTTAAATCCTTGACGTTAGGGTAACTACTTTTAAGAGTTGGTATCTTAATAAAAGCGCAGTATTTAGCTCGTTAATACTGAATTTAAGAAAACTGTAAGATGTATCGTATACGGCCGATTTAAAATAAGTTACGCTATAGCAAATGATACAAAAGACGCAGTCAGGTCGTTAAAACGGTTCGGGAAAGTGGTAGTACCCTCGAAGATGAATTGAATTGGGTTCTTTTTGAATTTGGTAGAAAACTTTGTTACTAGGCGCACAATCTTTAATCGAGTATGATTATATATGAATTTAAATTTTCGTGGCATACTATTGAAGGAATCGATCCTTAAAACGCTTTTTTTTACGAAATCCAAATTTTAGTTTCGCATGAAAAAGGCCATTCAGCAGCTTCTCTTACAGGCGTACTTGATAGCTCTATTATAATATTCTCTCCCTCCTTCTCTCGTAAACGAAAGAGAGATTGCATACTCAAATTGCATAGATCCTTTGGAGGAACGCTCTTAGCATAAACAGCGCCCGTGTAACGCGCATACGTGCGAGTAGCTGAGGTACATACATATATCTCCTACGTAAGTATTTTATTAAATTTAGAATATTTTTAGTACCATCTGAATTCGGCTTAAGTGGCCAATATCTTGAAGTGTTTGTTAAAAACCTTAAACTTTTATACAAATATTTTGAACGCTCGTCGTATTTGAGGATTGGCATTTAGTCGATCATATAGCTATATCTAAACGAAAATATGAAATAGAACAAGACACAGAACACAGAAAAAAGACAATGATCGCAACTGGGACTCAAACCCACCCAGAACTCTAGTCTGACAGGGACGTGCGCATTAACCAATTTCGCTATTGCTCCCTTCTGTCAAGCCGTCATAATAGTCAATCTCATATTTCAAATTTTTAGAATTAAAAATATTATCTTCAACTAATTTTAACGAGAGGTCTGGGTTCGAGTCCCAGTTGCGACCATTGTCTTTTTTCTGTTTTCCTGTGTCTTGTTGTCTTTCATATTTTCGTTTAGATTATTATTGTTATCTTCTTCTTCAATGATATATTACGTTGATGGGAATTACCTTCAAAAGTTAAAAAAGAGAGTTTTTCATATAAAAAATTGATCATAGCTATTTTTAATTTTCTCAGATTCAGTTCATTTCAGCTTTTAGCTCAGTCCACATCACAAATAGATCAAAAGTTAAAACTGAGCTAGAATGGGCCTTTATCGTTACCGCTCAAAATTAAAAAATATATATATATTTTAATGTTCATCAAAAACGACTATAATTACTTGGATTCTAACCCATCGTTAGATTAGACTGATTAGAGTGATGAAGAGTAACCGGTTAGTAATGTTTACAAATTAATAAATAAATATGCATTTGCATTAGCATTCCGTAAATGAGCAACATATGTAATTAAAAGCGCTTCAAGGGTTCGTTAATATTGTGTACGCCATTTCATGCTGCGGACAAGCCTACCCTTAATAACCCATGGATTATTTTTGTCGAGAAACACTAATTTAGTGTCTAGAGCGGAGGATCCCGATCTGTGGGTCGGGAAGACATTTGATAATTAAAAAACTCATAACGAACATAATTTATTTACGGAGTTGGACACTAGTCAATGCATCGTTGGCACGAACGTATTACTCTCGTAGTCACCAGTGGCGGTCGTGACTTTTTGTATAAGGGATGCTGAAGTATATACCTACGATATCAAATATAAATACCTACATACTAGCCCACGAACAAGATGCGATTACTGACAAAAAAGTATTTCAAATTAGGTCTTTAAATCCTTTATGCTTTACATCAATTATTACAGTTCAAAAATTAAATTAATTTAATAGATATTCCAAAGATATTTAACGTATCAATCGACATCCGTTATTCAAGCCAAATTGTCAAAATGGTCACGCGAACAAATTCTCTAAAACTTACCCGCTTTGTTTTGCTATTTTGTGCACTATGCCGTTGAAGTTGTTTTCTGCGCGTTGAATGCTCCCATCGAATGCGTATACTGCTTCAGGCAAGACTTGGCAGGCAGAACTAAACGCGCATTCGCAAATATCAAACTTTTTCTAACATCGTGGATGCGGAATAGAGCAGAGAATCCACTGTCGCTGGTATTGGGGCGTTAACGCGACAGCGATATTTGACACACTATCATCTAGAATGGTCTTGTTATTATGTATTTCGGTCCGGTCCACGCGTGAGTGTTTTATTATTTTTGGCCGCTGAGATTGGGACGGTGTCGTTAAATTGCAGTATTTATTGCTGTTTACGGCTAGAAAAAAATAGGCTCAAAGCCGTTTCGGAGAGAATTTCTCGAACACCGCTCGCTGTGAAGGAGTTAAATTTTATTTTCCTGCATCCTCAACCAAGGGTCGTAGCACTTTCTACGGTGACTCATCTTGATACTTATCACAATGCTGAATAGATAAATAACAATTATTATTATATTTATTGTACGCCTCAAAAGGAAGAGAAGCGCCGCATCCACAGTATGCATGGAGGAACCACGTCTGGTTTACTACATGTTTCAAACTTTTCCGTCTTTAGAAAAGAAAATTCCAATTAAAAATCCAAAAGTTATTTTTTCAATGAAGTAAGAATAAAGCATATAATTTTATTTTGAATAAATGCAAATACTTATCGCATTTCCATATTCGATCAAGGTTTAAGTACAATTTGTTCTTCCGACCACAATTACACACATAATCCTACATAGTTATTATCAAAAATACAAATTTCGCAACTATGGTTCAATAAACTGTGAATATCGGATTTGCTTTAAATTTAAGTGTCATTTCAAAATTTTAAGACCAGCGATAAAGTAGTTACCTATCAATTATATATTAGGTCTTACATATGAAATTGGCATTTTGTATGGGAGGAACATAAAGTTGATTTTTTTTAAATATAATATATTTATTTAATCAAAGTATGTACCATTGCTATCTTCGCACTTTTGCCATCTCATTTAGTTAGTTCATCGATCCCTTTACTAAAAAAACCATTCGGACGGGAATCAATAAAATCTTTGAAGGCGGTTTGGACTGCCCCATCGGAGTTGAATTTTTTCCCTTGCAAGAAGTTATCCAAATTTCGAAAAAAATGTTAAGCTGTTGGGGCAAGGTCCGGAGAGTACGGTGGATGTCTTAGACATTCCAATTGAAGCTCCTCTAATTTGGTAGCTGTCTGTTGTGTGGTCTAGCGGTCAACGCGCGTTTGTTTATTTGCTTCACTCAATTCGTGAGGTACCCACCTTTCAAGCTTTTTCACTTTTCCAATTTATTTCAAGTGGATTAAAACAGTTTTATCACTAACACCGCAGCCTGCAGCTAACTCGGACGTGGTTTGCGATGGATCCGCTTCCACAATAGCCTTCAATTCTTCATTATCAACTTTGGTCTCCGGCCGTCCACGGGGCTTGTTCTGCAGGTCGAAATTTCCAGAACGAAAACGTTTGAACCAAAAACGCATTGTGTTTTCTTTTGCGGCACCGTCGCCATACACATCATTAATCCTTCGAGCCGTTTCTGCAGCACTGGTGCCACCTTGGAACTCGTACTCGTAAATAACGCGATATTTCAAGTTTTCCATTTTGTAAACTAAGTGACGCAAAGAAAAAAAGCAATCAAGGAAAAAACAAATGAATTATAATTTTCGAAGTATAAATTTGAATTTGGAATTCCTAACCAAAGAGAAGATATTTGAGATCAAAGTTGCCAGTACGGCAAAACGCCAATTTCATATGTAAGGGCCTAATATCATTTTAACGCAAATTATTTTATTCATCGTTTTCAAAATTGCTGATTTTTCATCGGTCTACATTAGTAATATTCGTTTTTAAGCCGAACGACAATTATTTAAAAACTAGCTCAGACTATTGAAAAATTACGGGATATTGTAGTTCCAATTTTGAAAAAAAACTTAAGAATTAAATTTTTTTTCCACTGTTTGTTAAAATTTTGAAAATGACACTTAAATTCAAAGCAAATTTGAATTTATTGAACTAGATTTCACAAACATTTCCACAGATACCCCGATATTAGTATAATTGATATTTTATGTTTTGTATGGTTCTAAGACTCCATACCTGTTTTGATTTACGAAGAAAAAACACCTGACTGAAACCGGCGAATATTGGCAAGTAAATCTATCTGTAAAAAAATGTATTTTGTTTGAAAATGTTTTATTTTAATATTCAATTTTCATCGCTTGAACCGTCTTCTGCAGATTCATGGCTGCTATCTTCGGGATATTTAAGCGAAGTCAGAGAGGTGATAGATGAGGTTCTTCATTGAACTTTTTGATCATCTATTTATAATGTTGCCAAGAAGTTAATACGCAATTCAGAAAAACAGATTTCGTTATTTCAATATTATGTAGAGTGGATTAATGAATAAAGTAGTGCTGGAAGAATAACCCATGACGCGAAAGTGAACGAATTGAAAATTTAAAAAAATAAAAAAGTTTAAAAAGATACACATGATGTTTAAAAAAAGGCAACGGTAAGATAGCACCTATCTACCAAGATAAATCTATCCTCACTCCCATATGTTCATTGACTGAGCATAATGCTGTTTTCAGTCAAAGGTTTGGCATTTCAGCTACCAGTAAATTCGTGTATGTATTCCGTTTCAGGTTCTTACTACCCTTTTTTACTTTTCCCCGCTAGAGTTCACTTGGGTCCTACTACGAGCTGTCAAATTGGAATAATCAATGTTACGGTGCTTACCTGCCTGAAGTTTGCAATGAACGTAATGTGTGTATATGTGGGTGGATATAAGTGTTTCAATGTATTTAAAGATATGTATGAGTGGTAACCAGTACCTGACAACTCAGAAATATACAACTTCAACACCTCTTTGAAAGTGATGAAATTTTTTTTAATTAGGTTACGCTAGGTTAAGTAATGGGCTATTTTTCTTTTTTTTCATAATTTTTAATGACTTTTCAAAGGGGTGTTGTATATAAAGAAACAATAACAACAATATATTATGTACGTAAGCATGCATTTACAAGTATAAAAAAGTATATGTATTTAATTAGCCCTTACGCATGTCTTTTTGTCTTTTCTCCAATATAATATAATCAATATAATTTAACCAATTTTCAGGATGTTATAATATTTAATCCATGTCTACAATAGATTTCATGCAAAGTAATTATATTCCATTGGTCATCATGAAACAGGCAGCCGCCTAATGACGATTTATGGTATCTAATCTATGGAAATGCCTTAATTAAATTTCGTGTATTTTATAAATAAACTAGCTGACCCGGTAAACGTTGTTCTGCCATATCGATGAGGCAGACGTAGCGCCATCTGTCATTCAACAAAATAAATAATTTCGTTCTGTTTGAAATACTGAAGAACTGATTATCTGATTTTCGTTATCTGTTTCTTGAACTTTCGTTATGTATGAATAATGATGTACTGTGTGCGTTGCTGAGTACCTTTATATAGTCCGGCAAGTCAGGAGTATTGCTTTGTCTGGTAGTAATTCTTCACTCGGCGACTTTCTCGAAAGCGCCCGAACTGTGCATTTCAGGCGCGCAATGGTTCGTACCTTTTCTGGAACGCGTGAGAGGTAGGTAGGTCTGCAGCTCACTGTCGATGCGATAGGTACCTACACGACCAGCTACCGTAATGCCAGCGCTAGGTCCAGCCGGTCCAGCCATTTCGGAGGACTGCTACCACAAACACCGTGACACGAGATATTTATATATACGATTGAATAATTCCTTCTTTGAAATAAAAAAAATGTACATAAATAATGCAGTGTTCATAATTATGTATGGGACGTGCAATTTTTTTAAAGTGTTTCATTGAACTATAAGTTTTGAGAAACCCTTTCGAGAGGACTGGAGATATACCAAATATTTAAATACCATGGAGAGCTTCTGGGTAGCATAAGTGGAGGTTGGTAATTCAAGAATAAATATGAAATTTATGAATAAAACATGTTGTGTTTGAATACCGAGCTAACGAAATAATTTCATACTCACTGCTGCTTGCGTTTTGTAATCCTTACTGATTTAGAGATAAGCGGTTCACTACCCTAATATTTTTTTTTGCTCAAAACTCACATGTTAATCATTTCCGGTGAATTCTTAATTATAATAACTTTTTTATTCCAATAGAACACTAGGGTTCAAGTTCTTTGTATTTAAGATTAATAAAAAAAATACCTTACCATAAATATATTTTATGTACAACGATTCTAAAGCTTTAAATTTAACCCGTTTTTTCAACAGTAAAATTAGCGGTAAGCACCAGATTTTATTTTTCTGGACAATGAATTAATAACTTCGGGAGTGACACATGGAGACACATTTTAAATATTTGTAACACGTTCTTCAGAATTAATTAAAATGAACGAGGCGGAAAGGTAGAATCTCCGGGTCTGCTGGGTGAATTCGACAGTACTTTATTTGTTTACACGCTTTCTTCACTTATGTCGTTAAGATTCCCACATTATTTGTCTTTTTCTTCTTCTCTTTTATAGAGCAATTTCGACAGTAGGTCCGTCCAATACACGCGTCGCGAATCGCAATTTGTATACACGGCTTCTTTACTTGCGTCGTTAAGATTCTGAATATATTTGAGGGTATATTATCGTCCAAATTAAAAAAAAAAAAGAAAAATACATAAATATTTTATTTATTTTTAAATCCAATTCATCAATATCGGCCTCACTGGGTAGCTCACCTGTGCTGAGGCCTCCATTTTATAAAACAAAAATTTATACATAATACATTAAAAATAATATAAAAATAATGCTGCATAAAAAAAGCTAAAATTAAACTAAAAATAAAAAATTATAATTAAGGAAAAATTATAGACAAAATGTATTTTTTATGATGTGTTTTATATTTGTTATTGTGTGTTACGTGTATGTGTTTTATTCTTATTATGTATTGAGATTTTGGTAAAATTGTCTTTTTTGTTCTTTAATCCATTTTTTAATTTTGTATGAATTTATTTTTGGTTTCTTCTATTTTATTTTCAAAGGTAAAAGACTGTTGAATGCTTTTATAGCATGATATTTATAGTGCCTTTGTCCAAAGCTTGTATTCACTGTCTTATATTTTATCAGGCAAATGTATTATAAACGTTATTATCGCCTGGAATTTTTGCCGTTCCATAAAAAAATTCCCGAATTTTTAAACATTTTTCTCAGATCCCTATCGGAAATTTTGGTTTCATTGAGGTGCACGTTTATTTTTTTCTATGGTTGAATTCTAGATTTTAATATAATAGAGTTTAGTTTTTTTTCTTTCTAACACCGTTTAGATCATTTTCTCACCATGACAGTAAGGGAGATAATCGTACAACAAATTATATGAGAGGTATGTGAGTTGGGACAAATTTGGTCTCCTGTAATCATAAGGGTTAAAGGATACTTTCAGCTTTATTGAACAGTGATACAATCTTTCTTTGGAACTCTCCAACTTTTGAATATATTTTTTAATATATGTATGAAATTTTTATTTAATTTAATTGTATTAAGTCTGTCTAATCTACAGTAAAATCTCTCAACTGAACTCCCTTATAAATTAGTATTCTTAAATAAAAAGCATTTTTATTTTAATTGTATAATGTTGTCTTTTCTGAAATGAATTAAGAAAACTCAAAAAATCTCATTGGGAATAATGTACTATAATTGTTATTATTTTGTAAAACACTATAACTTAAATAAAGAAATATTTCCGCGACTAACGATACTTTTAATTTCCTACGGTTTTTTATGGCTTAAAAGAGAGTTATCAACAAATTTGAGAACGAGAATATCACATGGCAAATTGTAGAAATTTTGAGAATATCGGCATACTAAGAAGGTTTTCTCAAAACAGTATTTTAGCTGTTTCAAGCGTTAACACGAAAATATTAAAGTTTTAACGTGAAATGAACACTGAACGAAATTTAATTACAGGATACCGCAAAGGCGCAAAAATTTTGTTCTATTTTTCTAGATAGTTGAGCTATTCAGTTCTCAAATTAACTGAATAAAGTCATTCCCACTCTCTCTATTTATATTTGCTAACTAACTAAGGGAACGTACCCATACTACGTGACCAGCTTTTTGCAATTTTTAATCCTCCCCCCCCCCCCGGTGCCAAAAAACCTAAGCCTCCCGCCGCTCATTTGTATCAAGCGTGGTATTTTGAAGACCCCCACCCCCCTCTGAACGGGTCACGTAGGATGGGTACGTTCCCTAACCATCATGCCGTTTTTCGGCAGGGGTAGGCAAAGACGATGGAAATGTCTTGGCACACACTTCTTGCTTCATTCGTATTCATTCATCTTCTCATACATATCCTTCTGTTATTCTAGCTCTTGACATGGTCCAACTTGTTATATTTGTATTATGGCATACTTGATTAGAAGTAATGCGCATAGTTAATAGATTACGTTTAAGATAACGAATACAGCTTTTCAATACGTAGTGTTTGGCTGAGAGCTTAGCTGCGAGAGATTGAGATCTCCTAAGAGAATAGTTCAAATACCCTACCATCTACCTGTCTCTCTTGTACTCGGAAGTCATGTTTGGAACTATTCTGTTCCACACAACTCAAGAACTAAAAAAATATGTTTATTCAGTTGTTTTTATACCATATTGTGTCTTACATAAATCTTACAAAACTGCACAGTTAAAGTTGGTCGTAAGAAATCCCTAATTTTTTATATTTATTTCTGTACAAAAAATATTTACACTTACCATAATACTATTATCCTAACTAATATTATAAATGCGAAAGTCTTTGTTTATCCTTCTTTCACATCGCAAAGGAGAGACCGATCGGCGCCATTTTTTGCTTAGAAATAGTCGGAAGACTGAGAAGTGACGTCGGTTCCTTTATCTTAAAACATTTCATGCCCATGGTAAAATTCTTTGTATTAATTAAGTCTCATAATAATGAGACTTAATTTAATATTAAAAAAAGCTTTACTTATTTTATGTTGCTTTCCTTAATTTTAGCTCAATGTCTTAGTCATACATATACGCACAGCATTTAAATTGTAAATTCCAAGTTACAAAAACATACAAAAACTTAATGTAATTTGGTTTTGAACACTGTTTTTTCATCATCGCTGTATTTTCATGTATTATTTCAACGGCTTAACGCCGCACAATTGCTAGAATGCGAACCTTTTCACAACTCACGACCTCAGTTCTGTAAATAGGTACGTAAATGCGAGGTATCTTTATTTCACAAAGCCTCGTTAAATTTAATAAGAATGCGTAAGTATCTTACTTAAATTTTTTATTATCTTTGTAGGTAATAGTGCTAAGTACATATGTTGTTCTATTATTATCATCCCAATAATGGGTTCCCCAACTGCATGGCAGGCCAGATCGAGAAAGAATGATTGATAGAAACCTTTTGACCTGTAGTCAAGCCAAGCGGGACCCATTCCATTGCCTTGCACCGTAATGTGGGGGATCGATTTACAAGTCCGTAACTCCTGAACACATTGACCCCCAGATTCATTTCCACCCTTACCTTTTCCTTCCCGCAAATAGGACAGAGGCCCTGAGTGGAATTATTTTCTTCAGGGCCTCCTTTGTGGAGCTAACACAATTTTTCTAAATTTAGATATTTTTTTCTTCTATGTATTCACTAATATTATGATTCAATTAATAAAAACAGTTCTGCTGGATAATTATCATTACGCGTAACAGCTGTTTCGTCTTTTGAAGGCATTAACAAACTGTATACCAGTTTGATAACGCCGACAGAAGGTGAAACAGCTGTCACGAGTAATAATAATTACATTTTATATATTTATTTTGAGGGATCAGTAGGATTTATAGGACCAATTAGGAGTTCCACCGAGCCGAACCCTCTGATATGAAAATATCTGGAGTCGGTGAATTATTTTCCCATTTGGTTTCTGGTAGGTTGACATGTTGTTCTTTTATAATTTGTATTTATAATACTTATATAGTGCAATTGCATTGCGTGAATTGCCTAGACCAGGGGTCGGCAACCTTTTGAGTCAGAAGAGCCAAAAATTACAATTTACAAAATTTAAAAGTTTTTAAAGAGCCACAAAAATTTTTCTTGCCAACAATAAATATTATTTTAGCGTGTGGGGGAGGTGGATAATTTTACTGTGGTAAAGGGGGCGATTCTTTACGGCAAATAAATACTGGTAAACATGATTTTTAAATGAATCGATTAATTGCATTTGTAGAGATCCAGTATCGACTCCTATTTCGGGATTTCAGGATTTCGTTACAATTTGTGTTGAGAGGATTTACTATGAATGCTCGAGTGCTTTTGTTGGTTTTGAATTGCTGAAATCTGTCAGCAAATTCATCTTTAATTTTTTTTTATAACTGTGTTGATAATTCTTGTCAACAGTTGCACTGATTTTATCGCGATATTGCTTTAGAAAATGAAAATGAAGAAATTTCCCGCTCTGAATATCTTTTTTTATTTTATTTTTTTATTTTTTATTGTTGAGTTAGTTTATACTACATGAATATAAACTAATAAGCACAATGTAACATTTCATTTGATAAATTTAAATATTTTTACAGTAAACATAACATTTCTTTTTAAATACATTCATTCTTTCTTCATTCTTCATACTTTCAGGCATTTCATCATACATCTTTAGTCATCTGTACATTAGGCAGTTCTGTGATTTTGATTTCTTCATTTGTGGCAATCGAACTCTGTTTATATTTCTTGTTTCGTAATTATGAATGTCTCTATTAAAAACAATTTTATCCTTAAAGTATTTTGGCATTTGGTTTTTCATAATTTTATGCACAAAAATTAACACGTTAAATAGTAGTCTCTTTTTTATTGGAATCCAATTTATCTCCTCTCTCATTTGATTAATCCTTGCGTATTTGCCTTTCCCCAGTATACATCTCATAGGTTTGTTTTGTATAACTTCTAGTTTGTTCAAACTTGCTTCATTGGCCAAATATAACATTGTAGAGCAGTAGTCCAAATGTGGAGCAACGATAGTTTTATAAATGAGCTCCGTAGTGTTTCTATTTAATTTACGTCTTAGTCTTCTAAGAAAATTTACCTTTTTTGATACCTTTTTTGATACATTTTTTAGCACATATTCGAAGTTTGCTGTGAAAGTCAGTTTTGAGTCGAGTATTACACCCAGGTATTTGATTTCATTTACTTTTCCAATTTTTTCACCATTGATTGTCAAATTTAACCCTGTGTTACATGTTTTATTGCCTGTTTCCATATATTTTGTTTTGTTTACGTTCAGTTTCAACTTGTTTAATTTCAGCCATTTTGCTATATTTTGTAGGTCTTCGTTAATTTTATTAATTGTTTCTATGTAATCTTCACACGAAATATAGATTAAGGTATCGTCTGCAAATAGTCTAATTTTGCAATGTTTAATAGTTTTGATAATATCATTTATGTAAATTTTAAATAGAATTGGACCTAATACCGACCCTTGCGGAACACCAAGGTTGTTTTCTATCGGTTCTGATTCTGAGCTTTCAACTTTCGTTACCTGTTTTCTTTCCTGGAGATATTCTTTGAATAGATTCAGAGCTACGTCAGAAAGACCCATGTCTTCTAGTTTTTCCAATAGTATTTTCCTTTCTATCGTTTCAAATGCTCTTTTGAAATCTAAGAATGCTGCAATGGTTATTTTTTTTGTCTGTTTCTTTCTTCCATGTATCAATCACTATGTTTATCGCTGCTTCGCAAGAGTTTTGCTTTTGCAAAATCTTTTTTTTTTCGTAACAAACCAATTCTTCTATCAACACATAGGCTGGTTTTCCCTTTGCACAAAGCAAAAAGTTTCAACACCTTACCTTATTATGTTACCTACCTATACTTCATTTTTTTCATTATTATTATATATTTACACACATACTTTTGAGAAGATAATTCGCTTTTAACTCTTCTACGAGTACTTGAAACAACAAACTATGCGTCACAGCCAAAGCACTGGTGAAGACGCCAAACTGTCTTGCGTCGAAAGCAAATTAAAACCTACATAGAAAACTACATAGAAAACTACATAGAAAAACCTATATAGAAACATCCGACGACGGCATCATTCGAGAGCTTCCGACGGACTGACGACAGTAACGACGCGTGTCACGGGGGAGGGGTACGGTGAAAAGCGAGTACAAGTGGCTGAGAGATAGAAATGGTGCTTAATCCTCGTTCATCGATTCAGAACGATTTTAATTTGTTTTTGATAAAATGAATAATATTTGCGTATGGGACTAAAGAGCCGCAGCTTCACATCCAAAGAGCCGCATGTGGCTCGCGAGCCGCATGTTGCCGACCCCTGGACTAGACGATCATTTGTGGAAAAAGTGTGAAAGGGTTTAGTTTTTCTGTGGGGAAGATTTAACCCGGACATAAAATCTGAAGTACAAAATAAATTAAAATTAAAATGGAGTTCTACAAATTAAAATTGATAACAATAAATAAATTAGATATGTTTTATTTAATCCCGGTCTCTTTAAGACTCACATTAAATTCCAATTTGGGAGGCGGGAATGGGTACCGCCACCCCGGGAACATTTTATGGATAACCAACACCTCTGCCACAGGTCACCCCAAATGGTTCGCTACGTTTGGTGATTTAGCAGGGGTGCCCGGGTTCATGGGGTGAGGTTTGTCTAGGTCTTGGAGGCGGATGACCAGGACATACTGAACCCGAGATTCCTACCCACCCCTTAAACCCTTTTCCTTCCCAGAACTCTCCTCTCCTTCCTTTCCTTAAAAAACTTTCCACACAGCATCCTCAAAGATGACATAGACCCTGAGGGAAATTATTTTCCTCAGGGCCTCCTGTGTGGAGCTCACGTAAAAAAAAAATAGTCCCTTCCTATAGGTATAGACCCCACCTCATTCCTCCTTCCGACGCTGACCAATCTGGTGGCGACATAGTTCCCCTGTCTTTACACCGTACAGACATGGGCGCTGGTAGGAGTTGTAACATTAAAACGAAAAAGAAAACAAATAAATACGCAAAATTCTTCACCATTTTACTATTTTACAATTAAACTCACCATCAAGTCAATGCAGATATTAAATTATAGTTGGATAAATTTATCAAAAAGAGTATAAATAAGACGATATTTGAATGAGAATAAACATGCCTATTTATTTAGAAAATATTGCAAATTCAGACGAATGGTTTATTTGAAAAACACGGTCATCACTGCCATGATGACTGGTGGAGTCCCCCCTCATGGCGTCTGAAGACGGGAGACGATAAAATATCCTCCATAAACGTCTATTTGCATATATATTTTTAGAACTTAATATATTTGGAAGGCGGGTATGGGTGCCGCCGAATCGGAAACCGTTTATTGGATAACAAACACCCCTCCATAGATCAACCCGAGTGGTTCGCTACATTTAGTGATGGGATGCCCGGGTTCTTAGAGTGAGGTTTGTCTAGGTATTAGTAGAGAATGCGTTTCCTCGCCTACTGCGTGGCAGCCTGGATCGGGAGAGACTGGTTAAGGGAGATCTTTTTACCTCTCCAGCAGGACTCTCTCGGATTATCGCCTTACACCGCTGACCTCCAGATTTCTACCCACCCCTAATGGGTACAACATCCTAGATCATCCATCCTTGCTAGAACATCCTCCCCTTTCTTTTCTAAAAATAACCTTCACCCAACATCCCCAAAGATGACACAGGTTCTCAGAGGAATTATTTTTCTCAGAGCCTCCAGTGTTGAGCTGATGATAAAAAAAAAAACATTTTTTATTATGCACTACCGATTCTTGAAAGTAATGTTTATAATATTCAAACAAGATATAAGGGATCGGTTCTGTCTCCGACTTTATTCTTGTTGCACATCAACGACCTTTTGTCATGTGCACCAATTCACTGTTACGCGGATGACAGTACAGTCCATGATAGCTTTTTGTTTGACAAGCCCCCAAAGGGCTCACAAACTCCAACGGCTCGGAGGGCTTTGAAGCAAAGAATGGACGGTTACCTCGAGAGTGTTTTCTCTTGGGGTAAAAATAATCTCGTTTAATTTAATGTTTCAATGACCCAATCTTGTCTGATTACGTCTAAAAGGGATCGAAACAAAAATCTAGTATCTTTCAACAGAAGCAATCTTCCGAACAGGCCTTCCATTGAAATGCTTGGTGTAACCCTAAGTGACCAGCTCAGGTATGGGGGCTTCATCGAAGCTAGAGTAAAGTTAGCCTCTCAAAAACTAGGCGTACTGAACAGGGCCCGCAGATAATTTAATAGTACACAACTGCTAACCCTGTACAAATCACAAGTGCGCCCCACGGTTGAATTTGGCAGCCACCTTTGTTCTGGAGCTCCAAAATACCTGAAAAATACCCTCGACTCTGTGCAGAAACGGGCGGTCCGTTTAATAGATTCTCCGATCTTAAGAGGGCATTACCAGAGAAAACCAGAAATATGTAATTTTCAAATCAGATTTTAGACGTATTGACTCTTTTCCACAAAAAATTATAAATGGATTTCGAAAGATTGTTCTTTTATCTAGCATTCGCATGTAATAAATTTGGAGAATTTTTTTAATTTTTAGTATAATAAGGTTATTCCATAGGTCGTTGGCAGATTTGTTAAATTTTCAAAAAAGATTTTTTATTATACCACACCCATTTCAAATAATATAATCATGCAGTAAAATAAATCAATACATTATCTAGCAAACGCATGTTTTAGAATTTTAATTTTTGTTTCAATAAAATCATTAAAAAATATGTACGTACATGTGTTTCTTGACGAAAATTGGTCCATTTGTGTATTTATTTGCGCACTTACAAACTAATATATTTGAGATTTTTTTAACATTCTTATTAAATTTAGACATTATTGAAAAATGATAAATACTTATAATCAAAAAATAATTACAAAAAGTACATTATTTTAATAGTTTTATCATCACGCCTTTCAGCATTTTTGGATGAAGGTATAAATTAAAGCTAATTTGGATTGAAATAAATTCGATATTGAGTTATAATTTAAAACAGCTGGTACGGAGAATAATTAATCTTTCTCATTGTAACCGCCCTGCACGATCGTAAGAACAACTTTCGACGAAATGTGGATTTTCGTCCGCTGGCTGGTTAAACGCTCTTAACAGACGGATTGCAATCTTTAGAGCACAGGCGTCGTCGGGTGGGAATGCTATCCTTGTTCTACCGGTATTACAATGGAAGATGCTCCGAGGAACTAGCATCATTGATCCCTTCGGCACCGGTGCATAGACGGGAAACACGTCAAACTCGTGCCCAACATTTGTACACGGTTGACAATTGTCACATGCGAACGGGTCGTTTCTTCGACTCGTTCTTGTGTTTCCTCCTTCCTATAACATGGGTCTCTTCAAGATCAATGTTCATTCCTTCCTCTCCTCAAAAAAGACCATCTACACAGCATCCCAGATGACATAGGCCCTGAGGAAAATTGTTTTCCTCAGGGCCTCCTGTGTGGAGTTAATGTAAAAAAAAATAATAATAAGTATGAAAAATTAATTCAAATAAGATATAAAGAAATAATAGATATGAATAATTAATTCAAACAAGATAAAAAGAAATAAAAGATATGTAGAATTAATTCAAACAAGATATAAAGAAATTGATTGTAAGTATTGGACGCCACACCATTACAAACATCTGTAAAATAAATCACACATGGCGAGAAATAACTATTCACATACGACCTAACCCATATAAGATAAATGAAAATAATAGAATCCAGTCAAATTTAACTCCATAAATAGGTTAGAGATAATTTACTACCCTACTTCGTCTCCTCCAACATTTATAAGATAACTAACTCTCTTTGAAAGATTTACCCACCCTTCCAATCACCTTTCTGTTTTAATTCAATTCAAATTAATAATAGGCCAGTGCAATTAGCGCCAAAAAAGGGGGTTGCGATCGGAATTATTCCGGTAGTCCCAATTTTTTTTATATGTTTTATATAATCATCTTCTGATGTAAAATCTGAGTTTTCGACCTTGGGTCACTTGAGCTTTCGCCACCATTTTGAAAAAACCAGCCGAAATAGCGCCAAAATCTAGTTATTCGCAAATATCTCGTTACCAATAAAAAAATCAGATAAAGTAGCTTTACAAGTTTCGTAGAACATAAAATTACCTACAATTTTTGTAAAAACAAATTGTTCTATCTCTAATAAATATCGCGATAATAAAAACGTGCATAAGTTTATAAAAACAGGTAAATTGCCCGATTTGGTTTGGTTTTTTGTGCGTATCTCTTTCCGGTACAATTTTGTGAAAAAATTGCTGATATGAATTTTGTAGTGAATCAAATTTCATAAAAGACGCACGTTTATGTTTAATGTTTTTTATCGCAATTAGGTAATATCCAGGTTCTAATACAAAATTTTCACAAAAATTACGCCAAAAACTGAATCAGAAGAATAGTGTTGGCATAACTTGATTATTATTTTTTTTAAACAATTACTGTTAAAATATCATGTAGGGTGACCTGGTCAACAGTGGATCACTTTTTTTTGGAGGCATATAACTTCAACACCAGTTGAGGCATTGTAATGAAAACTTTCAAAATGGTTCATCGTTTATCATTCTTGTAAAGTGCAATAGTTTAAACTCCGCCATTAAATGGGGAGGAAAGTAATGTGTACTTATTTGCGATGAGGGAAAATGATCCACTGTGGAACTTAGTGGTACACAGTGGATCAACCTATATTTAACAGTGGATCAAGGATGGGATTTCTTTTAAATAAAAAATAAATACTAGAAATAAAGCAGTTTTTATTATTGAAAGTGAAGAACAATCAAAATAGCCCATGACTAGATAAAAAAAATACTAGTTTTAAAAAGAAAAACAGAACAAAAACAATAATTTAAAAAATCAAAATAATTTAATAAAACTTAGCGCAGTTTAAGAGAGACAAATTAACAGAAAATTGATATAATGATGGTCATTTGGATGTACCACATACGACTGGTGTAGTCAAAATTAACTTAATGTCATGTTATTTCACGAAAGATAAGTCTGGCTCATCTGGCATTCCGAACTGCTGCTGGAGCGTATTTTTAACCGCAGAAAACCAACATTATACCCCCTTTTGACATTCATAGTATGTAATACTTTCTCTACATAAACAATATTTTGCTTCTTTTTCTAAATAGCACAAGAACACATTCACCTTCTTTTGGTTTACGTGGTAGAGATCCGTGTTTTTGTAAAATATCTTCGGTCAGAATGTTTTCCTTATTTTCCACTTCATCTTCTATAAACCAGTCCACGTCATCAGAGGTGTCTTGATATACTATTTCAGAGTCATCTTCAGAATCGCTTTGTAAAACTTGTCGCTTTACCGTTTTTACTTTAGGTTTTTTTTTTGTTTCGATCGCTTTTTTAATCCGTATAATTTCATCTTTCTCCGGAGTATCTGTCACGATCATACTTTTCCCCAGTCTTCTTGGTTTCTTTTTTGTAGTTATCGGTCCAGCTTTCAGTGGCGCTCTAAATTTGGGGGTTCTAAATATTTCATCTGAAAACAAATTGCTAAGATTCTTGCAGTCCAATAGGGATGGTAAGCCAGCCGTTGATATTTCAACTTGGTTAGAATCCTGTGACCGGTTTGTAGGGTTATCTGAAGCCAGGGCTTCAGGGTTCAGGCGATCTGCGTATGTTTGCCTATTTGTATTTACTTTATCCCTTTCCGAGGCATCCTATAAAACAAAAAACAAACAATAAACACAAATCCGGCAGCAGTAGTACACAGTGGATCATGATCCACTGTGTAAGGTGATCCACTGATCCACTGTAGAACAACGCTCCATTTTTCACTAAACATATTATTCTGACTTTACTCCTTTGAATAAGACATATTTCGAGGTTTTAACACAAGTTGTAATAACTACTGATAACAACTAAAATATGCTAATATGTATCATGGAAAAAATTATGAAATGGTACGCAAAAATATACTCACATGATTTTTTTTCTCCTACCACAAAAACACAAAATACAGCACCACACGTCTATTCGCTTGCGCAGCCGGGCGAGTGCTAACTTGTTTAGTAGCATGGAGGCACCCCTACCTAAGAGCCAAACATACATGCACACGCACTAAGAACTTTCGAGATATTGGAGTGATCCACTGTACCATACCGATCCACTGTAGACCAGGTCACCCTACCTAACGTACATAACAGCAACATTAACCATCGATGTAATCAAAACATATAAATAAAATTAATAATTAAGATACATAGATGTGTTTTTTTTACTACTCTTCCATTAAAAGCATTTGCTTGTGTATGGAAGGGGATATAAAACATATAAAAAAATTGGGACTACCGGAATAATTCCGATTGCGGATCGCTAATTGCACTGGCCTATAAGTATTTTACCTTAAATATTCTTGTAACTACGATATTCATTTATATACCTCTACGCCTGTATCGAAACAGGTATATCCTATTGAGACAGGCATAAAAAAACCCAATGTAAATATACTTTTTATAGATAAATAAAAAAATTGAAGAAAAAAAAATCATCAATTCAAAAATATGAGAATCGCATTTGCACAGAATCAATAAATAAAATTCTTCACAAATAATGTCCTTCGCAGAAATCCGTATGGTCTTTGAGTTAGTTAGGGGAGAAAGTCGGGAAGGTAGCAGTGATGAAGGGTGGGACAAAAGGATGTGAGTGGCGGAAACAGAAGTCAGCAGTTCTCATTAACGAGCCTAGGACAGACGATATTGGAGGAGACGCTGAAGTGGACAAAACGAACCACCTTTCTTTACGAATCAGGAGAGATTTTATAAGGATGGTGCTATAAGAAATGGAGAAAAAGATTTTTATTGTATATTATATTGTATTATTTGTACAAGTTTTTGCAGAGCAAACATTTTTACGTAAATTTGTGTTGAGTCCAATAAGCGTCAAAAAGTAGATTGCAAATAATTTTTAAATATTATCGATCTACTTCTTCTCTAAGCTCTCGCCTATCGGAGGTTCACTATCATCCGGATAATCTTAATCCCGCGGGCTACGAAACAAGTCTGCGAAACGTAGTCATACAAGTAACATATTGTACAATAAAATAATATTATATCATGTTTTATTCAAATTCGAAAAGAAAAAAATCTGATTAGCACAATTAGTGGAGAAAATTTTAGATGCATTAAATAAATGTTCTGATTCCTGCACATTTTTTCGGAAATCGAATATATCGAAGTGTTTAAAAATTAAAGATTTTTTTAAATGTTTTTTTTACATTAGTTCCACACAATGAAAAAAATAATTCCACTCAGGCTCTGGCATCTTTGGGGATGCTGTATGGAGGGTATTTTTATAAAAGGAAGGAGACGAGATTCTGGGAAGGAAAAAGACCCTCTGGTCTCCGGACAGTCTACCGTCAGGTGTAAGCTGAGCAGCATTGTTGACTTCTTTCGTTTTCAAACCCAGGAAACGGATAGTGAAAGAGGTTATGATTTGCGTGGAATCCTTTTTAAGTAACAACAATTATGTTTTTTTCTGGATTATTATAACTTTAAGTTTATTCAGATGAATATTAAGTTAACAGAGATTGATTCCAATCTTAGCACAATCCTTAATTTGTTGAATGAGTTAGCAAAATGAAATTGAGCATTTATAAACACATGAAAAAGGGAAAGCTTATCAGATGACCACAGACAAAAAAGTATGTAGACACAAAATGCATTGAAATAATTAAAGTTATGAGTAAAGGACTCTACAGATCGAAATTAAGCAAAAATATAAAATGAGAAAGTCTAAGTACAAATATTAGAAAGTGTAAATATTAGAGATGGGACAACACAACACACAACATACTGCCGACCTTGACGAACTAAGTTTGTTAACTTTAAAATAATGAAAATTCATGTTTATGGAGTTCGATGAAAGTCGTTTTCAAGAATGTCATTGTGGTGAGTATCACTGGCGAAACGTCACTGTGTTATTGTTACTGGAGAAATATCACTATGTTCGTGTCACTGGAGAAACGTCACTGTGTTATTGTAACTGGAGAAATATCACTATGTTCGTGTCACTGGAGAAACGTCACTGTGTTATTGTTACTGGAGAAATATCACTATGTTCGTGTCACTGGAGAAATGTCACTATGTTATTGTGGTGACGATGATGAAAATGTCTGGTCGATGGGTAACAGACAGAGACGGTTGACTGGGGGTCAGCGTGTCCAGGAGTAACCGATATCTGAATCCAACCTTCTCACTGCGATGGCGATGTTTGGCAATGCAAGGCGATGTTTCGGGAGAGTTTAGCTGGACCAGCATCTACTGATGGGCATGTGCATCCGCCGCCAAGAATCGGACAAACTTCACCCCAAAAACCCAGACATCTCCGCTAAATCACCAAACGCAATGAATCACTTGGGATGACCTGTGGCAGAGGTGTTGGTTTTTTAATAAATGGTTCCTGTACCGATGCCCGCCTCCCGAATTAAATGTTTACTAAACCAATGTTGGTTTGAATGGTATGAGGTAGTGAATGCAGATATTAGAGTACAGCCTTATAGTTTGCGAGCATTGTAATTTCTGGTGAAGAATAAATCGTAGACGTGACAGCTGTTTCACCTTTCGAAGTATAGTTTACAAAAGTGTGTGGCAACAATTAGTCTACAATGGCGTAGTATTTTTTATAAGTTAAAAAAAATGTTTCCAGATTATATGTTGAATAATCAAATAGTATTAATACCGTCCCGTCTGCGTGGTTGAATTTCAGAAGCCGAATTCGATTGCATTTCCGATGCCACGCTTTTTGATAAATAGTATCACGCGGCTACGTGTCTCGGTTACTTTGTCTCGATGACTAGCTGTCACTGTATTACAGTGGAACCGAGGAACTGGCTATTTTTAGATTTATAAAATGGTCACCAACACTGAAACTGGGCGAAGCCAAACGTTGAATTAAAAGCCCATCGGATCATAGTGGATCCGAGTAACTGGTTATTTTTGGAACCAGTTCCAATCGGATTTATAAAATGGTCACCAACACTTAAACTGGGCGAGGCCGAACTAAAAGTCACCCGCAGGGCCTAGCAGCAAAAACTGGCGGAGCGGTTTTTTAACTGCAAGAAACTGCAATGATTTGAGGCTTCCTTAAACAAATTTATCGGGAAAACAAAATAAATATTTATCATAAAGGTTTTAAAATGTTCAATGAACTCCATGTAAATGTGAAGGGAGTCAAAAGTCTTGCAGTTTTTCGCGGTTTATGTCTCAATGTTGTGAAGTAGAAATTTTAGTACGTAGTTAGTAGAATAATATTACAAAATAAAAATAAAACACTTATTGTATGTAAAATTACGAGTTTTAATTAATTTATTTACCGACCGGTTTCGCTTTGCTCAAGCATCATCAGGGTACAAATTAATGCTAAACGAGAAATACATAGTGTGGGTTTATACATAAATATAGAGGGAGGCAACAAGTTAAAAAATAAAACGAACAGTGAGGATACATTTACGTAAGTAGGTACTTATAAAGGTTTCATTCTTATTATTCACAGTCCATTTTCCAGTGCATCCGCTATAATACTCTACTGACATTAAGTTACATGTGTATTATAGATAATGTATGATTAAACAAAATGGGCTGGACTCCTCAAGTGAAGGAGAAAGAAGGCATAAGTGTAGATGGAGAATTGAAAAGGGAACGGGTGTGTTATTTATCAATAGGGAACGATCTTAGTATGAGACTTTTATTTAAATTTAGTTGGTTATTAACTACCTTACTATAAGTGTTTATTGCTTTCATTAGTTCAAGTGCCTCTAAATTATCATCCAAACTTATACTTATATTCTTCTTCCTTGCGCTGTCCCAACTCATTGCCTAGGTAGGCTGTTGGGGTCGGCTCTTCTCGTTCTCAGGTTGTAATATCTTCTGTTCTGGGTATCGCCTTCATCCAGGCCGTTTCTCTGAAGAATTTTGGAACATTGAGTCATCCAGGAGTTCTTCGGTCTTCCTCTGGATGACTGTCGGTGAAGCTCCATAGACATTGCCTGCCTCACTGTGTGGTCTGATGGTCTCCGTCTTATGTGTCCATACCATCTCAACTGTCGTTCTTCCAGCTTACTATTTATGTCTGTGACACCCAGGCTAACACGAATGCGTGAACTTTTGATCTTATCTTTTAGTGATACTCCTGCCGACCATCTAAGCATTCGCATTTCTGCTGTTTCAAGAATATTAATAAGATTTCCAAACTTATACTTATATTGTTTTTATGAATTAGGGGGGAGCCTGAGTTTCTATCAAATTTATGGAGTCAAAACATCTAAGATGTTCTTTGACACGGGTATTTGTGTTGCGTGCTGTTTTGCCTATAAAAAAAGGGACAGTCACTGCATTGGAGTGAATAAATTCCCGAGTGAGATTCACCTATGCCTTTTTCCTCCTTCACTTGAGGAATCCAGCCCACTTTGTTAAATCATATATTATCTATAACACAGAATACTATATAGACTTAAAGTCAGTAGAGTATTAAACTGCCCTGAAGAAGCTACGATTGTAGCGAAACCCGGTCGGCGTAAAGTATATAAAATAAAAGTGGTGTTTTCAAAGTAATTGTTTTATTTTAAATTATAATGTCACATCACAAAGAATCTGCTTGATATGAACAAATACTTTAATCATTTAGCTTATCCAATATATTTCCGGTAGTCCCCGCAAACCCTACCCTACAGTTCAATTACGTAACCTATCTCTTTATCTGCTCTTACTTCTCTCTTTCTCTCATCTCTACCAACTATTGTAATATATTCATTATTTTTATAATGAAAATAAGATGTTTATTTCTGGAATACAATACGGGCTGAAGGAAACCTCAGGACTAAAATATATGAACATGGTGTAATCGTAGAAATCCTGTGGTTCTTTTGTTTATTTTATTTTCCGTACAACTTTATCGTACGTCTTTACTTGACGCAGTACTTAGTCAGACTCCGGCTTCGCCCTAGTTTCCACAATTTATTCTCTGAAAACTTTTTCTTATTGAACGACATTTAAAAAATGTGTTAAAAAACGTTGTAACATTATGCAGTTATGTCTGATTTTTTACATTAGCTCCACACAAGAGGCACTGAGGAAAAAATATTCCTCGGGACCTGTATCATCTCTGGAAATGCTGTGTGAAGGGCCTTTTTAAGGAAATAAAGGAGAGGAAGTTCTGGGAAGGAAAAAGGTTTGAGTGGTAGGTAGGAATCTGGGGGTTAATGTGTCCATGGTGACGGACATATGAATCCATTCATTCCACTGCGGTGCAAGGCGATGGATCGAAAGAGTTCGGCTGGAGAGTTCAAAAGGTCTCCCTCAATCAGTCTCTCACTTTCCGGCCTGCTAACGCAATAGGATGGCAAAAGCATCCGTCGCCAAGACTTTGACAAATCTCACCCCATGATCCAGAGCACCAATGCTAAGTCACCAAACGTCGCTAACAACTTGGGGTAACCTATTTAAGGGGTGTGAGTTATCCAATAAATGGTGCGCGAGGCGGAAATACCCATACCTCCCAACTTGATGTTGCCACATTCGATGTCTCACTTTGATGTTAAGAAAAAAAATCGAAAAACTGCAAGAATTAAGCTTCCTTCATATTTAAAGGGAGTTCATTGAACAATTTAAAACCATTATTCATCTAGAAAAATAAACAATACAACTTTGTATAAACCACTTATATAATGTGCAAATCCGACCGGTTTCGGAACAAACGTTCCTTCGTCAGGGAAAGCTTATACTAATTTGACAGTTTAGAACAATGTTTTATTATGGTAGGGGTGGAGCCGTTGCTAGTTAATAATGTAGATTGGGTGGGTAGGTATTAGTGTAGAGCGGGTGGGTAGGGGAACAAATCCATGATTGGGCTATATGACAATATTTTTCGTTTGTTGATAATAGATTCATTATGTTTAAGGGATTTTTTAATTTCCAAAGCTTCTAAGTTATCTAAACGTTTTCCTTTATGATTAATATGAAGAATATTTATCCCTGTGTTTTTTTCAAAACTATGGTTATTTTAAATGATATGGTTAGCGAATCTTATTATTATTAAGACACCTTAAATGTTCTTTGATTCTGATTTCAAAATTACGAGTTGTTTTTCCAATATAAAATGAGGGACAATCATTGCATTTGAGTTTATATGTTCCGGAATTAGTCAATTTATGGTCTTTATCTTTAGTATTTCTCAAAAAATTACCGATATTATTTCTTGTGTAAAACGCTGGTTTAATATTAGAAGGGAGATTTTGTTTGTTTGTTCGTTTTTTTTGTACGTTTGTTCCGAAACCGGTCGGATTTGCACATTATATAAGTGGTTTATACAAGGTTGTATTGTTTCATTTTTCTATAATGGATAACCACAAAGTAATAGCTACATTCAAAAATACATTATTCATCTATTTATTAAACGCCCGTAGTGCTTTGGCAAACATAATATATGTCCAAATTTACACATATTATACAGAAAAACATAAACAGTTATGCTAGGTACCAAATTTGGTTGATTGTTCTTACAATATACCTAAATTAATGTTTGTAATATATATGGAAATGTGTAAAAAAAACTGCAATTGTTCGTGGGAGAGGGGTGAGGGAAGGCGGGTAAGATGGAGAGTGAACGCGTGAGGGGAAGGTGACATTGGAGAGGAAGGGGAGGCGGAAGGGGAACGGGACGAATGGGAAAAGACACGCAGGGAGAAACAATTTATTTATTAGTGGCATTATAACGCATGCCGGTACCTATGTAAGTAACTAAATAAAATCATCAAAATTGAGGTTTTGTATTCCCAATTTTTCTTCTCCAAAACTGGACCGATTTTTCAAGACTGTTTTAATAACTATATGTGTTTGGTTCTGAAACAGTCTTTTAGAAAACTAAATCCATGTTCCCCAAGTCCTTCTTCAATCATGCATTCCTTTCTCTTCCTCCTTTCCTCAAAGTCTCTACCAGGAAAAGAAGAAGATGGTCCTACCTACATGAGGAAATAATTGAACAATATTGTTGCCCAAGTTTACCTTACCTACTTGTGCAGTTGGATTTTGGTAGTGACATTGGTCACAGTGCTCTCGTCGAAAATATCGCAAATCATCGCAAGATTTCATATTATCTAATCAAACTGTCGTGTCTTAAAAACCTGGTGTTGTGCCGATATTGGGAACCCAGGATCGATCCTGAAACGCCATAAGAAGCCGTCAAAAGGTAAGAGACCTCCTCTCATTTCCTACTTCCTACGATCGAATTTCAAAGCACAATAATTATTGGTCTTTACTCATCAAAAAACAAAAAGGATTTACAGTCATATTCTCGTGTCGCGGTATAGGTCGTGACAATATGAGAAGAAAATAGTCTGTGTGTACGTTTTTCTTAAAAAAAATACATTGTCTAGTTTGTATACCGAACGCATTGATGGCATTCAAAGCAGGCAATTTTAACGATTTTTGGAGGGTCCAACTCCTATAAGAAGTAACTTATCAAAAAAGCAAAGCATAGCGACAAGATAACTATATTTATTATATTAAAAATTAGTTGATCCGGCGAACTTCGTACCGTCTCAGAATCCATAACGGTCGAGTTTACTAGTTGACCCGGCGAACTTCGTACCGCCTCAGAATCCACAACGGTCGAGTTTACTAGTTGACCCGGCGAACTTCGTACCGCCTCAGAATCCATAACGGTCGAGTTTACTTATTAGCTGAATTGAATTCAGTAAGTTAAAAATTACAATAAAATTCAAAAATTACTGGAGCAATTATCGATGCGCAACTCTTCGTGTTTTGTTTTTGTCAGTATCAGAGATGGCGTTGTGTGCGGGTTTATTTTTTTGTGATTTTCTTACTTTTCCACTTACTTACGGGAATTGCGTTTTATTTTATTTATACGTGTCTGGGATATTTATTAAAATTATTGTATTTTTCCTTTAGAGGGGTGCAGCAACACGTTCACCGTTTGTATCATTTTCAACTATTGACATTCAGTGTGTAAGTGCCCTTTGGTAGGTGGGTATGGGTACCGCCGCCCTGGGAACCATTTATTGGATGACCAACACCTCTACCACAGGTCACCCCAAGCCAGATTGGGAGATGCTGGTGGAGGGAGACCCTTTACAACCGGTTACCGCTATCCGGGCCGCTCGGTAGTACAGGGGCCCGACCCTCAGGTTCACGACTAGGGGTGGGCTGCCCCATCAACGAGTGTAAAAATCCCGCCGCAGCTGTTGTGCCGGTTCGTGACCGGAGGGGACACAGCAGCAGCGTTTGGGGCGCATTGGGCGACCTCTCCAGCCGGACTCTCCCTGCCCATCGCCTTGCACCGCAGTGGATGCATTCGTTCATCACTCTTGGATACTCTGATCCCTAGCTTCCTACCCACCCCTCATACCTTTTCCTTCCCAGACCTCCCTCCCCCCACATCCTATCATAAAAATAAAAAATCAAACAATAAAATCATGACAACACAACCAACACAAATTAACTGCATTACAGCGGCGAGTAGTAGAGGACCCCGGCGCAGGCCAAAAATGTTTACATTCATTACACCAACATTCACGGCCTGCATAACAATTTAAACTCTGTCCACCACCACCTTTTTTCTCAACGCCCCAACCTACTATTCCTGTCTGAAACGCAGATAGCCAAGCCTGTAGACGCCTCCTATCTGGACTGCCCGGGCTTCACCCTTGCAAGCAAGTTCAGACCTAAAGGAGGTGTCTGTCTCTACAGTCGAGCTGACGTCAACTGTGTGCGACTGTTGAATCCGGAAAACTCCAGATTCGACGTAATGTGGGTACGCGTCAATCTTGCCAGTACGGTAAGATTCTACGCATGTTTATACCGCTCACCGAACCTTAGCGAATCAGACTCGTCCGAGCTCATCAAACATTTAAGCGACGCTATCAATGACCTCTTGCCCCGCTACCCTACGGTAGAGTTTGTGGTCCTGGGGGACTTCTATGTTCATAACGAACCTTGGTTGAAGTTCTCAGGATCAACAGACTCGGCTGGACGACAAGCGGAATCCTTTGCCCTTTGCTACGGATTGGAGCAAATGGTTCAGGAGCCTACAAGAGTTCCTGATGTCCAGACTCACCGTTCCAATCTGTTAGACCTATTTTTAACTACTGTGCCACACGGTTACAAGATTGAAGTCACAGCGCCTTTAGGATCGTCCCACCACTGCCTGGTGACGACATCAATCCCTGCAAACTTCAGACCGCCAAACGAGAGGCTGAAGAGAAAAGTGTGGCACTATAGGTCAGCAGATTGGTTCGGTCTGCGGGCACATTTTAATGCTTTCCCGTGGTCAGCTGTCTGTTTTCGGACTTCGGATCCCTCAAGATGTGCCAAGGAAATTGGTGAAGTCATCAAATTCATCTGAGATGGATGGCTTCATCAAATCTACTGTTAAGGACACTGGTGTAGGCTCAAAACCGTGGTTCAGTTGACAATGCGCTGAAGCAGTGCGATGAAAAAACGCGGCTTACCGAGCCTACAACACATCTAGAACATCCGAAGACCGAACAGCTTACACCAAAATGGCAAAGGAAACCAAGAGAATCATAAATAGGTCAAAATTCGAGAACGATCAGCAGATCAGCAGAAAGCTGGCTGCATGCCCGCATGGCAGCAGGCAATTCTGGTCACTTGCGGGCTCAAGAGGTTGTAATTTCTGCAAATCCAGTCTGCCACCTCTCACCAGACCTGACGGCTCACTAGCAAACACCGCCACCGAAAAGGCAAACTTATTAGGTAAAATGTTTGCGGCTTACTCAACCCTTGATGACCAAGGTAATAATAATAATAATAATATATCTTTATTGAACAAAAAAAAATGAAGATTTATAACTACAAAAACAAAAAGTACATCATAAGTACAGTAAAAGTACAGTTTAAAAGTTGCATACGTACGAAAGTTAATATCAAAAAACAAAATACGTATATACAGTAGGTAATTAAAGAATAGAGATTTATAATTATAAATTTAGGTTTCTCATAACCTGCCTCACTAGGCTAGCCTGTGTTGAGGCAGTAATTTTATGTCAATTTATTATACTGTGAACATACCATAAGAATAAAATCACACAATAGAATGGTTGCATTAATAATAACAATAACATTGGTACAATAATAACAGCATTGGTTCAATATTAATTTCGAATTTGGGTGAGTGCACCGGTAAATGCTCTATCATTATTTTTTATCCAAATTTTTATGTTTTTTTGAATTTTTTTTGTGAATCACACTTTTTTATACTAATTGGAAGAATGTTGTAAAGTCTTGTTGCAAGGTATCTGAAGCTTCGTTGACCAAAAGTAGTATGAGTTATGGGAATTTGTAGTAAATATTTGTTATTGTTTCGAGTACAGCGAGTGCTTAATCTTTTTTCATAGTATTTGTGTATATTTGTGTATACATGAGTGAGGATTGTTTTTGCATATATCTGCCGAACGTCAAACACATTCATAATATTGAAGATTAAGTTGGAGTCTGTAATTAGAGGTAGTCTAAGAATTAATTTTATAATAGTTTTCTGTGCCTTTATGATTGGGTCCAGTGCTGATGCAGTACCGCCTCCCCATGCTATGATACCATACTCAATAATGGATTGACAGACTGCAAAATAAATCATTTTCAAGTGTTTTAAGTCGAGAAAGTTTCGTATCGTTCTGAAAAAGTGCATACCTAGTAGGGACACTGACAAGATTCATCGGAATTTAAACATGTGTGTATTCTAATAGAGGCGTCATCATGAGGTGCTGTCCCGACGTCGGTTCCTCACTGCGGTTTTAGTATGAAAAAGCTGAGGATCCGGCATCGGGAAGTACTCTATGTTTTACGAGGGCTTGATGTTAATAAAGCTTCAATTTTGAAGAAGCTTTTTAAAATGTCCCTGAAAACTGGCTCTGTGCCCTCTGGTTGGAAAAAAGCGGTTATCCATCCTATTCCAAAGAAGGGTGACCGCTCTAACCCAGCCAACTACCGCCCCATAGCGATCACGTCAGTTCTGTCTAAGGTGATGGAACGTGTGATCAACGACAAACTGGTCACATACCTCGAGAAGAACAAAATTATTAACGACCGTCAATACGGATTCCGGCCTGGAACGTTTCGGTGAGACCCAAACGGTTGCACTGGTAACTTCCAGGGTACTGTACTGTACAGGGCCCGCAGATACTTTAATAGTACTGGTTAATACTGCTAACCCTGTACAAATCACAAGTGCGCCCCACGGTTGAATTTGGCAGTCACCTCTGGTCTGGAGCTCCAAAATACCTGAAAAATTCCCTTGACTGTGCAGAAACGGGCGGTCCGTTTAATATATTCTCCCATCTTAACAGACAGATTGCAATCTTTAGAGCACAGGCGTCGGGTGGGAATGCTATCCTTGTTCTACCGGTATTACAACGGAAGATGCTCCGAGGAACTAGCATCATCGATCACTTCGGCACGGGTGCATAGTCGGGAAACACGCCAAACGCGTGCCCAACATTTGTACACGGTTGACATTTGTCACATGAGAACAGCTCGGCTGTGGAATGATTTACCGGCCTCTGTATTTCCTCCTTCCTACAACATGAGTCTCTTCAAGACCAATGTTCATTCCTTCCTCTCCTCAAAAAGAACCTCCACACAGCATCCCAGATGACATAGGCCATGAGGGGAATCATTTTCCTCAGGGCCTCCTGTGTGGAGTTAATGTTAAAAAAAGAGGGGCAGCATCTAATGTTTAAGAACAACAGCAAAACAATCAGCGAATTGATACTTGACTAGTTTTTGAATTTTTGGAATTCACTTACTGCTCAAAATTATACTTATCACAATATTCCTGCAGCTCTTTCAAAAGATGAGAATTCGTTCCATTCAAATGTATGAGGAAAAGAATTTTCGTCATGACTTTTTTTTCGTGAATTTTTGCGATGCTATTCGGGGCAAAGACAAATCCAATAAACTTAAGAGCATAAAAATCGGTCCTGCCGTTCTTGAGTTATAAATGGTGTAACTAACCTGACTTTGTTTTATATACAGGGTGTTAAGGGACGTACCTACTTTAACCAGTGATTCCTGACATTATTTGGAGTAAAAAATGTAAATGAAATTTTGGTCTCCGGTGACATTTTTGATGTTTTTTTTTTTTTTTTTTAAAAAAAAAAAAGGTAGTTGTTGAAAACCTGGAGGCGGGGTAAGGGGTTCATCGGACACCCGGCTGAGTGACCAGTGAAGACATGCGGAAGAATTTTTTTTTGTTTGATTTTGAAGAAAAAAAATTTGAAAAAAAAAGTCACCGGAGACCAAAATTTCATTTACATTTTTTACTCAAAATAATGTCAGGAATCACTGGTTAAAGTAAGTCAAGTACGTCCCTTAACACCCAGTATTAAGATATTTGTGGTAGTGTCAAAATCCAGATAGAAAATTGGGGAATACGTTTGTACGGATAAAACGCCACCCGGTTCTCTCTTAGCTATAATTTTTAATCGATTATTATTTCCAAGTATTTATTTCATCCACTGCTTCAATATTTTGTTTGTCTATATTTAGGATAATTTAATTAAATTTCAAATGAGTTTACTTTATTTTAACATTTAAATTTATATTTTCTAAGTCCCTGAGGTAATGGCGATTATATTTCGAGTTGAAAATAATTACTTTGACCTAGAATATGCTGGGCGAGTTTCACAAAGTCAGAATCTTTTGAAGGCTGTTCCTGCTTCAGAAAAAAACATTTGTTGCTTTATATAAAGTTGGCATTATATAGAAGTTATTGTTGTCGCACAAAGATATATTTTCTCTCGTGATAAGAAGTCGGGAACCTCGTGACAAGTTGGGTTATGTCAAGAATCAGAAGAGTTTGAATGAAATGATGTATGAATGTAATTGAAGTAAAGATAGATACATTTGGTCAAAGAAATTTCAAATACATCTAAAATATACAATAACCTACCTGACAAAACAAGACAATCGAATAATATTAACAAATACAAAATCTTGATCAAACAATGGGTCATCGAAAAAGGTTGTGCAATAATTAGTCACCTCACCCAAATGTAATCCTCCATCTGATTATTGTTACCACTCTACCAACCTGAAAATTTTTGTCAAATATTTTTGCTTTATTGAAAAATGTACTTTATTTAATATTAAAAAAAATATTTGTCAACTAGTCTGTCTCGACACAGGATTTCCTAGTGAGACAGGCAAGGCCAAAAAAAAAAATTAACCTTTTTATATAGATGCACCTAATAAATAAAAATACAGCTTGGATGTATACAGAGTTGTAGCGGCTTATCTTCTTCCCACCTTGTCATAAAATTGAACGAATGGATTTTTTATTTTTGAAGTGACAGCTTCATTGCCACCGTTGTGATTTGAAACTCGATGAAACGGAAACGAGCGGCACTAAAAAGAGACAAACACATAAGTCTTTAAGATTTTGCCTGCGAGAGAGTGTGATAGACTAATCGGCCTCCTCTTTGTGCGGTGCTTCGTAGAATAAAATGTAAAATCATTTTAAAACTTGGTAACACTATTATAATAAATAAACCCTACAATTATCCTACTCCTGGTATTCTGCATTCGTGTCATTCTCTCAATGTTTAGTTTTCTGAAAATTTTACGTGTATGAACGTGTGTGAACCGCACAAATGTTTTTTTTTACATTAGCTCCACATAAGAGGCCCTGAGAAAAAAATTCCCCTCAGGGCCTTTGTCGTCTTTGGGGATGCTGTGTGGACTGTATTTTTAGGAGAGGAAAGATAGGAAGTTCTGGGAAGAAGGTATGAGGTGTGGGATGGAAACTGGGGGTCACAATGATACAATCGATCACAATGACGGATATATAAACTGACACTTCTCAAATTATAGCGAAACCATTGAATTTCACAATTTCAAATCCCTCCAAACACGACGTCTAATTTTTGATCAAATCCTATTATTTAAAATTCTAAATAATGGCCTGGACTCACCAGAACTTACCAATTTAATAAATTTTCACATTCCATCAAGATCAACCCGACAATCCGATTTATTTTATTTACCCTCTTGTAGAAGAAATATTAGAAAAATTTCCCCAATTCCTCGTGTATGTGCACAATTGATTTCACAGCGCACAACAAAATTTGATTTCACAGCATTGACATTTTTAGTAATAACTTAAAGAAAAATCGATATGCAGTAACGCGTACTATCGATTATTAATATGAAAGTATGGAATGTATCGGGAGCATCTCCTATCCTTTTCCTATATGCCTCTTCCTCTTTCCTTCCTATAACCCAAAATTAATTAGGTATAAGATATAAAAACTTAATTTCCAATCTACTTTAGCATAAGAAACTTCTGTGACTTGACTTCAGCTCACTTGTGTATCTATTATCTTTGTATATTATGTAAAAGCTGTTTGTTTCTTACAAATAAATAAATATGAATCTTATAAGTTTTAAGATTTTCACGGCCAAAATCATTTTCGTTATTTGTTTTTGGGGTGTTATGCCGTGTTGCGCTACCTCCTTCTTAAGCCAACGTTTCGGACATCGTTGCAGTGTCCATCATCAGGGCAGATCCGGCAGATGTGTAATTTTTAATCGTGAAGTGTGTGCTTATTTACTTCGAAGCGATACCGTGTCGCCAGCACCACTAACTTTCACCAGTACAAAATAATCGTGACAAGCAGTGGCGTCATTGCCGCGGAACGGAATAGAAAGTTCATTAAAACGTGGTATTTATGCTAGCCAGGGACAAGTCCGTTTGCCAAAAACAAATAACGAAAAAAAAATGAATCTATCCATCCCACTGCGGAAAAGCGAAGTTCCGAGAGAGTTCTGCTTGAGGGATCAAATGGTCAACCAGTCTCTTCCGATCCGGCCTACCGCGTAGTTGGTGGGCAGACGCTTCCGCTGTCAAGATCCGGACAAACCTCAACTCATGAACCCGGGCACCCTTGCATGAGTCACTAAACGTAGCGAACCACTTGGGGTGACCTGACAGAGGTGTTGGTTAACCAATAAATGACTCCCAAGATATTTGCAAACTTGATTTAACTTTCAACTGGAAAAAATTGAAAATCGTTTTCAAAAGTCACCGTACGCCACTAGGTTTCAGTAAAATTATATACATTTATACATACATATATTTATATAAGGTACGCACTTGGAGGAATAAAGGGTAGGTACTTATTCTACCTTCATACGATATTCATTTAGATAAAGTCCGTCTAATTGAATACCTATACCTGTACAATGGGCACTCTCATCATTGCAGCCATTGTATTTAACTTCACCGAGGCTTTTAGAACTCATTGCTAATTCATGTGTAACACGCCAAATTTTTGCAAGCAGAGTTCCAGGAATAATAAAAAATATATATTTTGCGAAATTCTCACAATCTTTGTTTGATCAACAATATTTCAACAATAAAATATTGTTTCTTTGACGTTTGCGAAGAGCAAACATTTGTTGAAGTCAGTGTCAATTTAATATTTAAATAATACATAGTTGAATCATTAGTATTTTTTTTATTTAGGCAATTCACCCTAAAAAGAGTGCTTTTTGATCATTAGTATTATTAAATCATCAATTTGTCAATATGAGCCGTATCCCCGCTCAAAAAGAAGAATATGGAGAGATATGAGAGATGCTAATATTTAAAGCGACAAAATTGATACGAAGATTGTGAAAATCTCTCTAAGCCTCCGTAAGTACAACTTGTACTATCTCATTTAATTTCTTTTTTATGTTGTAATATTCTTTACCTAACGAGTCGATTGCATTAATATTTATTCTGTTTTATTGTTTATGTAATACATGTAATTAATATTGTTTATTATATATTTGCTTCTTTTCTTGTAAAAGCCCACTAGGGCGTTAATAAAATATAAAATAAAAAATAAAAATAAAAATAAAAATGTTTAATAAAACACGACTCGTTTAAAATAGAGCAAAAATCTCGCGGGGGTGGTCTTAAACAGCATTTAAAGAAACACTGTGATTTTTTTCATACGTATAACTTGTAATATAACTAAAACAAACGTGTTTATAATAATTTTTGGAGCATACTTTGCGATTTTTTTCTATCGAGGGAATTTTATATAATTTGCGTTTCGGCGCAACGAATGTCTAGATTTTTTAAGAGCTTAAAAACTTCAAGTGTTTACGGGAAGTTCGCAAGAAATCGGTAGAAATTCGGGTAGCGGCGTCTTAAATAAACATTGTGATTTTTTTCATACATATAACTTCTAAAATAAGTGAAATGAACGTGTTTATAATAATTTTCGGAGCATATTTTGCGATTTTTTTCTACCGAGGGAATTTCATATAATTTATGTTTTGGCGTGGAACACGTCTAGATATAATCTTCAAAAATAACATATATTTTTTAAGAGCTTAAAAACTGTTTAAGGGAGATATGTAAGAAATCGATAGAAATTCGGGTAGCGGCGGCTTGAAGAGAGACATAATTTGCTGGTTGGAAAAACCATATAAACCACTTAATATTTGAATTTCTCTTATTCCAATCGTTAAACGGATAGTATTGCTAGTGCATATGATTGAAGCCCGTGACGACTTCGCGGGAATCGATGCCTTTGATCACTTGGCTTCTAGAAATTGGGTCTTGGTACCTGTAGTGTATAGGTTTATATATAGTCTCAAAATTCTTCAACAGATGTCGTTAGTGTATGTAGTTGTACGTCGTTTTGAGGTGTCTCAATAGATATCAGTTGGTTGTACCTTAGATGAGAGTCGATTGTCGCCGTTCGTGTCAAATGCTTGAGCGGTTACGGAAAGATCTGATGATATATGATCAGTGTCGAGTTCACTGGTTTTAGAGCATCCAATAGGATGGACGTTTCGTTCAGTTAAATATTCATTGTGACCCTCACGATAACGCAAATAAAGTAACCTGAAATATCGACGAGTCTCCCGAAAACATATCAAATGATCTCGATACTGGGCTTGGAGCATGCACCTCTCTGCACCTTGGTAAAATGATTAGGACTGCTTTTGGAGAAGTTAACTACAAAAACCTCTCCATTAAGCTCTATAATTCGTACCAAAAACAAGAAAGAAAATGGATAGTGCCAAAGATATTGAAATATAAGGATAGTGCAAATGATTTCGAAAATTACACCAAAATATGGCTTAAATCAAAGCAGGGTAAAATACATTCTGAAAAAAAATCGTTGGATATGAAATAAGCAGTATTTAAATAAAACCTAGTCTGCCTCAAAGCAGAAACCCCATTTTACATTAACTGCACACAGGAGGCCCCGAGGAAAATAATTTCCCTCAGGGCCTATGTCATCTAAGATGCTGTGTGGAGGGTCTTTTTGAGGAGAGGAAAGAATGAACATTGGTCTTGAAGAGACCCATGTTGTAGGAAGGAGGAAACACAAAGGCCGGTAAATCGTTCCACAGCCGAGATGTTGAACACAAAAACGAGTCGAAGAAGCGACCAGCTCTCATGTTTCCCGACTATGCACAGGTGACGAAGGGATCAATGACCCTAGTTCTTAGGAGCATCTTCCATTCAAATACCGGTAGAACAAGTGTAGCATTCCCACCCGACGCGACACCTGTGCTCTAAAGATTACAATCCATCTTTTAAATTAGGAGAATCCATCACTGCCCGTTTCTGCACAGAGTCGAGGGTTTTTTTCAGATAAGGAAAACATAATAAATTATTATTTTTCCTTATAATTTTTCATTATGTAAACGTATTATAATAAAATAAAAATAAGAAAAACATATCGATTATATTAGTAAACTTTTTTTAAATCAGCTCCGCGTAGAAATCCATGCGGAAAAAGATCCCTTAGAGCCTATGTCATCTTTGGAGATGCTGTGTGGAGAGTCTTTTTAGGGAAAGGAAGGAGTTCTGGGAAGGAAAAGATATGAAGGATAGGTAAAAATCTGGGGTTCAATGTGTCTAGGCGTGACGGAAGTATGAATCCATCCCTCCCACTGCTGTGCAAGGTGACTGGTCGAGTGAGTCTAACTGGAGGTCCAGGTTAGGTCTCCCTCAAACAATCTCTCCCGATCCAGCCCGCACTGCAGTAGATAGGGAAACTGTTGCCAAGACCTAAACAAATCTCACCCCATGAACCCAGGCACACCTACTAAGTTACCAAATGTAGCGAACCACTTGGGGTGATCTATGCCAGTGGTGTTGGCTATCCAATAAATGATTCCCAGGGCGGTTGTAACAATACCCGACTCTCAAATTGAATTGAAAAGACTGCAACAAAGAGTGAATCAAATGTGGTAAATAGGAGATTTTTTCAAAACGCACCTGTTGAGAACCACAATAGCAAAACGCAGCCTGGGCTTCGTTTTTACATGCACGTAGAATGTCAACAAATTTTCCATAAATATATAGATTTTTCGATCAATTTATTTGCTCTCGTTTTATTTTATACCTACCAGCTAAATAAACACTTTATCGAGGAAATAAACTGAGGAAATAAAATTTCTGATTGAATTTCTATGGAATGCTTTATCCCCAGCTATAAACTTTTACTATCTTACTAATAAACGTATTTATTTTATTTATTTATTTACATTACAATATACAGTATTTATTGTACATAACTTAACTGCCTCAGTAACAACATTGATACTGATACACAACCATTTATGTATAGCAAACGGTTGTTCATCAGTTGTGTAAAATTAAAAAAAAGTTTATTGATAAGGCCCGGTTTACTCATTAACATGTCAATTTGACATGAAACTGATTTCCATAGTATGAATGTAAAATGAGTTTCACCCATTTAAAACATATATTTATATCTCTAAATGTTTCCGGATTCTCTTAATTCACTTAAAAGTTAAAATAAAAATGTTTTTTCTAAGAAATTAACAATAAAGATGTTTTTTAGAGTATAAAAAAACACCTTGGATTTTGTTCATACCGTATTATCCGCAGCACCCGACTTTGCTCCATGTTCCTACTTCAAAATATTGAACCAGCAATCTTCAAGCAAACATAGGAATTTCTGTTGTCCGTGATGTACGGTTTTCCTGCTTTAAATTATTAACGACTTCAAATAGATATGCTTTTGAATTTAAGGGTGATTTTCAAAATTGGAACTGATGTTTTTGAAAAAAAAAAATACCGATTTCGTGATTTTTCATGTTTAGTAACGGTGTTTAATCGAAAGTAAATTTATGATCGTCTCTCCAATTTGTCAATTAAAAAATTTTTCACGGCCGAAAGTATTGATCGTGATTTATTTTTGAGGTATTATGCCGTGTTGCGCAACCTCCTTCTTTAGCCAATGTTTTGTATTTAGACAGTGTTACAGTGTCCGTCATCACGCATCTGTTCTGATAATGGATACTGTAACGCTGCATCATCAGGGTAGATGTGTGGATGATGGAAACTGCAACTTTGTCCAAAACGTTAGCTAAAGAAGGACGGCATAATATGTAAGGTGGCCAACTTTTCGGACTGCGTTTCAGTTTCCGTCATCACACATCTGCTCTGATGATGGACACTGGACGGACATGGATTAGAGAAGGAGGTAGCGCAACACGGCAGAATACTACAAAAAATAATGACGATAACAGGTAGATACTGTACATATTTGGAAATGTGCAATAAGTGCATTTAAAATAGCAATGTGTTATAATTGTAAACCGGCTCTACGCAGTCATATATTAAGCGTTTGGCTTTGATGGTTTGATCCGGAAGGATGCAGGATCGATTCCTGCCGAAGTGCTTATAATACTGACATCGATGTATTCATTTTGTTTAATATGGGCTCTCGAGGCCTGAAGGAATTGTAATTTTGAACAAAAAAATACAAATTTCCTTACATTGCATTTTTAGGAAAATTGATGGAAATATCATTAAGAACAATTGGTTTATGGCACATATTGTAATATAATATAAATATTGTGAAAAGCATGCAATATCTTACCTTTAGAATATTCTGGATGTACTCAAATTAATCACATTTGCCTCGAAGTAGCGTTCGATCCTCGATTCACAATACTTCAAAAAATCATAAACCGCCTTCTCAATCCAAAAACACAATCAACAATACGAAACAAATTCTGCAACAAAACTATCCCGCCATTTATTTGACAGTTATTCTATTTCTCTTTTGTTTTCTTCGCGTTCTTTTCGCTTTTATTTGAATTAGAAAGTTTCCCGCGTTCCGGCGAGAGGTCGCGCGGCCCGAGTGAGATATGCGCTGCGCTTACCTCGGAGGTCGGCAGCGGAGTGTTCGCCAGCCCGGGCACTCGGTTCAGGCTACGCCGCACCAAAACTAAGAAAATCCACACTGCAAAAATAACCCACACACAAAAAGAAACAAACCATTTAAAACAAAATTAAATCGACGTGTGATTAACAGATTAGCCATTTTGATAGCAACTTCTTCTTCCGAGATTGCTGATTTTGAAGCGGGTAAATTTTCCCTCTCCGCTACCCAAGCGATAGATTAAGCTTCGTCCTGGCCATAAGGCTCGACTCTGATCGTTAAAAGTTTATTCGAGGATATTGGCACCGAGTAAAAATGTCAAATTAAACACATTATCTCCGAAATTATCACTTAACGTTATTGTTGTTTTATTTTTTGGGGTTAATTTTTCTTGTTTGCGTACAGAAAAATTTGATTCTTGATTTTCAAACTTAGATTGCCAAGAGTTGAACACGTTATGAACTAAGTATTCAATGAAAAATGGATTATTATTGCAGACGAGGGATTGTGGCCATGTTTACGGTCTTAGGATTAAGAGTACCTAAGTGGTGCATCTCTTTATCTGCAATGCAGCTGATCCACAATTTTGTATCTAAATGTCATGTTCAATCGTGTATATGAGATTTGTTAAAAAATGTGACTTAAAATTTCGTGGGCTACGTACATTCGAGTTTCGAAAGTTTTATTTGTTTATGTTGGTACACATGTCCCCAACATATGTTGCCTTTTTGCATTTTTAGTTTGTTTTTCACAAATATAACCATTATAAGACTTGTTTTGGTGTGTTTGGCGATTTTTTGCTCTTGAAAAAATGGATCAAAGAATCTGTATTAAATTTTGTGTGAAAAATAATATTAAGTACTCCAACGTACTTAAAATTTTGCATTTGGTATTTTGGTGGTCTACTGTGAGCAAAAAACATATTTATAAGTGATACAAACTCTTCACAGAAGGCTGAGAAGATGTTCTACACGATGCCCGCCCTGGACGCCCCAGCACGTTAATAACCGATGAAATCGTTGAAGCAGTGAGGAAAATTGTTATGAAGAATCATCAAATCACTACTAGAGAAGTTTTTGAGGATGTCGGCATATCAGTTGGCTCAAGTCATGAATTTTTTTCGGATGTTTTGGGCATGAAAGATGTGACAATGAAGTTTGTTCCGAAATTGCTAAATTTTAACAGAGCCGTCGCAGCTGGTGAATGACGTCAACGACGATCCAGATTTGCTCAAAAGGGTCATAACTGGTGGTGAAACATGGTGACGAATCCCCTGTGATATGTGACTGTTTCCAAAACTGAAAAAAAACCATGAAAGGACGGAGTTTTGCCGCGATTGAGAAGATAAGGACCGCGTCGCTGAAAGAGCTCAAGGCCATACCAAAATGCGCTTATCAGGAGTGCTGCCAGGATTGGAAAAAGCGCTGGCACAAGTGAATTATATCTGAGGGGGATTATTTTTAAGGGGACAAAATAGATATTGATGAATAAATAAACATTTTCGGAGGAAAAAAAACACATTTTTTTTAACAAACCTCATTCATGATATACATATAACTTTTAATTAAAAACTAACCATCTTGTTGTTTACTTAGATGAGAAGGCAAAGGGGTTGAACCGCAATACAACTCTGTAATAAATATTTATACATCCTCTCATGAATAAACTCTCGACGAGTTTACAAGTAAGTATTTGATTCACTTGATTGTGCCAGCCATGTCTTTCTCGGGCGTATCCGACTTCCGTAATTCCGTTTCTAAATACATAGTATCCTATTATTTATTTAACTACACATAAATAATACAGAACAAAACATTTTTGACAATTAAATGTATTACAAAACAATGGGGTATTTCCACAAACGAGGGATTCTGTTGAAAATGTACGGAATATTTAAAGATCATTTTTCTGATTTTAATCATCCTACTAAAAAAAAAATGTTTTTTTTTTTGTGTTTTCATTCAATATTATTGATTTTAAATCGATCTAAAACTGACAAAATCAAAACGGCCCGTGGTTAGCATATCGGATTGGGACCTCACAAGCGTCGTTTAGCTTGGCCATCATAAATAAACACTGTCAGTGAGTGTTCACGCTCTCACGATGGCTCCGCCCCAAAATATCGTTTTAGCGATAATTAAAAAATGGGAAACTTTGACTCGCTGTAGAAAATTTATTCGTCAACATAAAAATAAAATAAAAATGCTATAATCATCGTAATTGCTTGCTTAATTTTTAAAGCAATAAAAAAACGAGGAAATATCCCATTATGCAGAGTTATCACGGAAATTTAAAACGCTTTAAAGGACAAAATCCAAATTGTTCAGGAGAGCGAAAAGATAGTTTTTTTTTTTTCAAAAGTCCTACCTCCTACATATTAGTTACCTAAACCTTATAAGGGAGTTCATAAACGAATTGGTTGAATGTTGATGATTATTGCGGTTAAAAATATTTTTAGTACCTACGTAATTAGGAACTTGCTGGGCTCTAAATATAGGAATACTTTATTTTTTACGTTAGCTCCATTCAGGGCTATGTCGTCTTTGTTTGGAGAGCTTGTTTAAGTAGAGGAAGATTTTGCGTTAAGATGAGGCCATGTGAAATAACGCAAAATCATGTATTTTTGTTTTGAAAATTCGATAGCTTAGAAGTATTATAGATGCTTCAATTAAATACTGCGTGTAGAACACATCTTGGCCCTTAAAAATTTCGGTATTTATTTTTATAAGTCTTTTAATAAGCCTAGAAAAAAATAAAGTATTAGGTCTATTAAAAAAAAACTTTCGAGTGCAAACTCCTCTTCTCTTTTCGGATATAGTTTTATTTTTTTAATATAACAAATTCAATTTCTTTTATAATAATCCCCAAAAAAAATGATATTTACGCCAGAACCTCACAAAATATAATAAAATATGCATTTTCACGTTGTTATTTTTGACATCAATACAGCCGGCCGCCAGTCGACGAATTGATTTTCAAAGTGAACCTTATGTCGTCCACCCAAGGACTACAGACTTGCCACACCCATTTTGTATCAGTTCGGCCCTGGCTGCGACGGGGAATAGGCGTCGCTTGATTCCATGTAATCAATTTCACATTTCCTTGTTATTACAATAAGCAATGCGTAAAAAATGAGTTATATTTTTTACAGGCCTTTACGAAATCAACATGTAAAAAAATCTCAAATACCTTTTCAAACCTTTCCAAAAGCTTTTTCTCAAGTATATTAAACTCCTCCCAAAAAGATTTCGATTTTTTTCTGAACTATTGGATCACTTTAAGTTTTTTTTTTTAAGAAAGGAAGAAGAGGAAGTTCTGGGAAGGAAATAGGTGTGAGGGGTGGGTATAAATCTGAAGGGCAATGGGTCCAGGAGTGACGGACGTACGAATCCATCCGTGGTGCAAGGCAACGGGTCGAGGGATTCTGGCTGGAGAGGTCAAAATACCTCCTCAACCAGTCTCCCTCGATAAACCCGGGAACTCCTGCTAAGTCACCAAACGTAGCGAAACATTTGGGGTAACCTATGGCAGAGGTGTTGGTTATCCAATAAATGGTTCCCAGGGCGACGGGACCCATACCCGCCCCTCAAATTGTGATTTTAAAAAGAAAAATTATACGAGATACCAATCTTCGGTCGGACATTATTATACATTCGTTATCCCAATACATTATATCGTTATCCGAATACATTATACATTCGTTATCCGAATATATTATACATTCGTTATCCGAGTACATTATACATTCGTTATCCGAATACATTATACATTCGTTATCCGAATACATTATACATTCGTTATCCAAATACATTATACATTCGTTATCCGAATACATTATACATTCGTTATCCGAATACATCATATATTCGTTATCCGAATACATTATACATTCGTTATCGCGTCACGGGTTCAAATTCCGGAGTGTGCAAGTAAATTTTATTTAAGGCAACACTACCCGAATTCCTACCGATTTCCATATCTCCCTCAAACACGGTAAGTTTTAAAGCTCTTAAAAATATGTGTTATTCTTGAAGATAATATCTAGACATTCCCCGCGCCGAAACGCAATTTATATAAAACTTCCTCGATAGAAAAAAATAATTTGAGCATTCTTTGCGATTTTATTTGCGATAGTAATAAACACGCTTGTTTCAGTTATTTTACAAGTTACATGTATGAAAAAATTCGCAGTGTTTCTTTAAATGCTGTTTAAGACAACTATTTTAAACGAGTCGTGTTTTATTAAACATTTTCACAATTTTCGCATCGATTTTGTCGTTTTAAATACTAGCGCGCTCCTCTAACATTCGTAATTTCATATTTCTCCATATTCTTCTTTATGAGCCTGGTTGCGGCGCCTTAATTGATCTGTCTTATTTCACAATTAAATCATTAAAAATAATATAAGGTATATTAGGGCCATGTTCCAGAGTGTAAGATATTTTCAGTATCGTCCTGGTGTGTAAGACCACCATTCAGAATTGAAACGTCAGTTTTAATTGATTAAGCCGTGTTTGGTGACTATATCTGAATAGCCAGGTACTTCCCCACTTTCCCATCTTCTCCCCTTCCCACTACCTTCAGCCCCACAACATACGCCAATAGTCCCACTGGCTCCAGGCGATCGGGAGTAGTTGGAGCCCTTGCGCGGTGTTCACATTAAAAAAATAATATCTTTGAAGTTGATTGATTGTCCATTAGTACGGAAGTAATTATTTTATTGATGTTTAGATATATTATGCATTAATTTCACTCTGTCTCTGATGTTATAAAATTGAAATATTTTAAAATGTAGGGAATTGCACACTTTGACTTCTTTTCCAGTCCTTCTGGAGGTTGTTATCCGCCGGTAGGTACCTACCCGAATTTCTACCGATTTTTTACATATCCCCCTTAAACATTTGAAGTTTTTAAACTAAAAAAAAATATATATGTTATTTTTGAAGATTATATATACATTCCACATGCCGAAACGCAAATTATATGAAATTCCCTCAATAGAAAAAAATCGCAAAGTATGATCCGAAAATTATTATTTTCACGTCTGTTTCAGTTATTTTACAAGTAATATGTATGAAAAAATTGGCAGAGTTTCTTTTTAAACGAGTCGTGTTTTATTAAACATTTTAACAATTTTCGCTTCAATTTTTAAATATTAACGCACACTCTAACATTCATAATTACAATATATCTCTCCATCTTCTTGTGTTTGAGCGGGGATACGGCACCTTAAACATCTTTGTCAGATAATCTTGGCACTGAAGCCTGGAATAGAGTGCAGTGTTCACAATTTTTTTTAAATTTTAGACGCCATAAAGTTCACTTCGTGCCAGCAAATCGTTTGCCGCGTCTAAGGCCCGGCGCAAACGCAAGATTTTTCCATCCAATTGTCGGTTCCGACTAAAATTCAAATTGACGGCGGGGCGGAAAGGCGTGGCCTATTTTAATTACTCCGCGTGGCCGTCCAATCCAGTCCGACAATGGGCGTGGCCCCGGTATTATAACAAATCGGGTTCTAATTGATTTTTGACTGATCCGACTCTTGTCTGACGTGTGCGGCCTGCCTAATGCTAAACATTCATTATAAGAGTGAGCTTAGGCTTTTAAATACATCTATGAATATTTTTAAATACAAAGATGAAGTGGTATCTTAAAGTTAGAAATTTATCCACTTTCCGACATCCGATCGAGCTAAAACTCATCTATTAACCCAATGCATTCTATTCCTACTAGTCTTGGTACGCTGCCTTTTGATTCCAAACATCACGTAATATCAAAAAGATTTCCCGAAGTAAATAAATTTTCCTATTTTTGCGTAGATTTTTTTTTTCAGAAAAATATTAAATATTCCAGGATCCAAAATATCCCAATACGAAAAATTTCCACACTTCAAATAACAAAAACCAAACATAACGTTTGATTTTCAAAGAAATAAATTTAAGTTCGGAAAAAATCTCGAAAAATCGGTAAATCGGACGGAAAATATGTCGGGAAATTTTTGGATTTGGTAAACTTTTCAGTTTTTTTGGAATTATTTGAAAATCTGGAAATTTTGCTGGGAAAATTGGTCGGAAAACGTTTATAAAAATATATATTTTTCATTTTATTATACGAAGTTTGGAAAATTGTCACGTTTAACCCTTTTCAACTTCCGGGATTTTTCGAAATTTTTTAGTTTTTCTTTGGAAAATGGGAAAACAATTTGGAGAAAAAATTGGTCATAAAGTGGGTCAGGAAATTTTTAAATAGGCATTTATCATTTTGATTTTTATACGTCAAGTTTGCAAAGTTTAAAAAAAAAAAGATTTTTTATTTTTAATTTTAACTTTATGAGTAAAACCTCAAATTGTAATATTTAAATAAATGAAGACAATATAAGCGAAACTCAATCGAAAATCTGGAAACGGAAAAATCAGAAAAACATATTGACACCTCTGGGACTCGAGAGAGCAAGAGGTCCTGGGTTCGAGTCCCAGAGGTGTCAATATGTTTTTCTGATTTTTCTGTTTCCAGATTTTCGATCGAGTTTCGCTTAGATTGTCTTCATTTATTTAAAAAATGATTTTCTTGGATTTTTTAATTTCCGTAAAATGGTAAATGCAAAAAAAAAAAATTTCGGAAAATTCTATAGAAGTTCTCGAAACTAAGAAATTCCAAGGCGTGTAAATTTTCTTTTTTATATTCTCTCATCGGGGATGCTGTTTGAAATGTTCCTGGGTTCTTTTAGAAAACAACAGAGTGAGGGCGGCACTTCCTTTTATGACAATTCAAACTGTACAGTCAATAAGATAATTCATATTGTACAGTCATTAAAAATCCGCTCCGCAGGTTTTTGTTGCTAGGCCTTGCGGGCGGCTTTTGGTTCAGCTTCGCCCAGTTTGAGGGTTGGTGACTATTTTATAAATCTGATAGGAACTGGTTGCAAAAATAGCTGGTTCCTCGGATCCACTGTGGTTCAGTGATAGCTAGCACCGGGACAAAATAACATATTATGGATCATATTATGTTATATATAGCCACGTGTACCTACTATTATTCACAATTGTCAGTTACAATAATAATCATATTACCGTCAAGCTCTCCATACTGACTCGTATGACAAATCCGTAGTACTTTATACCTGCCAGCGGCAGGTCCTCATGCGATTCGTTAACGTAAGAGGTGCCATCCTTTGGCATTATTGGCTACTTGCTTTAATTCGGTTCTATTACACAAGTAGCTTTTTAACAAACTTCAAGTACGAATATGGTTTTGCGTACGGCGCGGTATCAGCAGAGTTGCATGCTTAGCCGGATTTTTAAATTCCAACCGTACAGTCTCTGGTCTATTAATACTGTTCGATAACTAAATCTGGGAGGAATTTAAGTAAAAAAACCAAACGGTATTTATTATTAATTAATTATTAACGAAGTCACATCCAATTTACAATATCAGTTGCACGAAATTAAATAAAAATGAAAATTAGAAGATGAAAAAAAATTTAAGCATAAGAACCTAACCTAACCGAGCTAAGCTTTTTTATAAAATGGATAAAAAAAACAACTTTTTTTTTTGTAAAAACATTACCCCAATAATTTTTTAGGGGCCTATGTCATCTGAGATGCTATGTGGAGGGTCTTTTTGAGGAGAGGAAGGAATGAACATCAGTCTTGAAGAGACCCATGTTGCAGGAAGGAGGAAACACAGAGGCCGGCAAATCATTTCGAGCTGTTGAATGATTGGACGAGTGAGTGAGAATGACAAGGACGAGTCGAACAAGCGACTCGTTCTCATGTGACAAATGTCAACCGTGTACATATGTTTGGCGTGTTTCACGACTACGCACTAGTGCTGAAGGGATAAATGACGCTAGTTCCTCGGAGCATCTTCCATTAAAATACCGGTAGAGCAAGGATAGCATTCCCACACGACGCCTGTGCTCTTAAGATTGCAATTCGTCCGTTAAGATGGGATAATCCATCAAAAGGACCGCCCGTTTCTGCACAGAGTCGAGGGTATTTTTCAGGCATTTTGGAACTCCAGACCAGAGGTGCGACGCACTTGTGATTTATACAGGGTTAGCAGTTGCGTACTATTAAAATATTTGCGGGCCCTGTACATAACGCCCAGATTTTGGGAGGCTTGCTTTACTCTGGCTTCGATGGAGCCCCCATATCTGAGCTGATCACTTAGAGTTACACCTAGCATATCAATGCAGGGCCTATTCGGAAGATTGCTTCCGTTGAAGGAGACTATATTTTCATCTCGATCCCTTAGACATGATTGGGTCTTGAAATATTTAATTGAACGATATTATTTTTATCCAAAGAGAAAACAGTCTCGAGGTCACTACCACTACCAGTCAACAGTAGATTGCAAGAAAATGAGATCTATGAAAGCAAAGTCTCGCAATCTGCGCGTTGGTAATAACAGTAATCCGTTCAGCCAGTTATTAAAGTAATCAAAGCCAGTCATTTACCTCTGGATTGAAGCTATCACAAACCGAGGTGAAATATAGCATCTGTGGCGACGAAGAAATTCGTTTGCTTTAACTGACCAGTGCGAAACATATTTGGTTCAAAGTAATAATAATAATTAACAATGATGCACGCCGCCTATTTCGTTCGCATCCCCAATTACAGAGTATTAATCAGTGCCCAAGTGTTGATTTAATTAAATCATGGTTTAAAAATTTCGAAGAAACCGGCAGGAAAACAAACAGGGCGGCCATGGAGCAAAAGAAATTGGTTAAAGAAATTTTCCCTAACAAACTGATTTCGCGCAGATGAGATATTCCATGGCCTCCCCACAGCCCGGATCTAACTCCAGCTGATTGTTTTTATAGGATATATTTGTGTATATATACATGTTATCTTACAAGTCGAGTCTACGTAAATAAACCAGCGACTATACTCCAATTAAAGAAGAACATCCATCAAGAAAAGGTCAACATACCCCGAGATTTGTGTTGAAAAGTTTTCGAAAATCTAAGGAAACTTATCTCAAAAAATTCCAGGGTGAGATGACGTTCATTTTTTATTTTTATTTTTTTAATTTTTTTATTTATTTAACGCCCAATGGGCTTTTACATTTTGGTAGTACAAATAATTCATGACAGATTATTTAATATATACAGAAATAATAAAAATAAAATTTGATAAGAAAGCACACAAGTCAGAAAAATACAAAAATACAGCGATTTCATAAGTTTTCAGAAAAACAGATAGGTTTAGGAATAGTTTTGGAATAAGTTTTTTACAAGATCAACAAATTTTTCAAAGTTTATGTTAAATATGTCAATATCACCTAAGTACTGATTTCCCACAGTGTGAAATCGTTGTATCGGAGAGTAGGCAATGTAGTTCCGCTTATGAATGCTACAGTAGAATAGTGTATTTTGTCGTGTAGTCACTGTCGGTATTCGTAAGTTTATGAGTTGTAGTAGTTCGCAACAGTCAAATTTAGAGTAAAGTATTTTGAATAAAAATGTTAAGTCGTTTATCTTACGTCTGTCTTCTAGTGTGTGTATTTTTAAAACATTTAATAATAAATTATATTTCAAGTCTTCTAGTGGGATATTTAATTTAATTTATAAAACGCAGAATTTTTTTTTGTATTCGCTCAATGTTATTAATGTGAATTTTGTAAGATGGAGACCAAACTAACGAGTTATATTCCATTAGGCTTCTAACTAGAGATACGTATGATAATTTAATGACTTGTATGGAATTAAAGTTTTTGGTTGTTCTTAATACGAAGCCTAGTGTTTTCATACCTTTGTTTACAAGTTGGTGGATATGATTGGCGAAACTTAGTTTTTTAATCGAAAGTAATTCCAAGATCTCTCATTTTGACGTAATAATTTTCCTGCATATTTTTGTTCTTATCAATAATAATTTATTGAAATACGATCTGTATTTTTTTTCATGATTATTTCAAAAGTGCAAATGTTTATGGCCCAACCTATAGTTAAATTTTGTCGTAGGTTAGTCTTCTTCAAGATTCTAGCATGGGGAAACATTGAAGTTTTTTATTATATTTGTTTTACATTAGCTCCACACAGGAGGCCCTGAGGAAAATAATTTCCCTCAGAGCCTATGTCATCTCAAAGGGGTTTGAGGGGTGGGTAGGAATCTGGGGTTCAGTGTGTCCTGGTCATCCGCCTCCAAGACCTAGACAAACCTCACCCCTTGAATCCGAGCACCCTTTCTAAATCACCAAACGTAGCGAACCACTTGGGGTGATCTATGGCAGAGGTGTTGGTTATCTAATAAAGGTTTCCGTGGGGGCGGTACCCATTCCCGCCTCACAAATTGAAGTAGGTGACTATCCAGCGTTTCTTCTATGCGAATAAGCACGAATTCGCAACAAACCTTATTGAAAATCAACATCTTTACGAAAGTTTGTTCAAATTAATAATCCACTTTCTCCTCGACAATATCTCAGATGTAGTTGATAGTCCCAAACTGCCAAATACTGTGGGAATAGGATAGTGCGTGTTTGGGAAGTACACGAGGCACAGTCGCAAAACGGAAATAATGGAGAAAAGTCAGAAGGGTTGGCAACTTATTTTATTTCTTCCTTCGCCTATCTTAAATTTTGCTGGTTCAATCACATTAACCGCCACAAACTTGCGAGCTCGATTATTATTATTATTTTTTTTTTTTTTACACACAGGAGGCCCTGAGGAAAATAATTTCCCTCAGGGCCTATATCATCTGGGATGCTGTGTGGAGGGTCTTTTTGAGGAGAGGAAGGAATGAACATTGGTCTTGAAGAGACCCATGTTGTAGGAAGGAGGAAACACAGAGGCCGTCAAATCATTCCACAGCCGAGCTGTTGAACACAAGAACGAGTCGAAGAAACGACCCGTTCTCATGTGACAAATGTCAACTGTGTACAAATGTTGGGCACGCGTTTGGCGTGTTTCCCGACTATGCACCGGTGCCGAAGGGATCAATGATGCTAGTTCCTCGGAGCATCTTCCATCGTAATACCGGTAGAACAAGGATAGCATTCCCACCCGACGCCTGTGCTCTAAAGATTGCAGATTCTCAGTTTGACAGATTTTTTGTTGTTTTTAATTAATTACAAACTGTCACCTGCAACCAAAATGCCTATAAACATTTTTTAGTCCAAATAAGCTCAGAAATTGCTGGTTGAAGTCTGACGAGTAGGCGTGCATACATTCTGTAAAAACGTTTATGAATTTCGATCGACTGCTTTTTATTTCAAAAGTTGTTAATATAAATAATTAATTGCCTCACACAAATGGTTTTATGTCACGGTATTGAAAATTGAAAGCATCTTCTTATTCGTTATTTGATTTAGAGTCACGTCTTCTAAACTATTCTCTATCCGCGTTTAGAACAACCCGCGATGGTACAAAATTTGGTTTGTACTGCGCATACCACTCCCCCCGCTACGGTCCCTTCACCGGCCCTCGGCTGCCACCAATCACTTCGCCCAAAATTCAGTACGCCGTTGCCGTTTGCCGTTGACCGTCGTACTGTGTGTAGGCGTTACAAAAAATTAACCCATTCAGATCCAGTGGTAAAATGGATAATCAGCCGATATGTTCAAATACATTATCACTAATTACAAAGAACAAAAGAGGACAGCTCTCACAGAGGGTTATATGATAAATAATAAGTATATGATAAATGTCACTGCTAGCGCAGTCAACAAAACTATGCTACGATTACTTCCTTGACATTGCGAATTAAACACGAGCGAATTGGTATGGTCGATGATAAAATAACATGTTAAAGTGAACAATTTCTCCTTCAAAATAAATGCCCAAGAACACCTACGTAAGAAGGTATCGGAAAAGTTACATCAGAGTATGTGAGTAATTTTATTCGACATATTATTGATACTAAGCGATAATTTTGGAATGTCTATCATATTATTGTTCATGACCTCCGAGACAACAACGATGATTCACTGGCTTTCAATGTTTCAAGTGAATCATCTGAGGTTTTGTTTTTAAATGACAATGATGATATTTTTAGTTTCGGATTAATTCCTCAGCCAATTTGGTAAATCTCATGCCACATAAAGTACAATATGCATTTGGTAATACTACCACTACCATTATTTAAAGGTATAAATTGTTGTCATTTTTTGTCAGACAAATAAAATAAAATTTAATAAATTAATTCAATTTATTTAAATAGTGGGATTGAATGTGTTAGCGTTCGTCTAGCAAGCAGTGGGGAGAAGGGGCGGAGACATGCGCGTCCACGGGTTGATCTTATTTTGGATCGAGAATAGGCTTGTCCAGTTCATTGGTTTTAGCATGCACGTAAGCCGCCACGCGCTGAGACAGTAGCAAAATTTTCATGCGTTAACAATTCACTGCAGCACCAAATATTTCGCTATTACCTCTGGGAGCCTTTATTCTAAAACGTAAGGTAGGCTAGGCTTCCTCAGGATTCTAGCTTCGGGAAACTTTGCAGTAGGTACCAGCGTTTCTTCTATGCGGTGGAATAGGCACGAATGCGTAACAAACATAATATATGAAGTTATTTTTATTTACTACCTGTATTATTAAAAATCTGCATCCTTACGAAAGTCTAATCAAAATGATAATTCGCTTCACACGCAAACAATATCCCAGAACTATTTGTTAGCCCTTTACTTTCCAATAAGTGTTTTAAACAGTCATTTCCTGCACTATTTACTAGTATAATTTCGTAAATATTGTTAAGTGTATATATGTTTGTAAAAGCCTAAATGGGCGTAAATAAATAAATAAATGAATAAATAAATATTGATAATTATTTATTGATAAAATATTTTACATTTCATAGTACAATCCAATATGTTGGCCTCACTGGGTGGCTTGCCCTTGCTGAGGCCCCCATTTTATAATATAAGAATTTATATATACATAATACATGTTGAAAAAAAAAAAGTTGTTTTAAGAAAAAATACTTAAAATTAAGATAAATTTAAACTAAAAACAGATTAAAATTGTGTAGTGTTTGTGAGTGTTGCGTGTTTTATATCGGTTTTGAGTGTTGCGTGTATGTGTTTTATTCTTTTATGTTATAAAGTTTTGGTGACATTGTCTTTTTTGTTCGTTAATCCATTTATTTTGTGTCTGAATTTATTTCTGTTTTCCTCAATTTTTGTTTCAAGTGAAAGACTGTTGAATTACTGTTGACTGTTGAATGCTGTTGAATACTGTGGGAACGGGATAGTGCTAACTGGACGTACTGTATAGGGCCGGCAGATACTTTAATAGTACACAACTGCGAACCCCGTACAAATCACAAGTGCGCCCCACGGTTGAATTTGGCAGCCACCTATGGTCTGTAGCTCCAAAATACCTGAAAAATACCCTCGACACTGTGCAGAAACGGGCGGTCCGCTTAATAGATTCTCCCATATTAACAGACGGATTGCAATCTTTAGAGCACAGGCGTCGGGTGGAAATCCTATCCTTGTTCTACCTGTATTACAATGAAATTTGCTCCGAGAAACTAGCGTCATTGATCCCTATGGCACCGGTGCATAGTCGGGAAACTCGCCAAATGCGTGCCCAACATTTGTACACGGTTATTTGTCACATGAGAACGGGTCGTTTCTTCGACTCGTTCTTGTGTTCAACAGCTCGGCTGTGGAATGATTTGCCGGCCTTTGTGTTTCCTCCTTCCTACAACATGGGTCTCTTCAAGACCAATGTTCATTCCTTCCTCTCATCCCAGTTGACATAGGCCCTGAGGGAAATTATTTTCCTCAGGGCCTCCTGTGTGGAGTTATGTAAAAAAATTGTGCATATCGCGTGTTATTAGGTTACTGTCAGTTTCGACCGATTTTTTGTTGTTTTTAATTACAAACTATCACTGGAGACCAAAATGCCAACCACACTTTTAGTCCAAATTACCCCAGGAACTGTAGGTTGAGGTCTGACGTGAAGGCTCTGATACATTCCATATACTCATTGAGGTATTTCAATTAATAATTTTTTTTAAATTTCAAAACGTTTATAATTAATTGTTTCACACAAATTTTCTTACGTCACGCGGTATTGAAAATTGAAAGCATAGTCTTATTTTTTAATTTAAATTATATTCTTGTGTTCTAAACTTGGCTTTTCCAGTCGCTACTTGCAAGCACCACTTCCGGCTACAGATTTTACGAGAGCCTTTTTACGACTCAATTTCGTTCTAGGAGTTTTGTTCTCAACCACCCCCTTAGCTTTCCGAGGCAAACCTTTTTATTAGACATTTTTAATTATATATATAGAGCGTAACAAAACTTACATTTCACCACCGGTCAGAAGTTCAGGTCACCTAACTAAACGACACAATTTACACCCCTCTACACCATTGAAATTCACACCCCGATGCGGGAGCGGGTACCACGAGGAACAAGTTACTAAACTTATTTCACTGGATACCATAATGGTAGTTGTATTTTTTCTTCAAATTAGTTGAGGAATTGCTGGTTAAAGTTTGCCATTTAAGATGCTGGTTAAGGTCTGCCATGCCTTGTTATAAATTATATAAAAATGAACAAATATAAAACAATTATGAAGGACAAAAATTACACCAAAAAAGTAAAAGTAAAAAGTAGAAATTAAATCAAAAAATGCCACAACAGAGAATGGAACTCCGATCAATTGCTTGGAAGGAACTGACATTACACCACCAACTATTTTAAGAATGGCAAAAAATATATCATAATATTTACCGAAAATATAAAAAGAACTAGATTAATAATTATGGTTTCGTATTCAAAACCAAAATGCTACTATTATGTTACAACAGAAATTATATTAGAAACTAAAATCTAATAACTTATCATAAAATTATATAATTGCAGTGTATTGTACCTTTTAGTTGCAAACAAGAGCTTAATCAATTACGTTATCTAATTTATTCAATGAGAAAAATTTTGTTCGCCGGATGGCAGATTAACATTAAAAAACTTAAACAATATAATTATTACTTTATTTAAAACCGCATTTACGCCATTTTAAATTATAAACAAAATGGGATAATTTCCTTGTACCTCCGTACGTGAGTGATATTTTACGGTTCCATGCCTACTCAGAACAGAGTCGAATCAACACCCCTTTGAAAAGTCATTAAAAGCTGTGAAAAAAAAAATTAAAATAGCCCATAATCTTAACTTATCTATTTTACCTTTTTTTTTCATCACTTTTAATGACTTTTCAAAGGAGCTTCCGAGTTGATTTCATTTTGAGTTGTCCGGTCACCATATATTACATATATATTAAATTATACATTATACAGGTTGTCCCAAAATTTTACATTATCCTTTGGAAGGTTTTTAGGCAATCTTATGATGTAGCAAAATATCGTAATGTGATTTTAATAAAATTCCTTAGTTTTCGAAATTTTGCCCTTTTTGTGAATACGTGAAAATCGACAACACAGATCAGTTTTTTTAGTACCACAGCTACAAAATTCCACATTCTAAGATTAAATTTCTCGTTACTGCCTTGACTACCCCTGCTATTGATCACAGTTTAAAATAAAACTAACACTTGCAATTTTTAATTAGCCAACTTTGACTCCTCATGCCTCATAAAAAACATACCATGCTAACCTGGAAACTCAAAATGTAAAAAAATGGCGTTTTAGCATAATTTTTAAAACGGTATAAAATTTGATGTGTTTTGCTATTAAAAATATATATTTCTAACAGTATGGAAGATCTAACGTCTGAGCTGAGCGAAGTATGTATGAATAATTAGTTGATGACGAACGAAAGTAAGTCTAAGTCATTATGACGTTTGAAAGAGATGGTACGAAAACAGTGTGCAATTTGATAAGTTTTAAGATTTTCACGGCCAAAAGCATTTTCGTTATGCCGTGTTGCGCTACCTCCTTCTTTAGCCAACGTTTCGGACATCGTTGCAGTGTCCATCATCAGGGCAGATCCGGTGATGGATCCAGCCCTGATGATGGACACTGCAACGATGTCCGAAACGTTGGCTAAAGAAGGAGGTAGCGCAACACGGCATAACACCCCAAAAACAAATAACGAAAGTGTGCAATTTGGTTGCGAATGATGAATACTTGGATGGATACTTAGATGGATGGGTTTGTGTTTTTGGGAAGTATGTTTGACGAGAAGGCTCATATAGATGTAGAAATAAGGGTAATAGACTAGGAGACGACATAGGTAAACCCAACGTCATCGAGTACACGGATGAAACTACTTTGTAATGGACATTTAGAAAACCTTAAAAAACTGGTCTGCCGGTGCGCCTCTTGGCAGGAGCCGCGCAGTCATTGAAATAGTGACCGATTTTTTTTTCGAAAAAATTACGTCATCGAGTACACGAACGGGAATGGTCTCGTATGATAAACGTCGATTAGAAAATGAGAAAAAAGCAGGTCTGCCAACCGGCAGCCTGGCACGTTCGCAGACAGCCGGCGTCAAAGTGGGGTAAAAAATAGTAAATTTTACGTCATCGAGTACACGAATGAAACCAATGAATAACTAAAGTCCAGATCATCCCATTTAAGAATTTCTTGGTCTACCGACCAGCAGCCTGGCAGCTTTTTTGTGTACGATTTTTTAAAGTTTTTTTTGATTTTTTGTTTTTTTTTAAAGTGCAGAAACGGGCGGTCCGCTTAATAGATTCTCCCATCTTAACAGACGTATTGCAATCTTTAGAGGGTAGGTGTCGGCTGGGAATGCTATACTTGTTCTACCGGTATTACAATGGAAGATGCTCCGAGGAACTAGTGTCATTGACGCCTTCGGCACCGGTGCATAGTTGGGAAACACGCCAAACGCGTGCCCAACATTTGTACACGGTTGACATTTGTCACATGCGAACGGTCATTTCTTCGACTAGTTCTTGTGTTCAACAGCTCGGCTGTGGAATGATTTACCGGCCTCTGTGTTTCCTCCTTTCTACAATATGGGTCTCTTCAAGACCAATGTTCATTCCTTCCTCTCCTCAAAAAGACCCTCCATACAGCATCCCAGATGACATAGGCCCTGAGGGAAGTTATTTTCCTCAGGGCCACCTGTGTGGAGTTAATGTAAAAAAAGCCTAATTATTTGGTCGCGCGAAAAAAATCTCTAAAACGCACCGAATTAATCCACGCGCTTTGTTATGCTATTAAATTCTGTACACTATGCCTACGCGCAGTAAAGCCGGTTTCTGCGCGTTGGATGCTCCCATCGATTGCGTAAACTGCTTCCGACAAAACTTGGCAGGCAGAACTAAATGCGCATGCGCAAATATCAAACTTTTTCTAACATCGTGGATGTGGAATGGAGCAGAGAATCCATTGTTGCTGGTACGTTTACGCGACATTCGACACCACTAGCATCGAGAACGGTGTTGTTATTATGTATTTCGGTCTGGTCCGCGCGTCGTGTTTTGTTGTTTTTGGCCGCTGAGGTTGACGGTGTGGTTAAATTGCAATATTTATTGCTGTTTATGGCTTGAAAATAAGCTCAAACCTTTTTTAATGCTGAATAAATAAACAACAATTATTATTATATTTATTAAACGACTCAAAAAGAAGGGAAGCGCCGCATCCACAGTATGTATGGATGGATCGCGCCTGCTATACACTACACAGTTATACACGCCACCCGGTAATTACTAAATATAAATACAACAAATATGATGCTAAGGGACATACTCGACTTACCCTAAGCATTGATTCCTCGCATTATTTGGAGAAAGATTCCAGATATTATTTAGGCCCATGGTTAGGCATATTCTGTTTTTTTTTTTTATTATTAAATTCCATTTTTTTCAACTTAAAACATTAAAAAATCAGTTTTGGAAGAGTACGGTCAGGTAATTGGGGTAAGTGTGGAAGAATTATTTTTTGTTTTTTTTTTAAGAAAATAAAAAAATAAATTTAAAAAATCATAAAGTCATCGGTGTTTATAAATTTAATTTACATTTTTTAATTCAAATAATTAATGTGAGGTTAATTTAAATCAAGTACATCCCTGAAAATCCTGTATAAGACATTATAAGAAAACATATCGTATGTAGGTACCCACTACGAAATGTTTATTATTTACTTATCTGTTATTTACGTACTGTTTTGTTTCTATAATATAAAATAAATAACTAAATAAAGCTCTACAAATAAAACAATTTAGCTGTACATATTTTAACAAGGTCACTGAATACAGGTTTTTTCTGTTTGTTTCTTCTTCACTGCTTTCATTAACTTTGTATTAATATGTATTATTTTTCTTTTGGTTTATTTACAAGTAATCTTAAAATTTTACATTTCTTTCTTCTTTCTATATTGAAAAAGAACATGTACGTAAAGGACACTTGTGCATAATTAAATTAATAAATAATTAAATTGTGCATACATTATAAATAATTAAATATTTTTGCCTAGTAAGTAAGACAAAGTTTTTTGGCGATGATTTTTGGATTTGTGCCCCATATCGGTCATTTGTAAATTAAATTTACGTCTATCAAAATGTTTCTGTCATTTGACTGTCCTAGAACGGGAGACCTTCCTAGTTGGACAGTCAAAGCCTCTTTGTACTGATGTATTCTTTGTGACAAAAACAAACAAACAAATAAATAAAAAATAAATTAAACAAATGACGTAAACGTATCGGTTGCATGATTTGCTCACAAATCGTGATAAATCAAACGGAAAATAAATTTTAGTGATTCAAAATAGAATCCCAAAATATATCTGTAAAATAATATTAGTCCATTTACGGCGAAAGCTAATAATTTAGCGGCTGTTGGAAATAGAACCGATTATTTGATATTGATTACCTTTCTCACCGGGAAATAACACTCTGCCCCTCGTACGGTAATTTCGCATAATGTCATTTATTGATTTTCCATCTATCGGGAGGGCAGATAATGGGTTTGGAGTATGGAGGATTATTGCTAACGGCGACACTGCTCACTCACAGTCACCGTACAGATAATTTCTAGAAGTGTGATCTATGGTTCCATGACAGTTGATCCGCCAACAAACACATATATCTATAGGATTTAGTCTGCCAGAGAACGAGATAGCAATAAAATATTGATTTAATTCACTGATAATCGGTTCCAGTGTAATAAGATAAATCCACAGTCACACGCAAGTCTCATTTGGTGAAGTGGTACAAAGAGTTCGACGAACCATTGTAGACATTTAGCAGACCAAGGATCGAATCCTACGATTTCAAAAAAAATGTATATATATATATTTTTGTAAAATCAATATCCCATCTTCACACCACTTTTGATACAACTACTAATAATATGACGAAATGTATAGAAAATGGTGCACTGGAACTCGACGACAAAAATACTGAAAAAATCATGTTTCACATCGATAAAAAAGTGCTTCGTAGTCTCCCTACCCTAGTCTACTTTAGTTTTCTGAAAGTTTCTCTTCTACCGCATGTGAATTTCACACTCTGATTTTTTTTTAAATAAAGACAAACATTCCCGGGTTACGAATAACCCGACAATATTTTAAAATCTCTTACCACCACAGTAAGCCGAAAATGTTGAGGCGTGATGGAGGACTTAGCCAGCCGAGGAATCGAACACAGTACACCTGGGTGGGACCCAAACGTGATGCCAATTCAGCCACTGACCACTATTACAATGTGCAGTCGGTTTAGAAAAAATACGGTATGCCTAATTACACAAAATATAACAAAGTGACCCGAAGGGATGTGCAGAGAGGATGTACTGCCCAAAAACAAAAGTACCTATACAACATATTTTCATAAATGCATCAATGAAAAATCTGCTTCTCTATATATAGTGTGTATACCAGGGCATCTTCTCTATCTTCTTCTCTATCTCTACATATTATAAATTAAAGTCCTCGTCTGTCTGTCTGTCCGCGATAAACTCGAAAACTACTGAACGGATTTTCATGCGGTTTTCACCAATAGATAGAGTGTTTCCTGAGGAAGGTTTAGGTATGTAATTTGTCAAGGATTTGTGTAAATTGGTTGACACATAACGATAATTGTTAGAAGTGTCGGAAAAAGTCAAGCCGCCTGGTAGCTTTCATCGAAAACGCTGCCTAATCCTTTTAGGATATAACAAAACAATGCATGGCGGGACATTCCTCTTTTATGGATATAAAAAAAAGTCCGCGAAGGCATATATCTATCTTTTACGGATAGCTTACTATACCCATTCTATCTTCTAAAAAATGGTCACGTACATTGCGGTAATTGAAAAGTTATTTAGACGGATACAATATTAATCCTTATTAACTTAAATTCGTTAGTTACCCAAAGGATTTCATGCACATTATTATAATATTTCACACCATCTCTACGTATTATAAATTAAAGTCCTCCGCAGCATCTGTCTGTCTCTTCGCGGTAAACTCAAAGACGGCGGTGGTTATAAAGGTTGGATAACCATCCAGTAGATGACGTTGTATTTTATTAGCCATAACAACGCGTGGCCGGGTCAGCCAGTAAGTACTAAAATCGACACTGGGTATAAATCCGTTTGATATTCATACCAACTTCTTATTAAGCGTATTTTTTAAGTCATCTTTACCTTTGAAATTGTAAATAATGGACATAAAATTACAATTTTATATTAAATATCATTTAGGGGGGCCAACCGTCGCGCGTCGGTGGATCGACTGTCGGGTGACCGTGATCCATATAGATATGAAAGAAAACTGATAAAAATGGTAATTATGTAAGCCTCACGGTATATTTTAGACTTTTGCGGAATTTGTTGCATCATTTTTTGCGAAAATAAAATTGGGCGGCTAGTCCAATGTTTGAGTGTTTTGTGAATTATAACCGTTTGTTTGCTTTTAAGGTACATAATTACGTATTTAACTTTTGAATGTTCGAATAAGCGGAATCTTGGAAGTGGAAATTAACCCACTTCCCGAAATACGATCGAGCTGAAACTCCGTAAATAGTCTCGTTATCGATGACAATGCATTCTTTCAACTCTTGGCGGCAATCATGCATGTAGACGCGTATATATCGAATAAACTATGGAGTTCCGCAAGGATCCATACTAGGGCCACTACTGTTCCAAATTTATATCAATGATATTTCTCAATTAAAATTAAACGGTGAAATTTTCTTATATGCAGATGATACTGCAATATTCTACTGGGGTAAAGATCTAAACATACTACTAGAAAATGCACAAAGTGACCTAGAAAGAATTTGCGGTTGGCTCCAATCAAATATCCTAACAATGAATATAAAAAAAAACAGGATACATGATTTTAAGTTCAAACCGTAAAATAATTCCTCCACATGTACCATTAAAAATTGAAAATAACGATTTGCATATCCTGAAACAGGAAAAATATCTTGGGCTGTGCATCGATAAGCATTTAACTTTTAAACAACACATTCAAAATGTAAAAGATAAAATCACACCCTTAATTAGCGTTTTTAGCCGGTTATCATATCTATTACCAATTAGATTTAAAAAAAGTTTATACTATAGTCTCGTACACTCACACCTAAATTACCTGATTGAAATCTGGTGAAATGCGTATGAAACATACATCAATGAATTACAGGTAATTCAAAATAAGATAATCAAAAAACTATTTCACTACGAATCCAAAACATCCACAAAAAAATTATATTTGGAAACAAAACTGCTAACATTAAGAAAACTATACGAGTAAAATATATGTGTCCTTATATACAAAATAAATAATAAACTCATACATACAAACACAGAATTCGTTAAAACGTCCCAGGTACACAAACATTTTACACGACAACACGATAACATACGTTTAAACACCATTCATACTAACTACGGTAAACAATCAATTAATTACGAGGGGGGCAATTTACATCTTCCAGATGATATCAAAAACGAAAAAAGTGTGTGCAAATTCAAAAAAAAATTGTTTATGTTTATTCACAAAAAACAAAGTAGTGATAGTGAATAATATCTTATGGTAATATAATATCATGTAAATATTAGTATTGCAATCTAATGTAATCTAAGGTTATGAAATGTAAAAACTATGTAATATAATGTAAAAAGTACATAATTCAATATTCTAGTTAAGTAAGTGAAAATGTTATTTTCTTTTTTATTGGAATAAAAACTTATGAAAAAAAAATATATGCATTTTTCTAAAATTCTCAGAAATTAAAACACACGATATAAATGTCTTACCAACTGGGGATTTCAATCGAATGCCGCACAAAAGTCCCAACTGTCTGATGCCAGTAAGGCTATGGAATCATCAATTGGAATAACCAATATGGAATAATAATAACAAGTGGATTCTATATACACCGATTTCAGTAAAGCATTTGATAAGGTTCGACATCACATTCTTATATCCAAACTCCGACTGTTAGGCATCAAAGGAAGTTTATTGACATGGATTATCAGTTACCTCAGTAATAGAGTGCTTAGTGTCAGGATTAATTTTATAGAATCCTATGTATTCGAGGCCACAAGTGGTGTCCCGCAAGGGTCCCACCTCGGCCCAATATTCTTCTTAATATTCATTAATGACATTGTAAACATATTTAAAGATGTACAAGTCCTACTTTTTGCAGATGATCTAAAATTGTTTAAAAGAATACGAAATATATATGATTGCCTAATTTTACAAGCTAATTTAGATGAATTTTTTAAATGGTGCGAACAAAATATGTTATTTTTGAATATTGAGAAATGTCAAGTAATACGATTTTCCAGAACTCATTCTCATATTTTACATGAATATAATTTAAATAATGTTAACTTAACACCAGTATTACAAATTCGCGACTTGGGAGTTATATTCGATTCAAACTTAACATTCACAGCACATATAGATGATATAACTAATAAGGCTTTAAAGATTCTTGGCTTCCTTTGTAGAACCCTAACTGATTTTAAGTCCATGGATTGCATGAAAACACTCTACATTTCATTAGTTAGATGTCAAGTAGAATATAATTCACCTATTTGGTCCCCTTTCTATAAAGTACACTCTAACAAAATAGAACGTGTTCAACACAAATTTCTTAGGTACTTAAATTTCAAACTCAAAATTCCAATAGAAAACATTAATTATTTAAGTCTAATGAATCGACTAAATTTAATTACGCTGTCTGACAGAAGAATCATTTCAGACCTAATTTTATTGTACAGAGTTATGAACAACCTAATTGACAGCCCTGCCATCGTTTCTAGTATTAAACTCCATGTACCGACAAGGAATACTAGACAAAATATAACATTCTTTTGCAATACATACACTACCAACTATCAATCACACTCACTTACCAATAGGATGCATGATTTAGGCAACAAGTTTGGTGGTATTGTAGATGTATTTGCTGATTCCCTTTACATTCTAAAATGCAATTTAAACCAACACTTTGTCGAATCCTACAAATTATTGTAACGTGGGTATAATATATTTAACGATTTGATGTGCTATTGTAATGTTTTATATTATATTTTGTTCTATGTTATTGTTAAATATTACAATGTTTAAAATATTTCACGGTTTTACGCAAGAATATACAAGTGGTTTTTTCTTTAAAAACTACTTGTATATTCTTAAAAGTTTTTTCACTTTTATAACGTTTGGTATAAATTTTATGTATGTGTAATCCTCGATATCTTAAATATTATTTTATAATCTATGTAAAAGCCCCCACGGGCGTATAAGAACAATAAATAAATAAATAAATAACCAAACAAAACCTACTGGTGATTGGAAAGAAATTACATATAAAAAAAGAAAAAACTCTCGTATTTTAATAAAAGGTAAAAACGAGACATCTGGTTTAAAAGTTCTTCCAAAACAGAGGTACATAATTGCCTCACGATTCGATCCAGAAACAACTCCTGATGAGATAAATGGGTTATTAATCTCCCACAATCTATACTGCAAAATAGATAAATTTATGGCAAAATCTGGTGAGTTTGCCACTTTTAAAATCGGAATAAATAGTGAAAAATTTTCAGAAATAATTAAAGAGGAAATATGGCCTCCAGGCATCATCGTCAGAAATTTCATTTTCAAAAAACCTTTCTCCACGCTAAATAGAGAAGATAACACCTCTAACAATGGATCCTCACAAAAATAAAAATCATCTACGGATTTTATCTCAGAACTGCAGATCGATTCGACGAACCAAGCATTTCATAAAAGATTTATGTGAAACTAATGACATTATCCTGCTCCAGAAAACATGGGTTCTACCAACTGAAACAAATATATTTTCAAAAATTCACCCCCAATTTTCAGGATATGGAACTTCAGCGGTCAATCTAAATGATGGCCCTCTAATTGGACGACCTTATGGTGGAGTTGCTATCCTATGGCGGGATTCACTTTCTGTCGACATAGTGGAATGCTCTGAACCAAGACTTGCGGCAATACAATTGACTGTCAACAGTGGCAAAATATTAATTTTCTCACTTTATATGCCGACAAATAAACCTGAGAATCTTGAGGAATTCACGAACTGCATGAGTAAGGTAAACGCAATAATCAATGAAAGGAACTCGTCGAATGCGATTATTCTAGGTGATTTCAATGCAGATCCTAAAAGCCTTTTTGGCCGAGAACTAGAACTAGAACTAAACTAAGTTTAGCTATGTTTGCGCAGATACTAAGTTAATGAATTGCGAGACATTTACATACGTAAGTGATGCCCATAGTACCACAAGTTGGTTGGATCATTGTGTCGTCACAAAAGCACTGGAAAATGCTATTACCAGCGTAGATGTTCAATATGACGCAGTATGGTCTGATCACTTGCCAATGGTTGTAAACCTCAACCTTCAATTTTTGCCAGCCTTTGTGGAATCATGTAATGACAACATATTTGATTCTTCTAGATGGAATCCGAAATCTAATGTTGAAATAATGAAATACGCTGAAAATATCAACAACAAACTTCTAAAGATAATTCAAGATTTCTCCCAATTAGAACCTGACAAAAAATCTGCAAACTCAAACGAAAGCCAAATAAATTCCCTGTATAAAAATATTGTGGAAGCACTGCGAAGTGCTGCCTCCACCACATTTAATAACAAGAATAGAAAACATAGAAACATTCCGGGATGGAATGACATGGTTGCAGCCAAATACGCAGAATCAAGAAGCGCCTTTCTCTCATGGCTTCAAGCCGGAAAACCACTCTCAGGGCCGGTTGCCGAAGACAGGAAGAAATACCGAACGATCTTCAAAGTAGCTCTGAAAAAATGTCAACAGTCAGAAATTCAGCAACGAATGGATGGTATCGCAGCATCACTAATAAATAAAGATTTCCATAAATTTTGGCAAAAAACCTCCTCAGAGTTGAAAACTAATATGAAAACTCCTCTCTGTGTCAATGGAGTAAGAGGCAAGGAAAATATCGCCAATGAGTTTCGTAACTTCCTCTCTAAGGCGGGTGAAGAAGCAGCAGAAAAATCTCAGAATATAAATTTTAATTTGAAAACCGTAGGTAATAATACTACCGCTCTCAGCATTACTTCGCATATGGTAGAAAGAGCTGTCAGAGAAATGGCAACAGGAAAAGCCACAGGACATGACTCAATAGCCCTCGAGCATATTAAGTATGCTGGACCAGCGATTTATATTATCCTAGCAAAACTATTTTCAAATATTGTACGTTACAGGCACATCCCGAATGAAATGACGAAAACGGTAATTATTCCCATAATTAAATCAACAAATCTTGATCCATCCGTGATTAATAACTACCGACCAATTTCACTCTCAACCACAGTGGCAAGATTATTTGAAAAAATTTTATCTGCTGTCGTAATAGATCAGCTAAAAACAGAGGATAACCAGTTCGGATTCAAACCTGCACTGTCAACATCTATGGCAATATATTCTCTAAAAGAAACCATCAGTTATTATAAACTAAGAAAAACGCCAATCTATACCTGCTTTCTAGATTTAAGCAAAGCATTTGACCGTGTATGTCATAATAAACTGTGGGAAAAACTAAGGAAAAGAGCAGTTTCAGAAGATGTAATAGGTATTCTTTCAATTTGGCACACGCAACAAGAAAATATGGTGAAATGGTCTGGGGAATTTTCCAATCCATTCTTTTTGAAAAGTGGCGTAAGGCAAGGAGGAAGCATGTCTCCGGTTCTGTTCAATCTATACACCGACGAGCTTATTCAAAGACTTAATGCTACGAAAATAGGCTGCCATTTAAATGGAGTATGTGTAAATAACATTAATTACGCAGATGACATGGTTCTTCTTGCACCGTCACTAAGCGCATTAGAGAAATTACTAAAAATTTGTGAAGACTTCGCAAAAAACCATAACCTTTTGTATAATACCACCAAGTCAATAGTTATGGTTTTTAAACCGAAAAACGAAATCGTCCAAACACCCTCAGTATGGCTAGATGAAAGGAAAATGAATGTTAATAACAGCGTTAAATACCTAGGACATGTCATCACAGACGACCTTAAGGATATCGAGGACATGGAAAGGCAGAGAAGAGCAATATCAGTTAGAGCGGGTATGCTGTCAAGACGTTTTTACTCCTGCAGCCCCAAAGTAAAAAGAATACTGTTCAACGCTTTCTGTACCTCGCTGTACACATCAGAACTGTGGGTTGACTACACTGTAACCCAATGGCATAAGTTAAAGGTTGCTTACAATAACGCCTATCGCCAACTTTTCCGCCTACCGAGATACTGCAGTGCTACGGAAATGTTCCTGGAGGGACGAGTACATACTTTCCGTGCACTTCTCCGCCACCGCATGGGAAGTTTATGGCGCAGACTGCGCCATTCGAAGAATGCGATCATCACCGCCATGACTGCCTGGATGGAATCTCCCCTGATGACCCTCTGGAGACGGGAGACGATGAAATACCCTCCGTAAACGGCTATTTAAAAATCATTTTAGTGTTTGATATTTATATCATTTTTTCTTTTCAGTTTCATTTTTAATGCTTATTCGTTTATTTAATTTAATTTATGTGTTGTTATTTACTTTTTACCTTAACTTATCATTTATCTCTTTTTGTTATTTTAAAATATGGAATGTATTGCATTGCACTCCCCTGCATACATTCTGGAATAAACTTATATTATTATTATTATTATTATTATTATTAATTGGGGTTTGTTGTGAGGTTAAAGGTAGTGGGGAGGGAAGGAGATGGGAAAGAGGAAGGCGGGGAAGTACCTGGCCATTCAGGTCTGGTCACCGAACACGGCTAAAGCCATTTCAAGTAGCGTAGCGTGGTCCACCAGGGTAATACTAAAAGTATCTTCCTCACTGTAACGTGCCGCGAATATACCTTACATGATTGTAAATGATTAATTTGTGTAACAACATAATTCCATTAAAATGAAATTTTCTTGCTTACGCTGGGATTCGAATTCGGATTGCTCGTCGAGAGCCTTACCTCTCGACCATGGAGGCCGTCTAAATGAATAAATTGAGAAACAATAAATCGATCAACTAAAAATTTCCAGGATTTTAAATCGCGACCCCCGGATTCGTAGCCAACGATCGTTACCGCTAATCCACAGAGGCCGTCAATAGTGTTTCGGTAAATCAGAAATCTTATAAAAATGTTAAATTTAATGTCGCAATTTAGATAATGTTGCAATGTAATTGTGGGAAAGGGGCTATAACAAATAAGTCTAACACCACTGATATTTTACTTTTTACTGAACGTGGCGAAAGAAAATCCCAGTAACAATTTCACAAGGTGTAAGTACAAACAGTTCGAAAACGGAAGAGCTCGAAAGCCGACATGCATCGGAATCGTAACGAAATTAAAATCACTACTATGCATAACACGCTTCTTTTATCTTTTGGTTTACCAAATAACTTCATAATGGTTAAACAACATGGCGCCCAACATTTTGTTCGATTTTATTTTATTTGTCGATTTGTGGTAGTATGACGTAACATATTTGAGTATTTCAACTTAAACTAAGTGATCAAATCTTCTGAGCGGCATTAGATACTAATGGTAGATTAGTTCTGCAACTCGAAACATCAAAAAGCCTGCGCGCTCTTATGAAGTTGTCGGGAACATAAAACTCATTTTTTTGTAATATTTAATTAAATGAATCGAAAATCTGGAAACAGAAAAATCAGAAAAAGATATTTGCATCTATTGGGACTCGAACTCAGGACCTTTCGCTTTCCGGGCAAACGGGTTAACCACTGCCCCAAGGTGTCGATATACGATTTGGTCATTTTTAACTGTATACTTCGTCTAAGAACCACCCAAATTATCTTCATTTCCTTAACGCATATTTTATTGGTTACTATCTTTATGCATGATTGCTAGATTCAAACTCGAACTAAATTATATCTGGATAGTGTCTGGATAAATCTTTATCAAATTTTTGTATAATATCGAAAATACAGATATTACCGTTTAGAAGATTATATACTGTTGTCAGCAAAGCAGTTTTCCTTCTATCGGCGAGGCTATTAATACCCATTATTTAACATAACCTCTTTCATTTCAATTCATCTTATAGGATTTTCTTTCACGCTATTTTTAACATCTTTAAATACAAATTAAGCTGCCGCATTCCCCATTTCTTCCGATTTTTTACATATGTACCCTGAATACCTTAAGTTTTATAGCTCTTAAAATATATATTTATGTTATTCTTGAAGATTATACTCGTATCTAAACATCCCCCGTGCCGAAACGCAAATTAGGATATTACAATATTAGGAATTAGGATATACGCAAATTATATAAAATTCCCTCAATAGAAAAAAATCGCAAAGTACGCTCGAAAAATTATTATAAACACGTTTGTTTCAGTTATTTTGCAAGTTATATGTATGAAAAAAGTCACAGTGTTTCTTTAAATGCTGTTTAAGACAACCTCCGCAAATTTTTGCTCTATTTTAAACGATTCGCTTTCGCTTTCAATTTTCGCTTCAATTTTATCGAATTTAATATTAGCGCGCTCTCTCCAACATTCGTTATTACACATCTCTCCATCTTCTTCTTTTTGAGAGGGTATAAGGCGCCTTAATATATATTTTACTATTAAGTAAAATGCATCCATTACAAAGTAATGAAAAATTGGTTTTGGTTCAGGCACGCCGACACGCTCACTACCAATTCTGTCTTTGTACTATTCAATCCTACCAATGAACACGAAGCCAAACTGCACAGCCGTGAGCAAACGCGATTAGAAATAACATTGAGCTATGACCGAACAGATAAGAAATGCATATTTGCATATCCGTCGAATAGTACACTCCAATAATTAATATGGAATGGTGGCTTGGCACCGGTTCCGGTCTTATCGCCAAGCGAAAATTCATTAAACGGTTAATTAAAACGTTTTTAGCATGAACTGATTCTGGCTCATGAACTGATTCTGGGTTCTGGAACTGATTCTGGAACTGATTCTGGCTCATTAACTGATTCTGGCTCATGAACTGATTCTGGCTCATGAACTGATTCTGGGTTCAATTCCTCTGCTGGCTCATCCCTCATCATTGCACATGCAACATCTTCCACTTATAATGATGGTTATCGGATTATTAGTAAGCCAGTAATATCTATTTTCTTTTGAAGAGTTTTACTTTCCATGCACATACATTTGTTATTTGCATTTTAATTTATCTACCGGTTTCGACACATCCGTGTCGTTCATTAGCAAACCTAAAACACACACATTTGATGTGTTAGTTTAGTTTTAAGTTTGCTAGTGAATGACACGGATTTGTCGAAACCGGTAGCAGATAAATTAAAATGTAAGTAGCAAGAGTACATGGAAGGTAAAACTCTTCAAACAAAATGTCTAGAAATTGTTAGATAGAATGTCCAATAAATACAAAAAATGGGAAATATCTATTTTCCTTTTAATTTTTTTTTCTTCTTGTCTTCGAAAGGGTCAGGATGTTATGCGTGATGGCCGATCACAGTATTTATGATGAATATTTGAAATTGACCGAGAATCGGCTGTCAGTCAAATGTGACCGGGGTTCAAACATCCCAATCTAACATAAAGTAAAACCAACCTAACATTGAACCTAGAATGTACGTTTTGGAGTAGAAGAAAAATAATAAAACATTTAAATGTTTTATTTTTATTTAAATATCTGTTGTTATTTTTTTTTTTTTTTTTTACATTAACTCCACACAGGGCCTATGTCATCTGGGATGCTGTGTGGAGGGTCTTTTTGAGGAGAGGAAGGAATGAACATTGGTTTTGAAGAGACCCATGTTGTAGGAAGGAGGAAACACAAAGGCCGGCAAATCATTCCACAGCCGAGCTGTTGAACACAAGAACGAGTCAAAGAAACGACCCGTTCTCATGTGACAAATGTCAACTGTGTACAAATGTTGGGCACGCGTTTGGCGTGTTTCCCGACTATGCACCGGTGCCGAAGGGATCAATGATGCTAGTTCCTCGGAGCATCTTCCATTGTAATACCGGTAGAACAAGGATAGCATTCTCACCCGACGCCTGTGCTCTAAAGATTGCAATCCGTCTGTTAAGATGGGAGAATCTATCAAATGGACCGCCCGTTTCTGCACAGAGTCGAGGGTATTTTTCAGGTATTTTGGAGCTCCAGACCAGAGGTGGCTGCCAAATTCAACCGTGGGGCGCACTTGCGATTTGTACAGGGTTAGCAGTTGTGTACTATTAAAGTATCTGCGGGCCCTGTACAGTACGCCCAGTTTTGAAGGTTGTTTTATGACACTTTATGGGATGGGTTACAAACTAATTCTTTAGAACTTTGTGATAATTTAAAATGCTAGCAGCCAAAAATACGGAAGGAATTAGTTGAGAAAAATATTGTTAATAATTGTAAATAAATTTGAAATATGAGGTGGACAAAAATGACTAAAAAAAAGAGGTCCCAATGGCCGAGTTTAAGGTGTTTAAGCTGATCCTGGGTTCGAGTCCCAGGTACTACGGTTACATTTTTATATTTCTGTTTCTTGTTCGTTTTCATATTTTCTGTTCGTTTTCATATTTTCGTTTAGATTTCTTAGTATTATCTTCTTCTTCAATGATTTTAAAACTAAAAGCCTTACTAAAATGTTCAGTCTCCATACAGTGTGAAACAAACACACCGTTATCTAGTAAAGGTACCTTTAAAATTTTGAGAAAAAATGTTTATTATTAGTATAATAAGGTTATACCATAGGTCGTTGGCAGATTTGTTAAATTTTCAAACAAAATTTTGTTTTATACGACACACATTTCAAATCATATAACCATGCAGTAAAATAAATCAATAAATATCTGGGAAAGATGTGTTTCAGAATTTTAATTTTAGTTGAATTTTAATTTTAAAATACTTCAGTTTGTCTAATTATTTACGGTCTTACATAATAATATATTTAAAAATAGTTTTGCATTCTTGAATTGAAAAATTATAAATATTTTGATCAAAAAATAATTACAACAAGTACATAATTAAAATAGTTTTATAAAAGCAAATTTTGAATGAAATAAAATCAATATTGTGTTATAATTTTAAAAAGTTGGTACGGAGAATAATTAATCTTTCTCATTGGAACTGCCCTGTATGATCGTATGTTCATCTTTCATTTTAAAGCAAGAATTGCTTACTTTCATGCATAATTTCCACACAATAAAGTTATTACCATCTTCTAAAGAATAAATATTTTCAAATTCGTGTTGCCATGTACGTCGAATTCTTGTAACCGTTTCTGAGAAACAAGGAGAATTTTTTTCGTATGAATTAACGAATTTCAAGCTCTCTTGCAAAACATAGAAACATTTATTACGAATACATTAATTACAATAGCTTAACTAACCAACTAATACAACAATTTCACAAATTTGCCTAAGACGACACAATTTTAGAAGTCAAACATAAACCTTGGGACAGTGTACCCACAATTATAAGTTTGCCGCCGACGACGAAGTTTAAATACAATATCGCCATGGGGTCGAAGGCCCTAAACTAAATTAGTAGCGAATGCACAAACGGCATTAAATTATTGCCTACCAAACCAGACGGTGAACTTTTCAACTTAGGCGTTCCGATTTCAACAAGTTTTGATAGGTTGAATTTATCTTGCGTACATAACTGGTAAGTATTTATATGAGTTAGTGGAGAAATTACAAAGTTAATCTGAAGGGTTTCAGTAAGTGAACTTTATTAAAAGTTCATTTAGTAAAACCGTTTAGATTTTTGTTGAAAGTTAACAATATTTGAAGATACTGGTAAGAAATTTTAACGTTGAATGGGTATTGTAGTGTATTGATTACCCACAAAGTTTCAGCTTCATTCAATAGATTTCAATAGGTAGGTTAGTTTGACAGATGGCAGAAGAGTACCAAATATCACCGTTCGTGTCCTAGATACGAACAGTTACGATGATGGCCGAAGGCTTCAGTGAAATAGGGTGGGCTTCATTTGTCAGCCAAGCAACATAACTTAGTATCTAGCCTAGAAAGGACGTATGTCTAGTTTAACCTTCATTTTAAATATTCACGAACTAGTAATCATTCGAATCTTAAAGTTATTGGAAAATACCCAACACATCTCAATTTATCTTACCTTTGCAAATTAAGAGACACAACAGGTACGTACATTGTTAAATAGTGTGTCGGAAATTAGAATGAAGAGATCCGAAACGAATGCAAAGCTGCTGAATCAATCATTTATGGCATTATAGGATGAGGGCTTGATACTTGTGTTATAAATAACTTAAAAGCATAAATTCATGTATAATAGACATAAAACAATCTCGACCGAGTTATTATACAAAGATTTTTTTTTTTAATCGTTTATTCTAGATCTCGGGGAGGGTGGTGCAGTCCCACGAGTTCCATATTATGCATATATAATACATCATATAAAAATATTGCAAGTTGAAAAGAATAATATTTACACGATGAAAAGAAATAAATAAAAGAAAATAATAATACAAAAAAAAAAAATTGTTATAAATCTAGGTCATCAGGAAGTGGCTCCATCGCTGATAAATGGGATCCTGCCCGAAGTGGAATGCTGCCATCAGGGTGTTTTCACTAGAGACCAATCGCCGTCTCTAGTTGGTTGTCTGCAGATTATTCATAATGCAAAATATGAAATGGGTATTCAAAATCAAAAACAATAAAAAAAAATTAAAACCAAAAATGTATTTTACATCCCCCAAAACAATATCAAATTAAATCAGTTTTATTGATCTTCGTACATTAAATATTCTACCAAAACAAATTCATATTACAAATAAAATATCCAATTACACAAAAGAATTAAAATTGTGGCTGAATGATTCAGATGTTGAAAGCCTTACTCTATAAACTAACATAACATAAGTAATTATTATTTTAAATTGTTAAACTAAAGTTTAAGACAAGATTTTTTTTATGCATAGCAAAAAGGGTAACAATTATTATAAGTAATAATTATCAGCCTGAAACACTCATCCACATTGAAAAATCTTCAGAGAAAAGATACATGACGCCAACGGGACTTGAACCCGTGCCCTTTTGATTGCCGGTCAGCTGCTCTCCCAATTGAGCTATGGCGGCTTATCTTATACCCGCAAAATGATTCAATATATACTAGTGTTTCATTCAGCAATTACTGCTTATTATATTTTTTCCACCTGAAAACAACCAACTTTATTTTTGCGAGAGAGACACTGTTAGTGTTAAATCCGGCGTCACCTAGCTATACCTAGCCGCCATAGCTCAATTGGGAGAACAGCTGACCGGCAATCGGATTCAAGTCACAAAGGGCACGGATTCAAGTCCCGTTGGCGTCATGTATCTTTTCTCGGAAGATTTTTCAATGTGGATGAGTGTTTCAGGCTGATAATTATTGCTTATAATAATAACATAAGTACTTATCTGAATAAACTTACATTAAAACTTGTTTGATGTTGAATTTTATTTTATTTAAAAAAACATTATTTATTTTATTGGTAATTTATTTTTATATTACTCACCCACGGTACATTTTTTCGTACTATTTCATAGTGGGTTCACATTACTTACAAATGTTTTATAATTTATATGCGTGTATTTTTTTAATATATAGTTAGATGTGTTTAGATGGATTGGATATTATTTAAATTGAGTGGTCGGAGAAAAGAATGTCAGAAGAATGTAATATGACGCAAAAGATGACATAAAAGAAGAAGTCGGGGATGAATCAGGTAGATGTGGAGGTCAGGAGTGTAATTAGTCGTAATTAAAGGATACTACATAATTTCAAATAATAGAAATAGGTATGTAGTTATAGTACCGCATTCCAGATAGCTGTCTTATGCGTTAGTGGTCATAGTCAGGATATTTCGGAAAATTTATCGATTTCGAAAAACTTTGCGTAAAGCCTGAGCAAAGCCGGGGACTTCAGCGAGTTGCTTGGTATCGTATACATTTCACTGAAAAACTTAGAATAATTTATGGTATGACGTATTTTTTTAAAGTTTTTCCTATTACAAAAAAAAACATTAAAAAATTCTCATTACTTTGAATTTTATTCCGCAATGGAATACTGTGTTGATTTTGTCCACGGAGCATATTGATCGCCCTTTAATCGGTCGCGAATTAATCAACATTGGAGACGTATTGATTTTTCTGTACCAAAAAACACAAGCGATGATAATATGGCAAATTGCTTGTTTTCCATTTACGCCAATCGATTGTGACAAACACCCTACCTTGGGCTGGATTTATCTAACAAAGTTAATAACAATTATTACAAGCAATAATTGTCAGCCTGAAACACTCATTTACATTGAAAAATCTTCCGAGAAAAGATACTTGCCCCCAACGGGACTTGAACCCGTGTCCTTCCGATTGCCGGTCGAATGCTCTGACCACTGAGCTATGGGGGCTTATCAAATACCCGCCAAATAATTCAATATATACTAGTGTTTCATTCAACAATTACTGCTTGTTATATTCAATCGTGTTATAGGCAATCGGAAGGACACGGGTTCAAGTCCCGTTGGGGGCAAGTATCTTTTCTCGGAAGATTTTTCAATGTAAATGAGTGTTTCAGGCTGACAATTATTGCTTGTAATAATTGTTACCCTTTGTGCTATGCATAAAAATCTTGTCTAAACGTTAGTTTATAAATTAAAAAAATAATAATTAAAGTTAATAACATTTTTTTCTGTAATCGGAGATTAGTTGGTTATCGACTCCATTGTCAACATATATTATTTTTAATTAATAAACAACGCATCTCACAACTTTCATAAAAATCAGTCACACAAATGTTGGGTTTCGCCATAAACAATTCAAAGGAGTTGACAAACCTTGGTTTTATTAATTTCTTTGCTTTTTTTTTTTTACACGAATACCCCACAAGAGACAATGACAAAGACAATAACATCCCCAATTGGGGTATGTTGTGAGGCTGAAGTGGGGAGGGGAAGGAGACAGAGAAGAGGAATGTGGGGAAGTACCTGGCTATTCAGATCTGGTCACCAAATACGGCAGAAGCCATTTCAAGCAACGTTTCAATTCTGAATGGTGGTCTTACACCAGGGCGATACTGAGAGTATCTTCCACTCTGGAACGTGCCGCAAATATACTATATATTATTTATGAATAAATTGTGAAATACACAAATTAATCAAATAAAATTTATTTGCCACGCCGGGATTCGATCCCGCGACCTTCGGAATGCTAGTCAAGCGCCTTACCGTTGCACTACGCCGGCCGCCAAGCTTTGGCTTGGCTAAACGATCAAACACGCTCTAGAGTCCAAGCTGCCGAAATGAGGTACTTCAGAGGAGTGGCAAGATTTACGAAATGGGATTAAATAAGAAACTCGACTATCCGAGACGATCTAAATATCAAACCATTGTTACTCTTCGTAGAAAAATCGCAATTGAGGTGGCTTGGGCATGTTCTAAAAATGTCCGATGACCGAATTCCTAGGAAAATACTGAGTGTGATTTCAGAGGGTAGACGTCCAGTGGCAGTTGCCGCCCTAGACACAATTGGGCGAGACAAATCCAAAAGCTGTATGAGGGTGGATGGGACTGCCATGGACGGAGGCCAAACAATCAGGGCAAGACAGAGACGAATGGAGGCGCCTTGTTGATGCAATGGGCCCTCAAGGATAAAGGGAAAAAGATGTTGTTGATGATGCTTTAGCTTGGTGTAAAGCATTCTCGAGAGTTTTCAGGCGTACTTGCAAAAGACATCATCATTTATATATTTTTAAATTTTTTTTTTACGTTATCTCTATATGCGAGAGTTCGGTCTTTACAATAACTTTTTCCAGTTGGACTTATCTCAGGATTTCTGGGTAACTGCAGCTTTAATTTCATACAAATCTTAATTTTGGATCGCAGACCAAAATACTCAATCAAACCGAAAAACTAATTTTGTTATCAAAAGGCATTTCAAATAACTAGTACGGATATGTACAACATGTTACCCAACTCAATAAAAAGCTGTGAATTGAGTTTCAGAAGGAAATGTAAGCTAAAAAAATGGTTAAGTGAAAGAACTTTTTTGTACTAATTTCTGTTAGTTCCGCTTTTCGTTTTAATGTTTTTTCCATTATTATTTTCTCTTGTCTTTTCTTTTATTTCTTTCATTTTCTCTGTTCTGTATTTCTTACAAATTTTATTAACAATTTTTTTTTCATGAACCCGTATTTTTTATGTACCTGTCTCTTCGACTTGGTCGAAGACCTGTCTCAATTAAAAAAAAAGTAATTGTCAAAAGAACCCGTTGACAAACTGATATCAATCAGTTTAACGGGACTTAATTTAAAAATGTAAAAAACTGTAAATAAATAATAAAGGAATTTTATTAATAAGAAAAAAAAGTGCTACTTTATTAATTTGTGTTTTCAATTATAAAATATAAGCCATTAAAGATGTCATTTTTTCACGATTTATGTTTAATTTTTTTTTCGTTGTATAAACTTTTTTCATCATACGTGTACAGTTAGATAAGGCAAGATATTTTTACAAATAATTCACAAAAAATTCCAGAGTTGCATCCAAAACCAAGTTAAATTGAATTTTTATTTACCTATATATTATAATTAAAAACAAAAATAAATAAAATTGCACAGATCCGTATTGAATTTAATATTACTTTCGTTTTAAAAAAATATTATTTAGTCTGGTTGGTTGTTTTGGCCTCAAATCTAAAATTAAGTTTTTAATGAAAAAGCACGCGCAGCCGTTCGAAATAGAATGAATTCTTTAATTTCTCGTGAGGCCGCCAACACAGGCCTCTAATTCTTCCCATAGAACTAACTTTCCAATGTTGCCGATGCCCTAGCTGATGCTGCGGAGACCTAAGTAAAACCCTTCTCTGCAGTTTTTTAACCGCTGAAAACTAGGTAGGTATATTAGTACACGACCCTTGGGTGCATATTTTACCGTTGAATATAAAGAAACTCAGCAATATGAAGAACTCCTTTGGATGGAAAAAAAATTTCAATTTGTCGACTTAGATATTTAACTTACTAGTATAATAATATAAACTGCATGTCACTAATACAAACAGTTCTATATTCTTCAGAGTGGTAGTCTTAAAAGAATATTTGCGACTATCAACCGAAGCAACTTCCCCACACAAGACCTAGCTTAACCGCAAATCGATACATTCGTCACATGAACAAAAATCACCAAAGCCGTATAACACTCCTTCTTCTCTGAATTCTTTGGCTCAAATTTAAAATCACCAAGCCTTATCGTGATTTATTTTAGAAAGAGATAGCGCAACACGGCACAATACCTCAAAAATAAATCACGATAATATTTTTGGCCATGAAAATCTAAAGTCATGCCTTATGCAGCACAGAATTTCATATATAAGAACGTAAGAAACGTATCTTGGATACCACTATATAACATGGTCTTTAGTGGGTGAATATCAGTTGTGTACCTAATGTCTTTTACAATGCGTCGAAGTGAAGACCCGGCTGTAAAAACTCTTTTAATCCTTTATTTGTCGAAAAAAATTGAACAACTAAAAAAAACACAGCATTTTATAGTAATATAGTACAGAAGTCGCAGTGCGAATTTGGGCTGGCGTAAAATATTTGCCAATAATCTTATTAAAATAAAAATGAGACAGCGTTAACAACAAGTACATCTACATTTTTAACAAAATCAACTTTAGCACAGTGAAATCGATAAATTTACGATTAGTAACATAGTAGGCTTTATGTTTTTTTTTTTACTGTTTTTCTTTATTATGTTTATTTTTTATTCTTTATGTCATTTAATAATTCGAGTAGGTAAAAATACTAAACCAATATTTAACATAATGGAACTTAATTGGTCTACAACATATGAATTTTATTGTTATAAAATTATTTTACTGTATGACTGTTTGTTTCCTCAATAAAAAAATAAATTAAAAAATATCTTTTAATGATTAGCTATCGATGTGTCTAGCGCCTTCCGTTGTTGAACAGCCGAACAGGAGACAAATAAGAAATCGGTATACGCTGGCAACACTGGTGGTATTTTTTTTATAAATTGGCACTACGAAATGTCTGACGCCAAGCAATTACGTAAAAATATTAATAAATTGGCAATGTTGAATTGAAATATATAATAAAATCCCCCCAGAATTAAATATTAAATTCACATCGGTTCAATAATAACTACTTTAAATGGTCGATTGGCTTAGGTAGGGTGAAGTCTGAAAAACTATTAAATAATGTCAATTAAAATTTTAAATGGCTAGCTATTAACGGCACATTTAGTAAAAAATTTGTATGTATGTAAATTTAAAAAAAAAATTTTTTTTTTTACAGAATAAATTTTTGGCATTTTCGCCAGCATTTGGTTCCTTAGAACGGGCAATCTGCCTAGCTAGAAACTAATATCGACCTACAAGACATAATAACACGTGTACAGTTTCTAATGTCTATAATTATCTTGCAATATTATAACTATGTTATTTTTGGTATATAAAGTATCTAATTTAATGTAATAAACAAATAAATAAATACTCGTCTAGATATGCGTTAGTAGTCTTGACGACCTCCGTAGTCCAGTGGGTAAGCTCTTGACTCACAGTCCGGAGGTCGCGGGTTCGAACCCGGCATGCGCAAATAAATTTTATTTGATTAATTTGTGTTTTCACAATTAATTCATTTAAAATAATGTATAGCATATTTGCGGCATGTTCCAGCGTGGAAGATACTATCAGTATCGCCCTGGTGTAAGACCACCATTCAGAATTGAAACGTTGCTTGAAAATGGCTTTAGCCGTGTTTAGTGACCAGATCTGAATAGCCAGGTACTTCCCAACCTTCCTCTTCCCCACCTCCTTCCCCTCCCCACTACCTTCAGCCTCACAACATACCCCAATTGGGGATGCCATAGTCTCACTGGCTCCAGACGGGAGCAGTTGAGATTCTTGTGCGGTATTCACTGTAAAAAAAAAAAAAAGTCCGCATTTACTTTTTAGCACTAAATGGGAGTAAATTAGTTAATAACGTCTTCATTCATATTTCAACCATTTTCGTTTCTCAACGATCAAACGGACTAAATTGATTGTGTCTTGGATGCACTATTTAAGTCTATTACTCGCGTAAATATCCTCTTCCATTTCTAATAGTTTCGTTAAGACAGTGTTCGAAAACATGTGTTGAAAGTTCACCGAAACTTATCTAATACTATGGAAGCCGCGCTAAAATTTATCAATTGTCGTCGGTCGGAATGTGATACGAACAATCGTAGACCGTGCTTGCAAATATTTATAACTGACCATACATAGTTGCCGAATTTAGTCAACATTGTATTGATATAGGTGTTTATCGATCGATCATGCTAGTCCGCCTGGAAGCGGTGGTAAAATTCTGACAGGTGCAACTTATTTATTTAAAGTATACCTAAATATTGTTAACCAAGAAAGTTATGCAGGAAGTTTAAACTTGCGTATTGAACCCTCGTCATAACGTGACAAACACCAGTTCCTACTTTGCCAGAAGTAGTATGAAAAGCGGAATATTACCGTTGAAATTAGGGTGTGTATCCAACACCTGGCGTTGCCTCGTTATCTACACCCATAAAGCACACCGGTTGATATTGCAGATTTCATTTTACTGATAGCATTATCTGGGTGATTTGGTTGATGAAATAATAACACTACTTTGTTATGCTTTGTTTGACGATCTAGGTTATTTATTATTTTTGTTATTTGTGCTGTTTATCATCATATTGTTTTATTGCGTATTATTTACCTGCAATCAGAGCTGCATAATTGGTCTGTGATTTTCAATGTACCTACCAACCTAAAAATAACGTTTTTTTCTGTTTTGTTTATTTGTTCCGTTACATTTTCCTCAAACGTAGTTCCTAAAGCAAGACAAATCTATATTTATTAAAAAAGCTCATGTCAGGGTGTTTGTGTTCGCACTCCTCCGAAACGGCTCGACTGATTTTTATGAATTTTTTCATATTTGGTAGGTGTGAGAATAGGTTTCAGAGTATATTTCATACCGCTAGGTGAGTAGGGTGTACCTGTTTTTCGACATTTTTCGACAATTTTATTATTTTTTTTGTATCAAAAAATACCTACAACCCCAAATGTTCGCACTCCTACCCCCACCCTTCCATTTTTCATCGAAATTTTAATATTTTTGTATCTAAAAATTTAACCGTCGTTCGTATTTCAACAGAACGAAATTATTTATGTTGCTGAATGGTAGATGGCGCTACTTCCACCTTATCGTACTTTCATCCACACACGCGCAAGTCATTCACGAGAAGCGTCGTGTCATTTTGACATTTCATTCGGCATTTATTATGTATCACTATGTTATTGTTATGTATTGTTGTGTTTCTTTCTTTCTATCGGCGGTAATCGTCTACAGCGCTCCATTCCTCTCTCTGTCATATATCCCATCCCCGCACACTTATAATACATTAAATATTTTTTTCACAACTTTTTTTTTGAACAACTTTTCCGGTTCAGCTAGTAATTTATAACTACGATTAAAACATCTATTTTTAATTATTATTTTTAATTTATAAACACGGGTTCAAGTCCCGTTGGCGGCAAGTATCATTTCTCGGAAAATTTTTCAATGTTGATGAGTGTTTCAGGCTGATAATTATTGCTTATAATAATTGTTACATCTATTTTTTTCTATTGCCACTTGCAAATTAATGGTCCTAATGACTAGCTACGAAATTCCCTTCAAAGTTATTTGTAATATTTGATTTTATCTAGGATTAAATTATCGTGCGCCGTAGTAGTCCACGATCATAATAAAAAAAATATTTATCTGAATCCGATCAAAGAATGTGTATTTTTTTATAAAATTTTTGTAAAGCTCCTAGACATTGATAAACAAGTGCTGCAAATTATATATAGAATTACGAATAGATATAAAATTAATAGATATAGAATTACGAATAATAAATTTTATGTAGCCTAAGATGTTAGAAAATAAACTACAATAAAGAAATAGAAACAAAAGCATATTGTTGTCAGCCAATATTATAGGCAAATATCACAGAGTTACAGTCTCCATTATCAGTCTACATTATAACGCAGTCCGAAATGTTAACTAACGAAAGAGGTTGGAAATATGGCATAACACCCAAAAATAAATCACAATAAAGCTTTTGGTAGTGAAACTCTAAAATCATATCTAAATTACAAAATATTAGAAAACATTAAAAAAATATTCGGGTGCAGTTTACACGTGGTAGAACCAAAACTTCACCAAAACAATCTCAATCAAATCCAAATCACAAACTTTCACTTCAAAAACTTTAAATTAAAAGGAGTTCTTAAATCCGATAACCAGCAACCATAAAATAATAGAAAGAATGATTTTTTCTCCTTATTGATAATAAATCAGCTTTTATTCCAGCTTGGATATATCGTAGGTGAAATACATAAACAACGTATGGAAATGGAAAATTATTTATCGGAGAAACGATATCGTGCAAATGCTGTCATTCTTTGTAAATGCCTCCATTCGTGCTCTAAATGTAGATTCTTTGCACTTGTTGAATCTTTCCTTGAGAGCATCGAGCCCTCGGGGAAGGAAGAAACTGCGAGAAAAGATCGTCGAAGCGAATAATTCTTTTTCGCCAAACCACCGTTTAGCCCCAACTCTGTACCGGGAAATTGATGGCAAGCGGGTAAGTACTAATGGCGTTGTAGAGCTGGTTATAAGATTGTATCCATACAATGTTTCTTCTCGCACATCCATACTAATGAATTATTTTATTTTTTTAACTTTAGATCCAAACAGGAGGCCCTGAGGAAAATTCCTTCGCGGTCTATGACTTCTTAAGGGTTGCTGAGTGCTAAAGAGATAAAAAGGTCGCGAGATTAGTAGGTATAATACATCGCGGGATATCATATTTTTTTTTTACATTAACTCCACACAGGAGGCCCTGAGGAAAATAACTTCCCTCAGGGCCTATGTCATCTTTGAAAATTCTGTGTGGAGGGTCTTTTTGAGGAAAGGAAGGGGTGAACAAGGGTCTTGATGAGACCCATGTTGTAGGAGGGAGGAAACACAGAGGCCGGCAAATCGTTCCACAGCCGAGCCGTTGAACTCAAGAACGAGTTATAGAAACGACCCGTTCTCATGTGACTAATGTCAACCGTGTACAAATGTTGGGCGCGTGTTTGGCGTGTTTCCCGAATATGCACCGGTGCTGAGGGGATCAATGACGCTAGTTCCTCGGAGCATCTTCCATTGTAATACCGGTAGAACAAGGACAGCAAAAAGTAACTTTGTAAATTATTAACACTCACAGTATTTAGTAAACTCTTTGAGCGTATTGTGTACGATCAAATTTATATAACTATTGTCCGCAGCATACAAAATCAACAACATGGTTTTTTACAAAAAAAGGTCAGTACTAACAAACTTAGTCAACTTTACTGAATACTTAACATCAATTTGGATAATGGACACCAAGTAGATGTTATCTACACAGATTACTCGAAAGCTTTCGATAAAGATAACTACTCTATCCTCACTAAAAAATTACACCAATTAGGAATCCATGGCGACTTATTTAGGTGGCTAACTTCATATCTGCATAGAAGACTACAGTGTGTATCAGTTGAGGGAAGTCTACCTTTTTTACTGTGCCCTCTGGCGTACCGCAAGGTTCTCACTTGGGGCCATTATTGTTTAATGTATATATATTTGATATTTATGATATTTATAAATGCTAACTACCTAGCATACGCAGATGACAAAAAAATATACTTAGTAATCAAATCTATCAATGACTGCATAAAACTTCAAGAAGACCTAAATCGTCTTTTTGCACACTGTAAATTAAACAAATTAATCGTTAGCATTTCTAAGTGCAACAAATTATCTTTTACGTGTAACAAAATAAAATTTCTTTTAATTATAACTTTCACGATACACATATCAATGAAATATAATCAATCCGTGACCTTGGGGTAGTACTGGATGTAAAACTTTTAATTAATTTAATCAAACACATTAACGACGTAATCAACAAAGCCAATAAAATGTTGGGATTTATAATTCGCATATCTAAACCTTTTCGCAATATTAAAACTCTGTATTCCCTTTACACCACGTATATCCGCCCCCACTTAGAATACTGCACACTAATTTGGGCACCGTTCTACCAATGCCATATTGACAGAATCGAAAGTGTGCAAAATAATTTTTTTAAACAAATGAATTATAAATTCAAATTACTCTTTGGAAATAACACCGAATCCTTAGAATTTCACAACTTTACTCCACTTCAAACATGAAGATAAATATCTGATCAAATATTTTTATACAAAATTCTGAATAACGGCATGGACTCTCCTGAACTCGTAAATTATTACTTATAAGGCCAACCAGACTAAACCATTTTTTTCATTTGCCCGCATGCAGAACCAACTTTAGAAAAAATTCTCCAATCCCCCGTATATGCGCGCAATATAACACGCAATGACAATATCGATATTCTTAATAATACTCTTGTGAAATACCGAAACGAAGTCAAGCGTACGACCACAAATGTTAATTAAATTAATGCACAACTATAGAAAAGATACAGCATGAGCATCTCCTTTCCCCATCCCATCTTCCTCTGCCTCTTGCCCTTTCCTATTCCTTCTTCCTTCTAATATACTACATATATATATTTTGTTGTTGTGTTCGTTTTCATTTAATGGTTTTTACCAATTACAATTTTATATTATATCATAATAACAAACAATAGCATAATAAGAAACTGTTTTGGCTTACCTCATGTTTAACCTCCTGTGTAACTCATCCTTTATAAAAATTGCTGTTTGTTTCTTACAATAAATAAATGTGCTCTAAAGATTGCAATCCGTGTGTTAAGATGGGAGAATCTATCAAACGGACCGCCCGTTTCTGCACAGATTCAAGGGTTTTTTTTTAGGTATTTTGGAGCTCCAGACCAGAGGAGCGGGAATTTGGGAGGCGGTAATGGGTACCGCCGCCCCGGGAACCTTTATTGGATAACCAACACCTCTGCCATAGGTCACCCCAAGTGGTTTGCTACGTTTGGTGATTTAGCAGGGGTGCCCGGGTTCATGGGGTGAGGTTTGTCTAGGTCTTGGAGGCGGATGACCAGGACATACTGAACCCCAGATTCCTACCCACCCCTTAAATTTTTTTCCTTCCCAGAACTCTCCTCTCCTTCCTTTCCTTAAAAAGACCCTCCACACAGCATCCTCAAAGATGACATAGACCCTGAGGGAAATTATTTTCCTCAGGGCGTCCTGTGTGGAGCTCATGTAAAAAAAAAGAAAAAAAAGAGGTGGCTGCCAAATTCAACTGTGGGGCGCACTTGCGATTTATACAGGGTTAGCAGTTGTGCACTATTAAAGTACCTGCGGGCCCTGTACAGTACACCCAGTTTCTGAGAGGCTTACTTAACTCTGGTTTCGATGGAGCCCCCGTACTGAGCTGGTTACTTAGAGTTACACCAAGCACATCGATGTAGGTCCTATTCGGAATATTGCTTCCGTTGTAGGAGACATGATTTTCATTTCGACCTTATCAAACATGATTGGGTCTTTGAAGGTAAGTCTCTCGAGGTAACCGTCTATTCTGTGCTTCAAAGCCCTCCGAGCTATTGGAGTTTATGTGCCCTTTGGGGGCTTGTCAAACAAAAAGCTATCATGGACTGTACTGTCATCAGCGTAATAATGAATCGGTGCACATGACAAGAGGTCATTGATGTGCAGCAAAAACATAGTCGGTGACAGAACCGATCCCTGTAGAACGCCAGCATTTATCGAATGCGAGGAAGAGGTGAAACCATCAGCAACCGCCTAAATCGACCTCTCCCTCAAAAAGTCGGCAATCCACGTACACAAGGATGCGGGAAGTCCGTAAGAAGGCAGTTTGTTGACAAACCCTCGGTGCCAAACCCGGTCAAAGGCCTTGGAAATATCCAGTGCATCCGTTTGAGAAGATCACCGCACGAGCGGTTCCGTCGGAATCCGTATTGACGGTCGTTAATAATTTTGTTCTTCTCGAGGTATGTGAGCAGTTTGTCATTGATCACACGTTCCATCACCTTAGACAGAACTGATGTGATCGCTATGGGGCGGTAGTTGGCTGGGTTGGAGCGGTCACCCTTCTTTGGAATAGGGTGAATGGTCGCTTTTTCCAACCAAATGGCACAGAGCCAGACTTCAAGGACATTTTGAAAAGCTTCGTCAAAACTGGAGCTATTTCTGCAGCGCACCTCTGCAATACCAGGGCAGGTATTCCGTCAGGCCCACTAGCTTTATTAATATCACGCCCTCGTAAGACTTGGAGTACATCCCGATGCCGGATCCTCAGCTTTTTCATACTTTTTCATATTTCAAATTGTGGGATTTGTGAATTTGGAATCACAATTAAAAATGGTTTTTACAAAGTTATTATGTCATTTTAACACTCCGTGTTCCAGGTGACTAAAAATCTCGCCCAATTCTAGGTGGGGTGTGACATACCCCAAAATATAAAAGTGATAAAATAATCATTAAATTTTTTTTTTGCGGAATTAAACATTTGGTATAAATAAATACATAGTAATAGTTTGGATTAAATAAAACTGAAGTAGAAAGTATGTATTAAAACATTTTTATTATAAAAGAACAAAAAACACAATTTCTGTATCTTCTTTTCATAACTTGTAAAATAACTGAAACAAACGTGTTTAAAATAATTTTTGGAGCATGCTTTGCGATTTTTTTCTATCGTGGGATGTTTATATAATTTGCGTTTCGGCGCGGGCAATGTCTAGATATTATCTTCAAAAATAACATATATATTTTTTAAGAGCTTTAAAACTTACCGTGTTTAAGGGAGATATGTAAGAAATCGGTAGAAATTCGGGTTGCGGGCCCTTAAATAAAAATGGATTCTCCTTGAAATTAAAAACATTAATTTTAATAATTATATTACACAGATGTATGTAAAACTAATAACCGTAAAAATAAAATAAAATTATTACTTTCGACCTCCATGTTATTCTGTTATAATCTATAGCTCCTACCCTCTTAATAAATAAAGTATCCATTATATTTACACGAGCTTTGTTAATTATTTTTAATAGCTCATGAATCCCACATCTCAGCAATATAAGATTACTCGGGATGGGTTCCAGGTTGATAATCGATTTAAATTTATGTACGATCGTCACTCACGGCAAGCGATGCATAAACTACCCCCACAGCACTTTACAGGCTGTAGGACGAACACCTTGACATAAGGTAGGCAGGTAAACCCCTCCGCTTTATTTTAGCCAGAAAACATCTAAACATAGTCTTTTGTTTGCGTTTTATGTGGTGACCCCACAAGTCTTTCAAAAATAACCAATCCTAATCTAACCGGTATTTGGTAACAGTTTTTTTTCTGGAATGATTTTGAAGTGAAAGTATTGGGGAAAACAAAGAGGAAATGGTCACCGGGTGGATAACGAGAATTTGTTAAGCCCCTTTGAGGTGATTTTCTCACGAAATGGCGCTAAAAAAATTATAGAATAATAATTATTTATTATTGGGGGGGGGGGGGGGGGGCAGGGGGGGGGGGAGATAGGATGGGGCAAGATGCGTTTTTTTTATTTTTTATTTGGTGACCGGCCAACTCAGAAGCACCTCATAAAGGTCATTAAAGAGTGATGATAAAAAAAATATTGATTAAGTTAGGTTAGGATTACCGGCAATTTTAAATGTATTTTTTCATAGCTTTTAATGACCTTTCTGAGGTGTTTCTGAAATGGTTTAATTCTGAGTTGGCATGGAACCGTTCTGAATTATTTTTATTTTTTTTACTTGGGTTTTATTGCTCAGAAAGATTACACTTGTGCAGTAATTCACGTGACACGCTACAGTGGTATTGTAGACCAATTTCCGTGTTTTGACGTCTAACTTTCACTTTATCCTACTTTTCTTTTTCATTTTAATCTTTTCTGCATTTTTTAAATTTAAAATTTCAAAGTAAGTGTTTAGTTTCAATTTGTTATAGATTATGATTCCTGAGTATTTAATTTCTTCTACTTCTTCAATATTTTGATTTTCTATATTAAGGGTAGTAATTTCGTAGATTTTCTTCTCTAATACCATGAATTTACTTTTAGTTACATTTATTTTCAGTTTATTCGAAGAAAAAAAAAACTTTAATATATAATATAGAAGTGTTCTTTAAAAAAAAGCTTTTTTGACAATGCATCTTCGATATTATTTGGTATAATATATAAAAGTGTGTCATCAGCAAAAGCTTGATAGAACAGTACTTTAGGCACTTCACTATATCATTAATATATATACTTAATAAATAGGAGCGGTCCCAATACAGATCGTTGAGGAACTCCGAGGTTTACTTGTTATTCTTCAGATATAGCATCTCCAATTTTGTTTCTTTGTTTTCTATTTTTAATTTTATTATTAATATTTCTCTGTCTATCGTTTCAAAAACACGTCTAAAATCCAAGAACACTACTATTGTATTTTTCTTCTGATCCATACTGGTTTTCCATTATGAATATTTGTTTCTAAACCCTGCTGTTTTACAAGAATGTTATTTTTTTTCAATAAATTTTCTCATCTCTTCTATAACTATGGATTCTAGTATTTGTTCATATGTAGGTTATCCATTTATTTTTCTGAGGTTTTGAAATTTTTAGCATTTATTATTTTGGGCACTGGTATTATTATGGAAGTTTTCCACGACTGCGGAAAAATTCCCTTTAACACAGATGAATTTATTAGTGCAACTACTTAAATTTAATTATGCCTATAGTAATTCCAGACGTCTATTGTATTAAAAATTTTCATTAAATACTCACTGTTACCTGAAAATATTATTATTCTCTCTTCTTTCCGATGATTGAGAAGAAGTATCTGTGAATAATGAAATACTCTTATTTATGTTTTCGACACTTAGTATTAAATTTGGCTATTTTAGTTTTATCATATTCAACTCCACCGGGAACCGAACTTCCTTAATGTTTTCCCTCTGTTTGCCACTTATAATTTCTTTAAGTGTAGTCCACATTTTTATTGAATCTCTTTGAGAGGTAATAATTTTTAGCCTCGAATACGAATTTTTGTTATGTTTTATTTCTGTACCTATACATGTTTCTAAGTTTCTTACAGGTTTCCCACCTTTCTTCTGGAAATTGTATTTTACAGGCTTTATACGCTATATCCCTTTGTTTTTTTTAGAAGATTAAGCGATTTCGTAGGTATACTATTTATTTGTATCTTTTAATTTCCCGCCATACGTTGATGTACCATTTTTAAAGAATTAAATTTTTTCCCTGTTCCCCTCCCGCATTTCCTTCCCCTCCCGCGTTCCCTTTCCGCCTTCCCCGCCAACCCCTCCCCTCTTCCACTTCCCCGTCCCGCCAATCCCCCTACCGCGTTCCATATAACAGTCCCAGTACATTCAGTTTTCAAACATTTTGCGTGCTACCTATTACAATTTTTTTATTCAAATTTTCGCTTTTCATTCAAAACAAATATTCATTTTTATATATTATAAGAACAATCAATCAAATTTGAAATCAAACATAGGTATCTATATTTTAAATAACCCATAGATAATTCTTTTTTTACAAAAAAAAAAACACAATTCAATTTCATCAAACGCGCTAACTGTCAAACGTGTGAAGTTAAAGTAGTCGTTAAGTTTTCTGAAATTATCCAATTTTCTGAGCAATTTTCTTAAATTTTCTTCCCGTAAGAAACTATTATATTATACAAAGTATTGGGAAACTTTAAAAAAAAAGTGAAATGAAGGCGTGACCAAGGGAAACATCATTATATATATAAATACTATCTGGTCCCGGCATGCGTTGCTATGCCATTTAATAATGAAATTGTTTCTCCCTGAGTGTCCTTTTCCATTCGTCCCGTTTCCCTTCCGCCTCCCCTTCTTCTCCTGCGTCCTCTTCCCCTCTCGCGTTCCCACTCCATCATCTCCACCTTCCCTCTCCCCACTCCACTCCCCCCCCCCCTTCCCCCGTCCCGCAAACCCTTCTCCCGAGTTCTCCTCCCCCTCCCACGTTCCCCTCCCTCTCCCAGGTTCCCCCCCCCCTCTCGTCTTCGCCTTTCACCTTGACCGCCTTCCCTCTTCCCTTTACCGCTCCCTCGTACCACCAACCCTCCTCCCGCGTTCCATATATTCAATCCCAGTATATTCAGTTTTTAAACAGCCCGCGTGCCACCTTTTACAATTTTTATTAAAATTTCCATTTTTCATGTATATTAAATTTGGTACGTAACATAGGTACCTATTTAAAATACCTAAAATTCTTGATTCGATTCAAGCTGTAGATAGGTTCTTGTTGGTTAATTAGTTAATAATAACCAATAATAATAATTAATTAGTTAATATTAACCAAAAAATACACTTACAAAATTACACTCACAAAAGCATTCACTTGACACTGGCCAGAACACTCCTTTGGGGTGAAAATCCATAAAAAAAAAAACAAAAAAAATTACGGGAGTAACTACTTTAAATAAATTTATCAACTTAAAGATTTTCAAAAATAGAATTTTATTTAACAATCATTGTTTTGCAAAATATCCTTCTCAAACACGCGTACTGTTAAACGTACGATAGTCGTTTAGGTTAGTAATAGGTTTTCTAAAATTATCCAATTTTCTGCGCAATTTTCTTAATTTTTCTCTCCGTAAGAACCATCCTCGTACTTAGCGAAATCGGTTCAGCTGATCTCGAGACTTGCGTTTAGCAACACATTAAGCGATTCATTTTATAAGAGAAGATTTATTCGTTGTAGGCATTAGTTCATTTACTACTGTTTTCAGGTGTCCTATTAGTTTATCGGCTTTTCTGTCTAAATTTCCTTGGTTATCGCAGATCCACTTTTTGTTTTGTAATGCCGTACACAATTTATCCTTATTATAGTTCTTTTTATTCCTGTATATTTATTATACTTCGTGTTCCCTGAGGCTTCAGACTATTATATCTAATTTTTGTAAAAATTGTTTCGTGATCAGATTGATTTTGAATTCTTCCGCAGCATTAACTTCCGCGTAAAAGTCATTTGAAATTACCAAATTAATCATGGCTTTAGAGTTTTTTCATATTCTTGTATAATTTTTGACAAGTTGCTTCCTACCCAGGCAATTTATGATGATTTGTAATCATGTGCTTTTTATATTGAATATTAAAATCTCCACAGATGATTTTCAAGTCTCTTGTATTTATTTGCTAACGGCACCATTCTTCAAAAAAATCTAAGAATTTTGTATCATTTTGATTTGGGGAATGATAAATAGCTGCATAGGTTCCCAGCTTAAAATCCTTCAATAGCCAGTAGGTGTCCAGGTATTATTTTTATCTAGTACCGCATTTGTTGTGACTTTGTAAGAGATGTTGTTTACACACTCACACACATACACTACAGAATTAATGTGATAACTCCACCTGTATGCCTGCTGCTAAATGAGTCGCATCTAATTGTCGAATAGCCCTGAAATGTTGTTTCATTTTGGTTAATTTTTTCGGTAATACAGGTTTCGCTCATCATCACCATGTGCAGTTCGTATTCTTTTAGCATGTCTTCGACTTCTTCGATATGTGCTAGCAAACTAGCTATGGGTTTCTCTGGGTCTCCTACCGCCCCCCCTGAAAGTCTGAAACGCCCCCCAATTTTCTCTTTGCCTTCTACCGCCCCCTGAAGATCTGAAACGCCCCCAAGGGGGCGTTATCGCCCACGTTCGGAACCTATGTTGTATACGATTCAATAGGAATTCGGGATTTTGCAATTTGCAATCATTACATGTAATTTATAAAATACTAGCTGTTAAGAATACTATTAGAGACATCTATGAGATGACTGCTGTAGTTAATTGTTGTATATCATTGATTTAATCTTTATCAGGTTATTGAGAAATAGTGAATACTAGAGACATCTATGTAATTTTATTGTATCTAATTAAGTTAGGTTAGGTTAGGTTTGGTTATTATAAAAAAAAAAATATTATGCAATCTGCAATCATTACATGTAATTTATAAAATACTAGCTGTTAAGAATACTATTAGAGACATCTATGAGAGGACTGGTGTAGTTAATTGTTGTATATCATTGATTTAATCTTTATCAGGTTATTGAGAAATAGTGAACACCAGAGACATCTATGTAATTTTATTGTATCTAATTAAGTTAGGTTACTGACTAGCGGCTAATATGCCACGTAACCAGTAGGGTCCTACTGTTAGTTATTTTGTGTTTATTGTTGTTTTGATAGCTTATCTCCGGGTAATTTCCATTTTTTTAGTAGTATAAAAAGGGTGTTTTCCTAAAAACTATCTCTCTCGCATTAAACGATACCTAGGGTACAGTTCCCTTAAACCCCCAAGGCGGGGGCCAGGCCAGGTTATTATAAACTGTTAATTTAATTGTTGTTTTTCAAAAGTGATTGTAAATAAAACGACTCCATACTTCAAAGTATTTTACAATATAAAAAAAGTCCACTACCCCGATCATGAAATGAAGTTATTCACACAAGCGATGCAATCCCGGTATGCGTAGCAAACCGCTTAAATAAAGAAATTGTTTCTCCCTGCGTGTCCTTTCCCATTCGTCCATGTTCGTATTCCGCCTCCCGTTTCCACCTGCACGCATTTCCTTCGCCTTCCCCGCCATCCCACTCTGCCACTAAACTACATGAAATATACGAATTCTTCAAACTATTCTCCAGCCACCTATTTTAATTTTTTTATACAAATTTCAAAGTACCACATTTCACCTGTATATTTTATAGAAACCTTGGCAGGCGTGCGCACCTCAACTCACCAAAGTTTCATCGTAATCTAACCAATCCTATAATATAATATGAACCTATAATGTGAAATTATTGCGCTAGAGCTGACTATTATGTATAGAAACCATTGCGGGTAAGCGCACATCAAATCCCCAAAGTTTCAACGCAATGGGATGAATGGTTTAGCAACGCATAAGGAACAAACGATCAAATATACAAGCAAACAAGCAAATATAAGTATATTGATTTATAAAATATATATATATACATATATATAGATATATCATGTAAGAGCTGACCCCTACGAATGTTGGTGTAATGTGGCAATACTCGCTTTCATCTATGTGATTAGGTGTCTTGCTTGCAAGTATTTTGTCATCGAATGACATGATTTTTTTAAAATTTTAATACACAAAAAATTTCACATTAAATAAATTTTGATTCAACAGGCAGGAATTGATGAATGGATAGACTAAGAACACGGACTTTTCACGTCTTGAGCATTTTGTATGGGACAATCTAGTCTCTTTCGTACCACTACACCGAAGGGTGTATCGCTGTTGGTAGTTGGGGTGGGTTGGTAATGCGACCCTAGAGCCTCTCATCACAGTAACTAATTAATATGACTGAATTTCCCATCCCTGGGGAGCATAATAGCGGCAAACTATATAAGCAGATTAAAGTGGAAGGCGCCAACAAGGGTAGTTTTGAGTGTATTGTATAATAATATTGTCATTGTTTAGGTTTGCTATTAAGTGTTTATATTATCGAGATTGTGCCCACCCTAAATATCCTGATGTAGATTCCAGGAAAATATCTATAAAATTTTAGGTTCGTAATCATTTGAGGTGCTCAAACTCAGGTATATTACCAAACATGTTATTGAATATTATGCTTAAAGACGCGACGTAATGCAAAATCATGGGTTTTTGGTTTGAAAATTTGATGGCTTAGAAATATTGTAATTGCTTAAATTAAATGCTGCGATTTGAATATATTTTGGTCATTGAAATAATCGAGCATTTTTTGATAAGCATTTTTATGAGCTCAGAAAAAAAATAAAGTATAAGGCCTATAAAAACTGTTTTAATGTTAAAAATCTCCTAGTTAAGAATATCTTTTCGGTTTATTGGTTCATTGTATAATGTGGCCAATTGAGTACTTTTTAAAATGATCGGAAAATATTTCAATATTTATATTATTTATTACTGAAGTGCTCAAAAAAAAAACGACTGAAGTAAAACTTCACTAACTTATATCTCCTTCTCAACTTCCGTTCGCCTTGCCCGATCGTTCGCCTCGCCCGATAACACTTTTCATAACGCTCTCGTCACGCTTTCACCAGGTTACTCCCCAAGCCAAGCGTGCGTAAAGGCCCGACCGTTCGCCTCCCCCGATTACACTTTTCGTAACGCTTTTGTCGCGCATTCACCAGCTTACTCCCCAAGTCAAGCGCGCGTAAAGAAGTTTTACTACAAAAACGAGTGTGCTTTAGACAATACGACTGAAGTAAAACTTCGCTAACTTATATCTCCCTCTCAACTTCCGTTCACCTTGCCCGATCGTTCACCTCGCCCGATCACACTTTTCATAACGCTCTCACCAGCAGTTTCAAGCGGAAATTTAAACTTTATCGTTATTGTAAGCGGCCCGATTCCAAATTTTACACGACGTGTTGCACCGCCTTAATAGATAATTTCATCAAAATTATCTCCACACGATTATGTAGGTGAAATAAAGATGGTTAAAAGGAAACAAAAATGTTGGTCCTGATAACATTTGAATTCCTCCAACTGCAATCGTAAGAAATGGAAAAAAATCAGGCTGCGTAATTCACAAGCGGTAGAAGTGTAACCTTCAGAAAACTAAATTAAACAAGAATACGAAACACTTTTTATTTTTATCAAGGATGCATTTTTTCTATATTTTTGTCGTCGAATTCAAAAGCATCTTTTCCTATGCATTTGGTCATCTTTTTAGTATTTGTGGTTTCTTCGACGGAGTCGCAAGATATCGCTTTCTTTTGTGTTTAATTTTGTCTGTTCATTTTGGTGTGGTTTGAAGATTTTACAAAAATAATTTTACAAATAGATTTTTTTGTTTTGTTTGGATTTCGTAGGATTCGATCCCTGGTTGGCTGAATGTCTGCAAAGGTTCATCAGGCGGTTTTTACACCAAAGGGGACTCGCCCGGGACCGTGGATTATTTTGATAATGGAACCGAGTACCCGTGAATAAAAATTATTTTATTGCTATCTCATCCTCTCGCAGGCTAAATCCTATATGTTTGTCTCGTTTTAGGGTCGCTTGCTTCCGTTTCATCGAGTTTAAAATCACAACGGCAATTCTCTTAAATATTGCTTGTGCAATGATGGCGGACCTTATTAGCTGAGGATTGAACCCGCGATGCTTGAGCCAAAAATTGTTTTAGTACAAATTCGCAAAATCTGCAATAAACACATGATTATCGTGTTAAGTGACACTAATTATTTTTTCGATATTTATTAAAAAATTTCATCCTAAAACATTTTATTAGAACAACCAAGCATGACTGAGGACTTGAACAGAATAAAGTTTCATAAAACATTTATAATAGAAGTCCGCTTAGTTTCAAGAGCAAGTTTAAAAAAAACTCTCAACGGAATATTCCCGTGTTTCTTGAAGAAGAAGTTTAGACAAGTTCCCCCAGTTTAATAGCCACATAGAATTTAAGATAACGATTAGAGGTTAGATATAGTCCTCAGAGGAAAGTTTTTGATACGCCTTTGGTACCTTTATAATAGTGTATTTTCTTTCGGAAGAAAATATTTAAAAATATTATATTTACACCATTTACTCGCCTTAGACCTTAGACCTTAGACCTTAGTCGATTCGGTGCCCAGTATGGTGTTAATTAGTTCCATGGTGTTAATGTTATTGATAGACAATGAATTGAAAATTCGTAGAATTTTTTTTTTTTTACATGAGCTCCACACTATGTCGTCTTTGAGGATGCTGTGTGGAGGGTTTTTTAATGAAAGGAAGAAAAGGAGAGTTTGGAAAGGCAACGAGTTTAAGGGGTGGGTAGGAATCTGGGTTCAGTGTGTCCTGGTAATCCGCCTCCAAGACCCAGAAAAAACCTCACGCTATGAACCCGGGCACCCCTGCTAAATCACCAAACGTAGCGAACCACTTGGGGTGACCTATGGCAGAGGTATTGGTTATCCAATAAAGGTTCCCGGGGCGACGGTACCCATTCCCGCCTCCCAAATTGAATATGATTAACATAATAAAGAACTCCAGACCCCTTATTTATTTCTTTAATCAATAATGACCTTCGTTCATACATACACATATACATATTATATATATTTTTTTTAAATTACTTGATTAGTTTTAATAGTTCAAATAATTTTTCCGTTCTTAAAAAATCGCATGAAATCTGTTGTTGTCTGCTTGTCGTCATAAGTCTGAAAAAGCTTAAGTTTTTTTACGTAACAGTCTTACGTAAAATGTTTTAATTTCAAAAAAAGAATTATATAATTCGTACAACGAAATGACACTACCTCAAAGACTATTTTTTTTCAGCCCGGTAGGAACCATTATATTGGTTATTCCGATTTGTCAGCTCAACTATGAACTCTGGCGGGACAAATAAGTAGTATCTTACACGACCACCATCTTAAACCAGAACCGGAACATAACAAACTAATTTACAGACAGACGAAATGCAAAATGGTTGAGTTAAAATAAGACTCCGCTAACACGGCCCATAAGACTAATAATACCTGAGACTTGAGGCCCCAGAAAGACCAAATAAATTGATTGTTCAAGAAAGAATTTTGACAATTGCACAATATTTTAAAATTCAAAATGATGTAATAAAGTAAACATATATATTTTTTAATTATTGTTCCCCTAAATCAAAATATTTTTTTATAACATTACAACAAAAGATACTTAAAATTTAATACTTCAGTTAGTTTAAAATTAAACCCATTTAATCAATCGTCACCAAACTCTCTTATTAAAAAAAAAAACAGAAAATTGAAAATGGCAATTACTTCTCAGAGATTTCAACATTTTTTTAATGAATCCCATTGATTTATTTTAGAAGCATCTAGCTGTTCTATTTGAAAGCTTTCAATTTCACCCTGATTACAGAAATGGCGGATCAAAACTTTGATCACAGTGTTGTAAGAACTTTTAAATTTTTAATATAAAACACATATATTTACGTTTTTGGAAGTCTTGTTTATAGATAGGGTGACCGGACAACTCCGAAAGAAACCAACTCAGAAGCACCTCAGAAAGGTCATTAAGAGTGTTGATAAAATATATAAAAACATGGTTAAATAGGTTAAGTTAGGATATGGTTACCGGCAATTTTAAAATTCATAGCTTTTAATGATCTTTCTGAGGTGTTTCTGAGTTGGTTTCATTCTGAGTTGGCATGGAACCTATAGATAGATACGTAGTGATTAAAATTAAATTATAATTAGTATTAATGTAATAAATTAATTAATACACTGTAAATTAAAAGCAAGAAAATAGAATATATTTTTAAAAACGGTTAATTAAATAAATTATTTTCACTGTGCGTAGGGGAGAGAGGGTTAATGGCGAATCCCTAACAGAAAAGCGAAAAAAAAAACAAATCGCATAAATCAAATAAAAAAAGTATTAACTACAAACCAACTACGGGGAAATGGTGAACCGTTTTCTGCTAAAAGCACAACCATACAATGGTAAATCCACATAAAAAACTTTGATTTTGTTTAACTTTTTTCTGGTTTTTTCAATTTTGCTTGTCGAACTGTATTTAAATAAATTCTAGAACTCGAATTTGCTCCAATTTTTAAGTGTTATTTTCTAAATTATAATCAACGACTTATGGGGAATTAGCAGGGGTGCCCGGGTTTATGGAGTTTGTCCGGGTTTTGGCGGCGGATGCATCCGCCTACCAGCTGCATGGCAGGCCGGATCGGGAGAGAATGGTTGAGGGAGTTCCTTTGACTTCTTGAGCAGTATTCTTTTTGAATATGGCCTTGCACCGCAGTGGGGGGGTTGGATTCATATGTCCGTCACTCCTGGACACACTGAACCCCAGATTCCTACCCACCCCTGATATGCTTTTCCTTCCCAGAACTTCCTCTCCTTCCTTTCCTAAAAATACCCACTACACAGCATCCCCAAAGATGACATAGGCCCTAAGGGGAATTATTTTCCTCAGAACCTTCTTTGTTGATCTAATGTAAAAAAATGACTAAATAAAATACCCTAAACCATATTAAACATTATTTACAAACGTTTATACAAAAATTGGGGCCAAGATAGAAGCAATATTTATTACTTATCATGTAAACTGAATAATATCCATGGAAACCGCTGCAATGTGTATAAACCATTAGGAAAGAATGTTCGGTATGTATTTGCACCGGTATGCCAAGTCCTTCTCGTTGATATTTGGTTTAGATATATGGCGACAATATACGAGTACGCATCTACCTGTAATTCAACATTTTAAGAGATAATTACAATTAAAAAATCAGAGTGAGCAATTCACACGCGGTAAAAGTGAAACCTTCAGAGAACTAAAGTAGACAAGAGTGGGGAGGCTACGAAGCAGCATACAAAGAGGATACCGATAAACTACAAAGCACCGTACAAAGAGGAGACCGATTATTCCATCTCATTCTCACGCAGACTAAATCCTGTATATGTCTGTGTTTGTTTCTTTATAGTGTCGCTATCAAAGATATTTAAATATAAGTAGATGTGCTTTCTGCAGTTTTTACTACGTGGGACTGCGCTTCCGGGTGTCGCCGATATTGTTTACCAATTAACAAATAAACTAAAAGAACGAATAATTAACGAATAAACCAAACGAACGTTAAACTTAATGAACGAATTCTTTCCGTATTCAAACTATATTGTTAACCAATACTAATGCACATCTTCAAAAAATCAACGAAATGAACAAATTATTTTCGTATGCAAACTACTCTAATTAGGGCGTAGTACGCCGACAGTTGCGCGGTCACCATAGCATATCTCTTTTGTATTTGAATATCTTTGGTTGCTATTTTTCGTTTCATCCAATTTCAAATTACAACGGTGCTAAAGATGTTTTCACTTAAGACGGGTGCCACACACAGCTATAAAATATCATCGCACGCCCAATAACACTCTCTCTATCAGACTGTTACACCTAAGCAGTTTATGCGCATATTAACCATAGACAATACCGATTTTACGCCGTAACCGCTCCCGATATGCGAAAAGTTATGCGACCCCCTCTCCACCGAAAACAGGAGAGGGGGTCATTTTAATTACGGAGCAGCCTAAACGGGCGGATGACAGATGTCAAGTTGACAGATTCATCTGCTCTCTAATTCATCTGACTTCCTCTCCTACCATAGGAACAAATATTTGATAGCGTCGTGTGATGGTACAACACATACGCGCTCGCGGTTCAACAGAAGATATCTGCTCGCGCTTTTATCTTTGCATGTGGCTGATGCTTAATAATAATAATAATAATAACCTGATACAGTTTTACATGACAAAATTAAAAAAAAAAAAAACTTATATCATTGATGTAGCTATTCCAAATTCCTGTAATATTCAAAAAACTGTTACTGAAAAAATTAGGAAATACACAGATTTAGGAAATGAGATTAAAAGAATTTGGCATTCTCGGACTATAAAAATATTACCATTTGTTATTTCGGATACTGGCATTATACCTAGGTCTCTGATTCAAAATTTAGGCGTATTTGATTTGTCAAAGAATTTAAATATAAAAATGCAAAAATCGGTAATTTTAAATACACGTAGGATTACAAAAGATTTTTTAAATATTTATATTGAGGGATCAGTAGGATTTATAGGTTCAATTAGGAATTCCACAGAGCCGAACCCTCTGATATGAAAATATCTGGAGCCGGTGAATTATTTTCCCATCTGGTCTCTGGTAGGTTGACATGTTGTTCTTGTATTGTTTTGTAATTATAATACTTATATAGTGCAATTGCATAACGTGGATTGACCAGATGATCTTTTGGGAAGTGTGTGAAAGGGTTTAGTTTTTCCTGTGGGGAAAATTAAACCCGGACATTTAAATCTGGTGCGTATAAATCTTTATTCCACGATGTGGGGAGGATAGTGCAATCCCACACGTCCCATATAGTTACACATATTTCTATATTTACACAGTAAAGAAATAAGAACGTAAATAGAAAATAAAAATAATAGTAATAAGAATTAATAATAACAAAAGTAAATATTCAATTATTATACAGGGCGTGATCTTAAGTGCGCTCGGGCCCATCGCTCACTCAGGAGTGGAGCTTGGTGCTGGAAGGCTGCGGTCACCAACGTGTTGTCGGAGGCCATTAGCCGCATCCGGGCTCCAGTAACCCGGTGTCTCATCAGACTGGCGAATCCATGGAGTCCTAATTCTGTGAAAATTGTTGAAGCGCTGCTATACCTTCTGAATCCAAATATGATTCTGCACGCATCATTATATTGGATCCGGAGACGTTCCATTGAGCTTACTCGGTATTGACACCATGTTTCACACGTATACAGGCTAGTGCAGAATGCATTAAATAATGTTTTTTTTAACATTATTACTGCATCGGAAGAATCTTCGGGCAATCATATTTGACAAAACACTGATACTTCTCCTCTGTCGTTCAATATCACCATCATCCGAGAGGTCTTCAGTGATGATGTGCCCCAAGTATTTTACATTCGTGGATGTGCTTATGGTTTCCTCGTTAAGTTGTACGGGGAGCATCTTCTCGGGATTTTTTCCATGGTGGAATGCAATTAGCTCCGTTTTCTTGGGGTTGTACATCATGTTGTGGTTATTTGCGTATTCCTCACAGATTTTTAGTAATATTCTCAACCCCTTGATCGACGGAGCTAGGAGAATCATGTCGTCCGCATAGCTAATGTGATTTAGGCACAGATTATTGATACGACAGCCCGCTCTGGTGTCCAGGCGATTTGATAATTCGTCCATGTATACATTGAACAGGATTGGGGACATACGCCCTCCTTGCCTTACTCCTGATGGCAAGTATATCGGTTGGGAGTATGTACTTGCCCACCGTACAACGTTTTCCTGCTGGGAGTGCCATCGGGATAGTGTGTTGATATACATGGTAGGTATATTCCTAGCTTTCAATTTCTCCCATAAGGTTTTATGACAGACCCTGTCGAACGCTTTACTTAGATCTAAGTAACATCCGTAAACAGTAGTTTTTTTTTTTAGTAGTAGCTTAAATAATTGTATATTTTAAAATTGGATATATAATATGACGTGATTTCTCACGGGTCTGCGCAAGTTGTTAAATAGATGGGAAGTGATTCATGGATCCGTGTAACCAATCGTAAATAAAATTACTTTCGAGGTATGAAATATGAGTTACTTTGACATAACATTTGATGTTTCATTTGAAAAATACTTACTACATATCCCCGCAAGTTCCATCGGTTTATTTTGGGTATGCGGCTAAGTCACCGGGAAATAAACCACTCCAGTATTATTGACGTATCATATCCGAATTTTTGTTATTCGATTATTTTCCCATACGTCTCGCATTCTTTTTTACATATCAATCCATTGGATCAATATGAGTCTGGGTTAGTAAGAGATCTTACATGTGGTATCTACCCGCGTGAGATGAGAAATTGGATGATATTCTCGGAAACAGAAACTCGATTTGGTATTTCGGGAGCCCAGAAAATACCGCAATTACTTTTCAAATGTCAGCACTGATACCAAAGAACGTTATAGATTTGAATATTTTTGTCTGCTTGCGCAAATCTTTAATGTACGAGTAGTTCAGTTTTTCTCTATAGAGAGGTTTTTCTCTGACGACCAATTTTTTATTTTTTTTAATAGCTGGCAACCCGGGCACTCGACGATGTCTGTTCTGAGACGGGTACATAAATATGCATACACACATATGTTCACATATGTATATGCGTGCATGCACATAATCATAAAAACCTAAGTAGGTATATAAAATCTAGCTAAAAATTATTTTATCATGGGATGTACATAGTGAAACAAATGTACATTTTGACATACGTCTCAACATAGTGAAACTGCCCCCTTGGCCTTTTTTTCTCTTATATTTTGTAATCTTCTCCATAATAATTTGGTGTAAAACTGTTTTATGGAGAACCTGAAAAAATTAATAAATAAATAGTGTAATAAAACCAAAAATATTAAAAAAATATATTGAAACTTGTTGTAAGGTTATCATGGAATTTACATAGTTCCATAAAATCATAAATCTTAATAGAATTATTGGAAATTGTTATAAGTTTATCATGGAATGTATGTATGTAGATTTATAAAATCAAGAATTTCGTTAAAACTTACGAACACATAGTAATGCCAACATCTAAATCTGAACATAGTATCATTTCTACAAAATAATATACGTAAACGTAGGAGATAATAATAAACTTAACATGCGAAAAACATAAACAGTATTAATGGAAAGAATAAATGTCTATAAATGTAAATAACAGATATATGTAAATAGAGAATGAAGATTAGATTAGGATGGTATTACAAGTAACTTGATGATGCATGCCCTTTTTTGAGTAGTAACCATGTGTTGAAATTTTTATATAACCTTTTTATGTTTTTTTAGGGACGCAAGAAGTGGTTTCTTACAGGAAAGTGTTGAAAATGAGGGGTGCGAGGGTAGGATTCGTGCTTTTTGGCAAAAGTTGTTTTAATTTTTGGTAGTAGAAGTTGATTGTGTAATTTTACTCTTGTATTTTGTAGGTGAGTTATGTGGCATGGTGAGGATTTTATGCAGATTAATTGAATGATCTTTTTAATGAATAATTTCATTATAACTAGTATGTTATTTGTAATTAGGAGATTTTCCGTTGGATGCACCTAGATTTTTTTTAACATGATCCTAATTAATGTTTGATGTTTTGTGTTAAGCGGCTTAATGTACTTATCAGCGCCCCCCAGGCCGAAATACCGTACGTTAAGACTTTGACATAGAGCGTAGAAAACATTTTTATTTATTTTAGTAACATGATGTTTCTTGATAAAAACGAATGGTGGTTTGCGGATGAGCAATTAAATTGTATGAACATAATATGAAGTCAGACACAATGTTTAAATATGAATGTAGGGGCAAAAAATATTTTAATGTGTGACATTGTTGACATTGTTAATGCCGTAGTTACTTTCAATTTGGGAGGCGGTAGGGGTATCACTAACCAATTATTAAAAACCAACACCTCTGCTAGAGGTCATATCAAGTGGTTCGCTACGTTTGGTGACTTAGAAGGGGTGCCCGGCTTCATGGGGTTAGGTTTTTCTAGGTGTTGGTGGCGAATGCGTTTGCCCACCTATTGCAAGGCGTGACGGATCGCACTTACGCTTAGGTTTAAGAAACGGCCGCTGTAAAATTATTAGTGAATGATCTTACAATGGTGAAACTATTTCTAACAGTGGAGTTCAGTGTGACGGATATTAATTGACAGAAAAGATCACTCTGTGCATTAGGGCAAATATGATATCTCGAAGATTCAATAAGTGTAGCCAGAAGCAAAAAGGCAGTTTTTAAACATGTACACACGTACTGCACCAGTCCGTATACCTCGGAGATGTGGACCAACTTTCATCATGGACGATCTCTAAAAAGAACGTAAGTACAGTACAACCGTACCGAGTGCTTTTTTGGGTTGTCCTGGACTACGGCGCCACTGAAATGTTTGAAGAAAGGCACGTTCCCGGATTCCGAGCACTAATCCGAAAACGGATCACCAGCTACAGAACGCGACTAGCAACGAGGTAAAATGCTCTTGCACTTCTGGAGGCTCCCATTCATAAGCGATGGAGCCAATTCCTGACTTCACTAAATTTCTTAAAGTTTCACTTTATTTTTATTTTATGAACAATTATTTTTATTATGTTTTCTTTTCTATGTAGGTATAAGCTTACGATATATTTGAAGTGAAAACTTCTTTCACCGTTGTGATTTGGAACTCGATGAAACGAAAAAGTTACACTAAAAAGAGACAAACACATAGTTAGTGTGTAGAATTTAGCCTGCGAGAGAATAATCGGTCTCCTCTTTGTGCGGTGCTTCGTAGCATTTCGGTTTCCTATTTGTGCTCCTCTTCCTCCTCGGTCTCCTTGTAGCCTCCCCACTCTCGTCTACTTTAGTTTTCTGAAGGTTTCACTTCTACCGCGTGTCAACTGAACACATTTTTTTTCTTTTAAATTATGTTCTATGTATTACATGGAACTAGTGAGATCGCACCACCGTCCCCGAGACATGGAAATAACAAGAAAAAAAAAACTTAAATATTTTCGTTTTTATTTTCACAAAACATCTCGGAATATCTGAACAAGAAAAAAGAGCACGTGCGTGGACTTAACAAAAATAGTTTCGCAGAATCGAGAAAAAAATGGTTACTATAACGACATCTACAATTATTAAAAAACAGACTTAACCTAGAACCTTTATATATTATGTTCCTAGTAAACCCTAGTTTTATCTAATGTTTTTTTGTTTATTCCATGCTTCTCTATCTTTCGTATTCATTACGTAATCTAACCATGATTCTATTGACATTTAGGGCCAGTTGTTTCGGAAAACCTGAACAATCGTTCAGATTCTTCTTGAATTTTCAAATGTAACGCAATCATTCCGTTGATTTTTGTCAAATCAGAATTGGGTTGTTTCAAATTAAATTTAACATTCGTTACATTCGAAAATTTCACACAGTGTTCTCCGCCGAATCAGACTAATTATTCCAGAGAAATCGAAAGGAATATTTTTTAACGCTTGCAACACTCACAAGTTGTTTATGAAATTCGTCGCCTGTCGGAGTTTACCGGCCTTTATCGTAAGCCGTGCGTAATGTTTATCTACAAATAAAACAAACGCTTAAGAGTGAGTGCTTTTTTATTAGTATTCAATTAATTACATGTACAGTTAAGTTAATATGGTAACACGCAATCGTATTACTTAAATATTCTTCCTTTTTAGATCAATTTTATGAGTCTCCGGAACGGCTACAGTTGAAATGCTCAAATGTCGCCGGAACCATATAGGAAATGAATTAAATTCCCATGGAAACTATAATTAAAGCTCACCATATGACTGCCAAACGTGTACATGCTATGCTTGATCACGAACACATCGTGAAATACAGGTTAGTTGTGTTTTATACTTTATTTGACAGGCTTGAAGAGGATCCTTTTTTGCGAATAAAATATCTTATCAAACAACGTCTGATACGATTGTTTAAAGTGTATAGTTAATTAATACAATTAATAAATATGCAAACAATGTAATAATATCGTTCGGTCGGTTTGTTGTCGTTTGGTCATATGTCATATTCTATCAGCACTCTCCATACGGACACTTCGGAGCGCCGCTTCAGACCGCCGCGCAGGCGCAGTAAGGTCTCGCAGTGAATTCTCTCACGGCGCGGCGGCGTGGCGCGCTCCGAAGTGTACTTGTAGTTTTATTTATAAAATGCTTATTACAATTACATTATGATTCTTGTTTTTATTATGAACTAATTAAATATAATATCTGACTTATTATACATATACACATATACTTATAACTTACAACTTTTATAACGAAGAATTTTTACTTATATAAATAAATAAACATTTGAACTGACATGGTTTCGTTTTATTTTGTACTTAAAATAAAGTTGTAACATTGAACACAAAAGGATTTTTATTACCTATAAAATACTGTTCATATTAGGTATGATTTTGTAAATTTAATACAGCTATGATCAGAGGTAATTAACTCAAGATTCCTTTACACAACATATTTTAAATGTTTTATAAAGACATGTGTTTTAATCGCCTTATTAGTATCAGGTAAAGATTTATGTTAATATGCTAGGTCATGACTCCAGTTCCCAAACTGCAATTTTCTTTGTGAGGGTTGAACCAGTTATAAATAGAATATTGTGATGGCGCCAGTCCTTTATTCTGTATTTATGAACTCTACTGTGGCCCGAAGCGCTGTTTTTAATTTAGGTACTTGGCCAAAAATCATGTAAGTATACAATTGTAACACACTCAACTTCTTTTATATCTTTTATGAAATCGGAAGTTGACAGAAATCAGAAGGAACCTTCAGTTGTCACCACGAACAAACAAAATCTCTATGTTCTCAAGGTAAATAATCAGGAAAGATTGGGAAAAATGTCAATCACGGGGAAAAGATTTATTTTATTATGAATTATTGTAGACTCATAAATTATTCTAGGATAAATATAACACGAATAAAATGGCAATAGATTGTAACATCATCGGTTTACACAAGAAATAAGTTTGTATTTTTTTCAATGTTTTCACCAGTGTTTACGTCATTTTCAATCTCTGAAACAAACGATTTTCGACAATATTATACATTGAAAAGATATCTAAACTTGTTCTTTTGCCAACCTGAAGTTTTGATCGTTATGTTTTATTTACGTTTTATGCAAAAACAGTCCAGCCATAATCACTAGTTTCGGTAGTGCAGAGTGCCACAGACATAAATGAACTAATACCGCCACAGAGCTGCACAAGCTGTCAGATAGCAAAGTTTCGCACGTCTGCGCATGCGCCCTCAATCAATTTTCCACTAACCGCCGGAATTCGAGCGGTTAAATTTCCATCAAATTTGACCTGAAATTTCACTTGACGAACGGTGAAACAACCCAAATTTCGTTGATTGACGATTCATTTGCGATTTGACGGTTCATCAGACGTGATTTTTTCCGAAACAACTAGCCCTTAGACTTAAAATGAATAGATTTTCTTGATGTTGACAATTTTGCACGATTCTACTTGCTACAAGTTATCTTTTTTACATTTCACAGGCGATGAGACTGATATTTCAAACTATCGGCCTATATGCATACAATCTGTATTACCCAAAATCTTTGTATCTCTAGTTCTTGATGAAATATATCCCATGTTAACAGAGATAATAAATGACAAACAACATGGCTTCATTAGAGGTAGATCAACTTCAACAAATTTATAACTTTTTCAAAACTATATATTGGAGTCTTTTTCTAAAAACAAACAAGTTGACTGTATATATACTGATTTCTCGAAGGCTTTTGATAAAGTGTCCCACAAAATACTGATCCGAAAACTTCATGCTCTGGGAATCAGAGCAAATACGTTGAGCTGGCTAAGTAGTTACATATCAGGTAGAACTTTATTTGTAAAAACAAAATCTTTTATATCCAAACCATTTTCCGCCACTAGTGGCGTACCGCAAGGTAGTCATCTTGGCCCAATTTTATTTCTTGTTTTTATAAACGACATAATCAACTGCTTTAAAGACGTCAAAGTATTGCTTTTCGCTGATGACATTAAATTATATAAAGAAATAACAATCCTTAATCACTGTGAAATTCTTCAATCCGATATAGACATGCTAAAAATTTGGTGCTCACAAAACAATCTATACTTAAATGTAGAAAAATGCAAAACTTTGACCTTTTCCCGAAAAAAAACATCACTGTTTTTTGACTATTCAATAAATAAAATAAATTTAGAAAGAGTATCGGAAATGCGGGATCTTGGCATAATAATGGATGAGAAACTAGACTTCACGGTTCAAATTCAACAAACTGCAAATAAGGGTATGAAAACATTAGGATTTGTAATTTTTAATTTAAATATTATCTTATTGTAGATACTTCTAACAGTAACTGTATCACTTCAGCAATCAAATCTTTCATTTTTAACTACATAACAGAAATCTCTAATAAGGGAATGTTGGGATTTATAACTAAGGTAACTAGAAATTTTAACAATATAAAGTGTATTAAACTGTTATATTTTGCCTATGTTAGAAGTAAACTTGAGTACGATTATCCCGTCTGGAACCCACATTATAATTTACATGTTCAAGCTGTTGAAAGAATACAAAACAAATTCTTACGTTTTCTAAATTTTAAAATGAGTATTCCAACAATTATATTGAACTACAACACTATTTTAAATTATATGAATAATGAATATGCTCAAACTATCAAACTGCCTCCTATTCTTTATTATAATTTAGTTTTAAGAATTCTTGTTGTTAATATTATTCTTTAGGAATTGCTTTGTATAAACTGTATATTCTTTGTTCCACATTATTTAATCAATTCGATCAATTCTGTATTTTGTAAGGACTCGTAAGGAACAGTACAGGATTAATTTTAAGTTTATTATAATTAAGCGCACTTGAAGTGAAATATCACAAAACTGCGCTATATAAATACTACGTTATTATTATTATTAGAAGATTTTTTACTGACTTGTTACTTTTCCTTATAAAATTCTAAATAATTTAGTTGATAGTTCGGTATCGCTTGATTTGATAAGATCACGTATCACTACGCTATACTAGAAGTAAGGATTTATTTCAGGGCAGAAATTCTGGGACTAACTACCATGTGTATTCCTCTTTGCCCAGAACACTAATGGATGGAAACAATTATACAAAGTCATTGGACATCTTCAATTCAGCGTTAAACAAATATAAAATATTGTTACTGAGGCAGTTCAGTTATGTACAATAAATACTGCATATTTCTTACTATTCATAATATATGTCAAAGCCCCCAAAAATGGCGTTAATTAATAAATAAATAATTTTTCTGTACCTATTCATTCATTCTTATTTTGTTCTTAATATAATACTGATTCCCTCCTATGTACCACTGTATAATTATAATCTAATGCAATTTATGTCGTTTAAATAAAAATAAAGTGTGCAATGATGAAGTCATACGTGAAAAACCGTTAAAAAATCGTTATGCAATAATCGTTATGCTAATTTTTAGCACAAGAGAGCAGCCCAATAAATTGTTCGACCAAATTTTGATTTCACGGTACGGTCGAACAATTAACAAACCTATTATAATACAAATTACGTTACTTGATTTTCTGTATTTAACCCATGGTCCATAAAGCCCCGACATGGAAAATTAGAATACAATAGTAAACTGAACATTGAATACACGGATTTGAATTTCGTACATGTAAGCACTTGCGTGGGAAAATGAACAACCTTTCCCAAAATACACCGATCTCGATTTTAATATGCTAAACTTATGTTAGTATGATGTTTTGAGTAAAGGCTGATTGTACTTTTTTAGTAAGTGATGTCATTTATCATACTATTGTTCCGATGGATAGCGTTTATAAGTGGGTATAAAGGTATTTAATCTAATATCGTCTATTTCGTTGGTGCAGAGCGAATTCACGTCAAATGGCAATTTGCAATCGTAATTAACGGTATTTTTACGACATAATCATGCTCAAAGCAATAAAATGCACGTAATGATAAGTCGCCCCTGTTCGACAGGAAAGGCCTAGATAGATAAGTGTAATTTGATGCAATTTGTAAGTAGGTAATTGCTTTCACAGGTGTGACTTTCATTCTGTCTGCATATCACTGACTCATGTTTCATGTCCGATAAAGGTTCGTAACGTCTGAGTGAAAATTGTTTACAATTTATAGTGTAGAATATCATTTGCATCGAGTCGAAGTATTTAATCAAATGGAAAACCACTGCCCATAGGAAACAATAAAAAAAGTAAGGCAAATCCGAAAACTGCATAGATAAAAGGCCCTTTTTTGATTTATTCACGAAAAAACATCGCCAAAAACCGTTTTTATTTTATCTTGCGAAGTTCGGACACAAATATTTGAATGTTTTACAATCATTAAATTTGTTTTACAACAAGAATTAAATTTTTCTCGTACAATAAAATCACACCCAAAAAGGGGTTCGTAGGGGTAAGTAGGAGACTTTGAACTGTAAAGCAGCTTTTGTAGGCCTTACTTTATTTTTTTCTGCACTGCAAAGCTAACCATGTCAAGCTGTAGGTATTCTATTTATGTCACCTCCGGCAAAGGCGTGCATCACTGCTCTATGCGCAAACGCAACAATAAATAACCATCTCCGTCGGTTAGTGAATCCAATAACATGCAAATCTTATCAGGCAGCCCAGGGAGACTGGGATTTTGTTTCCCTCCCCTACCACCCCCCACGGGACACGGCAGATGCAGGGGTGGGTAGACTGGGCCCGTTCCTGTCCATAACATGGCCGGACCAGGTAATTTGTTTGTACGTTCCATTTCGTTTCATGATGACAATCGTTTTAACGGATCAATAAAGATTCCTTTACACATGTGAAATCTGCGTGTATATTTGAACTTTCTTATTCCCCTTTTTAATATAATGATACCTGAATTGTGACAATACTGCCTGAAGAAAGTTTTAAAAAAGAATTTTCATTGAGAAAATGACGTTTCTTTGAATAGATGACTCCAAACAGATTCCGACAGAAGACTCCAAACGATGCTCCTACTATGAAGTTGTCAAAATTGTTGAATATTTTCTTAAGTGTGTGTTTATGGGGGAACTCAAATCCGTAGAACGTCGCATCGGAGCGTTGCAATAATAGCTATGGAGTTAAATTGTATACCTAAGATTGTACAAAAAATCTTTTTTTTTTAATTGAAAACTTCTTTAGCACCGTTATGATTTGAAACTTGATGAAACGGAAACGAGCGACACGAAAAAGACACAAACACATACATCTGTAGGATTTAGCCTGCGATAGAAGGAGGTAGGTAGCGATAAAGTATTTATTTATTTTACGGGTACTCGGTTCCAATACAATACAATAAATTCCCAGTCCCACGCAAATCCCCGTTAGCGTAGTGGTACAAAGCGCCTGACGAACTTCTGCAGAGACATTTAGCAAAATTCGTACGAAATCAAACAAAAAAAATTGTTAAATTAAAATCCAATTTTCAAACCATTCCAAAATGAACAGGTAATAAACAACTCCGAAGAAGAAAACACAAATACAAATAAGACGATCAAAAGTATAGGGAAACGTGATCGGTGATCGAAATTTATAGAGAAAAATCATCCTTCACATTGATAAAAAAAGTGCTTCGTAGTCTCCCCACTCTTATCTACTTTAGTTTTCTGAAGGTTTTACTTTACCGCGTGTGAATTGCACCCTCTCATTTTTTTTGTTTTGACAAGCTTTTTGTGAAAACGTATATATTTTTTTTAAAATTACCGTCGCTTTATCGTATTTCAAAATAAATGGTTTAATTCTCTAATTTGCGTCACCGATTGTAAGGCACGTGTAGATACTCTTCTCTAAATAGCCAAATTCCCAATAATCACGTAACGCCGAACGTTCAACGTTCAACGTGCCTCTTGCTTCCAGAATCCATCCATTTATGTACAAAGGTCAGTTATGAACGCAAGCAAAGTGTTTATTTTAAGTTTTATTATAAATTTAATTATTGTTCCCTAGATTCGATTTTAGATAACATTGCGTCCTTTTGCCCCAGGCACAAATAATATCAGATAGAAATTGAGATTATATTTATTTGATTTTTGTTAGCACACCTTCAGGTGCCGATTGTTGCAAAAATATGTGATTAGATCACCAATTTTATTTTTTATTATTCTTACAATAATAAGAAAAGTGAAACTTAATATCTTGGTGATTTAACCTAATATTTTTTGACAAAATTTGATTAATTTATGGATAAGCCGCCACGTTTTTTTTAACAGATTTTGGAAATTATACTTAATTTCAACAATTATTACTATTGAAACTACTATTCACGAACACAAAACAGGTTATTAGGTTCTTAGTTTAGGTAAATTAAGTAATACATGCGTTTTTAGTTTCAAACGAAACTTCCCAAATGTCAAATCCATTAATTGAGATTGATGATAATCTCCGATGGAACTCACAAATTGACGTAATTACAAAAAAACTAACCAGGTACATATACTTCTTTAGAAACATTCGTAATATCCTCAACATAAACGATATTAAAAAAAGTATACTATGCTTTGTGTCAATCACAAATAGAGTACGGTATAACTGGATGGGGGTCTGCCTTGAGCACTCACACAGAGCGACTCAATATAGCCCAAAAAGGAGTACTAAAGACAATACTGAAAGTTCCGCTTAGAACTCCGACGGAAGAAATATTTAATAACTTTCAAGTCTTCAATGTCCAGAAACTTTATTCAAAAAATATTTTATTTAAACTGAAAAAAAAACATATATGTATACTCCACTGCCCAACATAAATACTCAACCAGGGCAGTAAGCAATAACATCCTGGTTACTCCCAGTTTGAACACATCTTTTGGACAGAGAAATAATAAATTCCATGCTATGAAATTATACAATGCTCTACCAGATCAAATCAAAAATATAAAGGAAATGAATATATTTAAAACAAAAGTAAAAACATGGCTGAGAGATCAAAGTGATAATAAAATTTCAAACATCGTGAAGATGATATAAAGACAATCCATAACCAAATACAAATATTTAAAAAAAACTACAGGCCACCTCAGAACAGGAAATCCTAGTGAGGAGGTCTGTGAAAAAAAAAAGAATCTATACTTATACTATACATTATACATACATGTACAAACCTTGCTATTGAAACTAATAATAAATAAATAAATAAATAATTAAAAAAAACATGGCCGTAATGGATATGGTGATTTTTAAACTTTTAATGAAAATCGAATTTTAGTGCATATTTTTCCGTTTATCCCGACAGAAACCGATGGTTCTTGTGGTAATCAAGTTTAAGAGTAGTTTACTTTTCAAATTCTATGCCTATTTAAAGTGTAGCGGCATGCGGCGGATTGTCCATAATTTACCAAAATTTCAAGTCTCCGGTTGCGAGAGCTGCAAGTAATACATAAAACGAGTAAATTATATGTATACACATGCTCATCAACTATACACATTTGCTCATAAATGAGCAAGTTGAGCTTGAGCATACTCATGAATGAGCATGCTCAAAGCCAACAATTGAACACACGTGATTTTTATGAGTACGCTCGCTCATATAAAAAATGTCAACAAATGCAGTCAGTTCCACTCGCCCAGAACTAAACAAAATAATCAAATTGCTTGGTACTAGGGAATGCAAATCTCGCGAGATTGGGGCTTAAGCGAGATCTCGCGAGTTTAGAATAACAATACTGCGAGATTGGCAGTTTTGTGTGTTTTTTTTTCAAATAATCACAATATTTGAATAAATTAGAAAAAAAAATAATTTTTAAGTATTAGGCACGTTGAACGTTGAACGTTCGGCGTTACGTGATTATTGGGAATTTGGCTATTTAGAGAAGAGTATCTACACGTGCCTTACAATCGGTGACGCAAATTAGAGAATTAAACCATTTATTTTGAAATACGATAAAGCGACGGTAATTTAAAAAAAAAAATATACGTTTTCACAAAAAGCTTGTCAAAACAAAAAAAAATGAGAGGGTGCAATTCACACGCGGTAAAGTAAAACCTTCAGAAAACTAAAGTAGATAAGAGTGGGTAGACTACGAAGCACTTTTTTTATCAATGTGAAGGATGATTTTTCTCTATAAATTTCGATCACCGATCACGTTTTCCTATGCTTTTGATCGTCTTATTTGTATTTGTGTTTTCTTCTTCGGAGTTTCTAGTTCTTTACCTGTTCATTTTGGAATGGTTTGAAAATTGCATTTTGATTTTACAATTTTTTATAAGATAAACATTTATTTTCACGAATTTTTCAATAGACTTTTATGCATCAAACATTGTTTGACGTATTTGTCTCTATATTAATAAACTTCGTAGTAAACTATAATAAACTAATAATAAAATAAATATTAATAATCTTCGTAGTGAACACGCACACCGAACGAAACCGACAGATCGCAACTCCGTCCGTGTCAGTCCGCCCTTCGAATAAGACGTTTTTATGCTCGAGTGCAATCTCGTTAAACTCGCGAGATCTCGCTCTTTTTTCGTCCGAGATCAATCTCGCTAAAAAGGGCCGAGATCTCGCGAGAACGAGACTGCATTCCCTACTTGGTACGCAATTATTTATTTAAATGTTGTTTCATTTTGGATTTATAGGAACTTTTGGGGAATTTGAAAATCTATTGTGGGTAATTTAGAGACCCTGTGTTCTTAATACATTCTTGATTCCCATAATAATAAACGAAAGCAATTTTGTTTGTCTCCGAGCGGGCAATTTTTGATATTTTTTAGGTTATTTTATTTCTTTCTACATGTATATGTAAGGGTTTAAGAAAAGGAAAAAATAATGACATTTTGATTTTCAATATTTTCAACTCTCGCACTTATTATAAATACCTAGTTTTCATGGCTCCGTCACTACATTACCGGAGAAAACCGGAAAAATGTCATTTTTCAATAAAATTTTAGACGTTTTGACTATTTTCCACAAAAAAATTGCAAATTGATTTCGAAAGATTGTTCTTTAACCTAGAAAAGTTATGTTTAAAATTTTGAAAAAATAGTTTTGTTGTTAGTATAATAAGGTTATTCCATAGGTCGTTGGCAGATTTGTTAAATTTTCAAACAAAATTTTGTATTATACAACACACATTTCAAATCATATAATCATGCAGTAAAATAAATCGATAAATTATCTGGGAAAGCTATGTTTCAGAATTTTAAGTTTAGTTTACATAAAATCATTTAAAAACGTTAAAACTTTTAAAAGCGCACGTGTTTTGTGACGAAAATACTTCAGTTTGTCTATTTATTTACGGTCTTACAAACTGACATATTTAAGATTTTTTTAATTCTTATTTTGCCTAGATATTATTGAAAAATTACTAACGATAAAAAAATAATTGCAAAAAAAAATTAATAGTTTTATCATCACGCCTTTCAACATTTTTGGATGTAGATATAAATTAAAGCAAATTTCGAATGAAATACAATCGATATTGAGTTATTATTTTAAAAAGCTGGTACGGAGAATAATTAATCTTTCTCCCTGTACGATCGTAAGAACATCTTTCGACGAAATTAGGATTCTCGGTCGCTCGCTGGTTTAAGGCCCTTAATAATAAACTTATAAAATAAATTTCTTATTTCGAGTGGACCAAATCTCAAATACTAACAACAGTGAAGTACTCTTCATTATTCGGTACTCTTCGGAGGTTCATTGAACTTTTAACCAACCTAGTGATGGACATCAAACTCGGCTCAGAAAAGTTGTAACAATCGATATTTTCGAACCGAATATCTCTATTACGTTCACGTTGATATGGATACTGAAGTGTTTGACTGTTATTCTTTAATTAGGTTAATGTACCGTATCAAAACATTACGTTATCCAAAACAAACTAATAATATATAAAATGTTTGTACGTTTTGAACATACAAAGTGTTCTAGACTCCACGAACATAAATATTACCTTACAAACTCGGGACGATTTTTCATTACTTAGCAGCTAATTAATGTAAATAATCATAGAATAAAGAATATAACGTTAGAAGTGTCTGCCGTACACAAATGAATGGAAATAATAATTGTGCCTCTGACTAAGTACCTTTTGGCTTAAGACCATTTAAAACGAGGTCTGTCTCTTTTACACACGCCTGAAATTGTATATCAAAATCCCATTTGAATTTCGTAAACATGATGAACCACAGACATGATTTTAGATTTTCACGGCCAAAAGCATTTTCGTTATTTATTTATTTTTTTTATAAGAAAGACAAACATTCCCGGGTTACGAATAACCCAACAATGTTTGAAAATCTCCTACTACCACCACAGAAAGCCGAAAATGTTGCTTGTGTTGTGATGGAGGACTTAGCCAGGCGAGGAATCGAACACACGACGCTCGGGTGAGACCCAAGCGCTATGCCCACTCAACCACTGACTGGTCGATTTTTGGAGTGTTATGCCGTGTACCTACCGTCTACCTCCTTCTTTAACCAAGGTTGCAGACAGCGTGAAGGATGTAGCGTAACATGGCATAACACCCCAAAAATAAATATAGAAAATAGTGAATCAAAGATTTTGGAAATACAGGCCAAAATTAGGCCTATAATTTTATTTCCTTTACCTTCACTTGGGAGATCCCGATGAAAAAAATCCCTCAGGGTCTTTGTGATCTTTAGGGATGCTGCGTGGAGGGTCTTTTTAGGGAAAGGAAGGAGAGGTAGTTCTAGGAAGTAAAAAGGTATGGTGGGGGGGTGGATAGTAATTTGTAGGTCAATGAAGGTCAAGGAGTGATGGACTTATGAATCCATCCCTCTCACTGCGGTGCAAGGCTGCGGTTCGCTGGAGAGCTCAGCAAGTCTCCCCCGATCCAGCCCGCCATGCAGAGTTCGCCGCCAAGACCTAGACAAACCTTATATCATTAACCCGGGCATCCCTGCTAAGTCACCAAACGTAGCGAACCACTTGACCTATGGCACGGGTGTTGGTTATCCAAAAAATGGAACCCGGGGCGATGTACCCATACCCGCCTCCCAAATTGGACTACGAAACACGTCCACAAGATACTTCTTGTGTTATTATTTGTTCCGTATAAATAATAGCGTTTGTGTAATGACAAGAAAGTGTCTCAATAGGCCACTTGCATGGATTTCATAACGACTTGGAAAAAATCGTGTGGATAGATCTTTTTACTAATATTACGAAAATGTTAGTAAAATTTTTTAGAAATGTACAGTTTTTTATTTATTTTTAAATAAATAATTCCATTATTTGGGCTCGTGACGTCACTACATGAAAATGTCCCGTCCCCGAAAATGATCCTATTAATTTTGTAAAATTCCACACTGATTTTTTTTTTATATGGCATCACTTTGATTTCAGGCGAATTTTTTAATTCGTTCACTAGATTGATTGTTTGTTCTCTGCGAACTTATCATTTGGTTTGACTTTTTGACAGATGTTATGAAGAGAACCCCGTACATTTTAGATGTCGGTACGTGTTTTAGAGGTATAATGGTTATGGTGCTGATTTTATCAAAATAAAATTTTACAATATTCTTATTATTATTATAATTTACAAGTAAAAGTATATTAAATTGGATTTATAAATATAGACGCTGTTCATTTTAATGATTTATGATCAATAAGATGGATCAAGGAAAAAAATATTTATGAGATGTAATATTTTTGGTATGCCTCGTTATTCTCTTGTGCCATTCGTGTGGAAACCGTTCTCTTTTTAAATGATTTTCTGCTATGTAATTATCAGACATGATTTTAGATTTTCACGGCCAAAAGTATTTTTGTTGTCTGTTTTTGGGGTGTTATGCCGTGTTACGCTACCTAACACGGCGTAACACCCCAAAAACAAACAACAAAAATATGTAATTATCGTTTTTTCGCACCTATAAAATTATGTCCCGTCTTTCCGGTTTATAAAAAAACTGTCCGATTTTTTGGATTGATATTTTAAAAAAATCGCCAGGGTTTAAAAAATACGATAGAAAAAATACAGAATGTCTTAGAATATTTGCCTAAACCGGAAATTTTTTTTTAAAAATGTGATGCAAGTTACCTATTCGCTAATATACAAAGTTCCACAAAAATTTTTTATCGTACTGGTTGAAAAGTGTTTGAAGAGAGAAGCAAAAATTCTAACAAACCGCTTAAGGTTAAACGTCACGTACGTTATAATCTAAAAATTCAATTTGTATCCGTAATCCAATGTTGTATTTATCATCCTTTCTTGAAAGATATGTGTTTGTTTATGGACAAAACTATTTATTTATATTCATATTGAATATGCACGGGCGCAAACAATGAATTCACCCCAATATTTTAAAGCATAATGTGCAAAAAGTATTAAAAACCTAAAATAATTTAATTGGCGCCGTCTGTGAATGCGTAGATTATAACGTACGTGACGTTTAACCTTAAGGGCCTTTAACCAGTGAGCGGCCAAAAATCCACATTTCGTCGATTTTTCGTACAGGGCGGTTCCAATGAGAAAGATTAATTATTCTCCGTACCAGCTTTTTAAAATTATAACTCAATATCGATTAAATTTCATTCCAAATCTGCTTTAATTTATACCTACATCCAAAAATGTTGAAATGCGTATTGATAAAACTGTTAAAATTTTGTACTTTTGTAATTATTGTTTGTAATTATTTTATCAATAATGTCTAAGCAAAAAAAGAATGTAAAAAAAAACTTAAATATATTAATTTGTAAGACCGTAGATAGATAGACAAAATAGAGAAATTTTAGTGTTCGGATATTTTTCTTAATGATTTTATTTGAACTAAAATTTTAATTTTGAAACATGCGTTTACTAGATAACGTTTTGATTTACAATAATGTATGATTGATTACATGATATGAAATATGTCTTGAAAAATAAGATTTTTCGTTTAAAAATTTAACAAATCTGTAAACGACCTATATGGTATAACCGTTAAAAATCGTTAGTTTCGCCGATGATACGATTCTCCTCTTCAAATCAAGTAACTGGTATGATGTTTATATAAAAGCAAACCGGGGCATAGCTATTGTTAAAAGATGGTTAGACAATAATACCCTAACAATGAATGTGTCAAAAACCAAATACATTGAGTTTAGTATGAATCCGTCCCTAAGTAACCCAGAAAATAATATTCAAATATGTGCTTGCCCCCTGTCAAAAGCTAATATATGTGATTGCCCTATCTAGAACGTGTTACAAAAATCAAATACTTGGGTATTATTTTTGACAGTAATTTAAAGTGGAAAGAACATATTATCACTACAGCAAACAAACTTCGAAAATCTATATACCTTTTTAGACAAACTCGCAACTTTCTTAACTTGAACCAACTCAAAACAATTTACTATGCAGTATGTCAATCTCTAATCGAGTATGGTATCATAGCCTGGGGAGGAGCAAACGCTGCCGCCATTAATCCGATCTCTAAAGCCCAGAAACTAATTATAAAGATTATTCTAAAACTACTGATCACAAGCAGTTCGGATGAAATATTTAGGAGAATCGGTGTTTTGGACATTAGGCAACTTTATTCCAAAAATATACTAATTTATCTATTCAAACATAGAACTGTTTTTGACAATATCCAAACTGTTCGTGATACGAGAACCAAAGGGCAAAATCTCTTACTTATCCCTTTCGCCAAAACAACGTTTGGTCAAAGAAACTTCAGGTACTTTGCAACAAAACTTTATAATACACTTCCACTGACCATTAGACAGCACACTAATCACATAAAAAAAAACAGATACCAAGTTTTGGATCACTACCAAAGACAGATCATATATCAACAATATTTTTAGAACCTCCTAATGCATGCTAACCCATTGATACGATGCTGGTTGTCCTTGTACTACTCTAAATGTAAATAACCTTGTTGTTGTTATCCTTTATACACTATTTTTAAACTATTTATGTTAAAATACGCCTGCTCTCAACACAGGAACTCCTAGTGAGACAGGCACAGCACAATCACCTATGTAACATAAAAAAATTAGGATTATAATAAAAAAAAAACCTTATTTTACTAAAAATAAACATTTTTTCTCAAAATTTAAAAAATGCATCTACTAGATAAAAAAACAATCTTTCGAAATCAATTTTTTTTTGTGGAAAAGATTCAATACGTCTAAAATTTGTTTCAAGAATGACATATTTTCGGTTTTCTCTGGTTACACCATCGTTATCATCATCAATATAATGGTCAAATTTCAAATGATATTACTTATGTCGTAAAACAATTTCGATCCAAAACACTAGTCCAATTTAATGCAACTTACCAAAGTACAATTACCATTTTTATTTCGTGGTGTATTTTAACTCTATTTTTGCCGATTGCAATTTTCTTTACTTCGAACGAACCAGGCGTACAACCTCTCGTGAACGCGTCAACTGTTGCGCGCTACGCCGACAATGTTTCAAATTGCGCACCAAGTAACGACATTTACGTAAAAAGGCTAAACTGTAATTACTATAACGAAAACTTCGTTATATGCGTAAAACACCCCTTTTGAAGGGTGTTTGAATTTGCTTGACTCTGCTTTGTAAACTTGACAGATTTGTAGATCATACAGTACTGTAATATCGATTGCCTGCCCCACCCCTCGTCTTTCTTCCATCACCCAACTTGTGTGAAGTTCTGACACCCTTTACTTCACTCTCTTTCTTCCTTCATCAGCTGTATTAACCCGCCGAAACACTCAGTCCAGTAGCTATAGACATGTACACCACTTTATGAAAAAGTAACAACCCCAAGGATTAAAAAATAACGGAATCATATAACATTTTTCTTGAGTTTTTTTGAGGAAGCGTGTTTTACTCGTAAAAGAATGTAAGTTTTTTTCGATTTCTGCGTGCCTTTATAGCTGTCATTCTGGATAAAATCCGGATTATGGCGATCAACAGTTTTCCTTTGTAGATTCCGGTGAGAAGGGGCTGATCTTTTTTGAAATTGATTTCTGCGACGTATTAACCTTTTCTTTCGGGAAGTTAAAGGCATTCTTACAATTCAGGATTTGTCAATTTGATGTGATTCAATAAAATATATTTTTTATACCTGTTCGAGAACACAATGAGGATTCTTTACACAAGGATTTCTCAATTGATATCAGTTCCTTCGATGAAAGTAAAAAAAAAAATAATTTTTAAAGGTAAAAGCATCAATTTAGTACAGTTATCGTGCAAGAAAAATATTAGCAACGTAGAAAGTCCAAAAAGTCGCCGGTAACTTCGTTTATTTTTTTACTAATACCCTAAAAGCAGAAAAAACTTTATGAGCTAGCTTGGATAAATAATGTTAATTGTTCAGTCAAAATAATTACACCTGGGAGGCGGGGATGGGTACAACCATATATTGGATAACCAACACTTCTTCCATAGATTAAAAAAAAAACACGAATAGTGTTATAAAAATCCGAGGAGGGTGGATTGTAAGACTATTTTCACGGCCAAAAGAATTATCGTTATTTATTTTTGAGTTGTTTTGCCGTGTTACGTTACCTTCTTCTTTAGCCAACGTTTCGGACAGCGTTATAGTGTCCATTATCAGGTCCGAAACGTTGGCTAAACGGGGGGCGCAACACGACATAACACACCAAAAATAAATAAGTATAATTGTTTTGTGCTTACTTTTGCTAACAAATGCAATGATTAATAAAACAGTTAACATTTTTTACCATTTCAAAAACGCTGCTTGTGGAGATAGTCGAGATTATGACCTTTATTAAATTTAATTAATTTTAAATGAATAAGAATATTTTCATTGTTGTTTGACTTTCAAACAATGGCGCTTTGTCTACGTGACCAAAGCCTTTTTTTGCGGAACAACCGAGTTGTTAGATGAATACATTAATTAATTAAGCGTTTTGTTTCTGATTTTTGTCCTTTGTGACATTTTTTTTAATAAATCAACATAAATTATTCCGAAACAAAAGTTGGTGTAATTTTTGAATAGGCATAAAAACTGTACATAATATTGACCAGTCAGTGGCTGAGTTGACATCGCGTTTGGTTCCCACCCAGGCGTCGGGTGTTCAATTCCTCGGCTGGCTAAGTCCTCCATCACAACACAAACAACATTGTCCGCTTAATGTGAGAGTAGTAGGAGATTTTCCAATAGAGTCAGGTTATTTGTAACTCGGGAATGTTTGTAAATTGGTGGTTCAAAACCGAGCTCTCAGAATCGTTTTTGGACTTTCATGGGACATTCATGTCAGAGACATCTATTCAGTTTCCGTTGTTCTTCCAATCACAGTCCTTCCTAAATATGAAATCACAAGCACCATCCTACAAATTACTCAAAAATCAACTCACACTAACATCAAGCCATTTTACAATCAAGACAATAAAATCCGCATACCTCAAACACACATTACAAAATATGGGATAAAATCTCTGAACTATGTTGCCTATACACTATATAATTCGCTTCCAGATACGTTCAAGGGTATCCGGCAAAATAAAAAAATTCAGAGTAATGCTTTGAAAGAATATTTTTTATGTACGTTTAAGGATGAAACTATGTAATTTTCTTGCCATGTTCAATTGTCTTGTTTCTTTTTCTTTTCTTTTCTGTTCTATTTAGTTGTAATCATCCATATTTGTATAACCTTATTCCCTTGTTTTCTATAGTTGTTTGCTTTATTCAACCTGTTTTTTTTATTTTTCGTCTGTATTGTACGTGAAACTTATATTTTTAATATCTTAATTCCTATGTAAAATTGTAATTATTTCCTCCCACTCACGAATTGTATGTTCCTCCTGTCCTAAAATGAGTTCTGTAACTCATCGGGATTGCTCTAGCAAGAAATAAAAATAATAAATTTTTTTTAAGAATTAAAAACCATAAATTGTGTTGTGCATACATAAAATTCTGAAATGTGTACGAACTTTTAAAAATCAAAGTTAATTGTGGTTCGATTCTAAATTTGGCATTTTTGTTGTGCGTTTTTTAAACATTTTCCTTTCCCGTATTTTTGACCACTCTGGTCTATTTGTTGAATAAATATACATTTTTTTGCAGAAATAATTTAATCGATTGTATTTATGGTTGTACAATACCTTCATACCAAACTCGGTTTACCAAGGCATTGATTTTAAAGATGTTTTCATGACTAAAAATCCAATTTCCCAATTGTTTTTATGTGAGGGTGTCACAGTTCTGTCAAAAAGTAAAAAAATAAAGAAGTTTATAATAAGGTTTATGACAGAGATAATATTTGTCAAATCCAGGAAAATATATTGTGCTTTCATAATAGTTGCTTGTACTTTGTGTTTTTGAAATTTACATAATTCTAATGTACAACACTTCAACTCTCATGTATTTGTACCAAAGAAAGCAAACGATGGAAAGTTAATAAAAGAACGATGTATTTTGATTACTAAACCGTATTATAATTCAGTGTCATTTTAGAAAAAAATGCAACAAATACAATTTTGGAACTATTTGCGAAATGAAGAAAATAAAGGTTTTTCTTACAAAGATTCAATTTTTATTCATTCAGGATTCCAGGTAATAATAACTTTTACTGCTAGATTACTGCTAGGCCCTGTGGGCGGCTTTTGGTTCGGCTACGCCCAGTTATTGTTGGTGACCATTTTATAGATCCAATCCGAACTGATTCCAAAAACAGCCAGTTCCTCGGATCCACTGTAGCTAGTCACCGGGACAAAGTAACCGAGACAGAGCGACGTCATATTATGTAATATATATCCACTTGATACAACATGTACCTTCAATCTTTTCATATTCCTAGAGTGGAGACGTCCCCGTTCGACCTGCTGACGGAAGTAGCGACATATTGCGTCGAATTCTTGAATTCGAAACCGAATTATAAGAGTAGCTTTGTGTGAAATTCCACGTACACGGATGTTATTTGTGGCGCGGCGCGTATGGCGTGGCGTCCGACATGCATTCGTAGCTGGGTTAACCACGCAGACGATACGGTATTAATAAGTTCGATTCATCAATTATTGCCGAACCAACATTTTTTCTTTTTAAACAATAAATTCTTTAAATCGGCGGGTATGGGTACCGCTGCCCTATTTATTGGATAACCAAAAACCCTGCCATAGATCACCCCAAGTGGTCCGCTACGTTTGATGACTTCGCAGAAGTGCCCGGGTTCATGGGGATGAGGTTTGTCTAGGTCTTGGCGGCGAAAGTATTTGTCCACCTACTGCGTGGCGGGCTGGACTGGTTGAGGAGACGAACCTTCACCTCTTCAGTAGGACCCTATCGAGCCATGGCCTTGCACCGCAGTGGGAGGGATAGTTTATTTCGTCCGTCACACCTGAACACATTTTCCCCCAGATTCCTACCGACCCGACATACCTGTTTCCTTTCCAAAGCTTTCTCTCCTTCCTTTACCTAAAAATACCCTCTCACAGCATTCCCAAAGACGACAAAGGCCCGGAGTTTCTTTTCCTCCGGGTCTTCTGTATGGGGCTAATGTAATAAATGAAAAATTAATAAAAAATTGTATTTATTATATTATTTGCTTTATTTTGACGACAGCATTTTTTTTCTAGCAAACAGGAGATACTTATAACTTTGTGATAAAAAAATTGCTAACTTGGTTAAAAGAAAAACAATAAATTTTGTATAATTTAAGCTTATTACCTTCTTAAAGAAGATACTTAAAAATATAGAATGACTGACACATACCAAGTATTCAACTTGTTTGACGTACCAGACGTATGGATGTAGATGTACCTACAAAAACACTTCTAAACTAGCATTAATAGATCAGTAAGACAAGAACGAGCTTTGGACAGACACCAGAAATACCAGGCAATAAAAATATTCACAATTTTTACAGAAACGAAAATTCAGATACAGATTAGAAGATGGATTAAAAGTCAAAGATATTTATGTTTTTCTCCGCTTCTCGGTTAATACGGAATATTTGGTATTCAAACAGTTAGATTTAGTTCTTCAAACTTTGCAAAAATACCTTGTGGCATCATTATTGCTACACTGAAAAAAAAAACTTAGTTTTTACAACTATATAATTAACAATATCGACATGTTTCAATATCTAAATGTTATCTTCATCAGGACAAGTTGATAACCACTGGAACGCTTTTTTCCGAATTTCGGAACCACTTACAAAGTATAAGTTTGAAAAGTTTCCGAATTTCGGAAGATTCTCCCAAGTTGCACTAAAAATTATTTTTAAATATTTTCGAAAACTCCCGCGATCTGTGATTTGCATAATCATGTAGTTGACAAAATCCTTTATAGGATTTTACATCGATGTCTCTATTCTTTTGCGTCTACTATTATCTTTATAGATATGTATAAGCATGTATCTTGTTTTTTTGACAATTTTTTTTAGGTTAAAATGACAGCCGTTTGTTGACTTGATGATGTTAGTGATGTTAGGAACTAACACGCAGGATTCGCAAATTTTTAAAGTTTACGATTTTATAATATTTTTTTTATAATTCCTACAAATATGTGATAATCAACAAAAGATTGGTTAATTCATTGGCCATACAGAACTATAATCAGTTTGCATGCCTCCATATTAAATGATATTTTCAATGTGGGGGGAAAAAATTCAAAATGGATTCGAAAATATCAACGAGCAATCCGAGGCAAAAATTATAAAACGCGCCGTCGCTCCAGTGGTTTATATATGAATATAACTTTGTAAACTAAGTTATTTGTTTTTCATTACAGTTAGATTTAGCTTTATTATAACGAAAAGCGAGTATTTATACCTGGGGAGACGAAAAAATTTGCATGTGTTTTTTTTTAAAATTAACGAAATGCACTACACCATGTTTTGTATTTCATAGACAATCAATGCTGCCAATAACAGAAAAATTATTATTGCCATATAAAACCATAATTTATTCGTGCGAAGTGAATGCCTTATCGATAAGTTTGAACCTGTATTTATAACAGAAGATCATGGAAATAAATGTATTAGAATAATTACACAGACCCGTTTGACAAACCCTTCTTGCTTTACAAACCATACGAAACATGAGATGTGTATAGTTATTATTAACACTACGTTTCTAAGCTCTAGAATCAATGCTGCAAGCAGCTGGCGATTTTACATGAATCTCCAAGTCGACCCATCCGTATAACCAATGCACTACCTGCTTTTAACAATGCAAGTAGTGCATTGTTATACGGAGAGTGACCCAAGTAATAAAACTTTCGGACTAAATGTAACCGATGACCGCTAGTAATGCACATTTGTTTATAATACTTAAAATAAGATAACTAACGGATGACGGTCCGTTAACGGTTCGTTACGTAACTGAAATTTGGTACTTCGTTTATAAAACTGGCCCTAAAAATACTTATTTCATAACTTATTTAAAAAATCATACCTTTCATGAATTTTAACTCCTTTTCAATCTACTATAATAAGCCATGTTCCTCAAGTTTCTGGTAATTGTTTGGTTTCGATTACCTCCTTACTATAGTTTTATGTGCACTTTGAATTTGTATTATTTCTAAATGTTAACTGCCTCCTGTTCTATATAATTTAGTTTAAATGATTCTTGTTGAATGGCACCGTGATGGTTTATCATTATATATTGTCCTGTGCCAAAACAGCACTCACTATTGTTGTTAATATTGTTCTTTAGGAATTGCTTTGTATATTTTTGTATATTCGTTATTTCACATTATTTAATTAATTTTTTAAGGACTCGTAAGGAACACTGTAGGTTAATTTTAAGTTTATTATAATTAAGCGCACTTGAAGTGAAACATCACAAAACTGCGCTATATAAATACTACGTTATTATTATTATTATTATTATTGATTTTTTGGCGTCAGCACGGGCAAGGCTCCCAGTAAGGCCAATAATATCAAATAATGTTTTATACTATACTAGCAGACCCGGCCACACGTTGCTGTGGCTAACAACGAAACACAACGCCATTACCCAACCTTTATAAAATCCACACCACCCGCTTGCCAGCTGCCCGCTGCCCGCTGCCAGAATTGAATATTTGAATTTCTCGACTTTTCTCTACTATAATAAGCATGTTTTTATACATATAAACCTTCCTCTTGAATCACTCTATCTATTGGTGAAAACCGCATGAATATTCGCTGCGTAGTTTAAAAGATCTATGCGCACATACATTTTGAGCCACTTCATCAAATAAAATAATTCAAATCAAATACCTACTTACTCTAGGACATCTATTTTCCAATTTCTTCCGTAGAACGAATTTCAAAAGTGACTATAGTACGGCCCGCCAGCCGTTTTAAATCATACAAAAATATGTTTTCTTTAAATTTCTCGGCTTTTCTCTAATATAATTTACATGTATTATACATATAAACTACTCGAAAATACGTAAAGTTCGAAAATCTGATGGCTGGTTCGATGAAGAGTGTCGGAGTCAAAAGAGGCTTATGCGGAAACTAGAGAGGTCATACCGAAAAAACCCTGACGTTACTCCACGAGACGAGTGGATTAATGCTCAAACAGAGTACAGGGCGAGATTAAGTGAAAAAAGATCTGAATACTGGGTCAATAAAATTGACTCTGAGCGGAAAAATCCACGACGTCTCTGGAACTCCGTTAAAACTGTCATTGCTAATAATACCGTGCAAACCTCTACAGACATTACTCCGCAGGCCTTTTCTAAGTTTTTCTATGAAAAAATAGAATCCATACGCGCCTCCACATCTTCTGCCCCCCCACCAATATTTACAGCCAATTCCAAATGTTCCCTGTCATCATTTAAACCTACAACGCTAGAAGAAGTAGGAAGGTTAATTTTAAGTTCGCCTAATAAACAATGTGTTCTTGACCCTATCCCAACTTGGCTCCTCAAGAAATGTAGCGACGTGTTGGCTCCCTTCCTGGTTCACGTGTTTAATAAGTCCTTAAGTACAGGTGACTTCCCAGAACCACTTAAGTCTGCAGTAGTCACCCCAATCATTAAAAAACCGCAGCTTGATGCCGACAATTTGGGTAACTACCGACCTGTGTCAAATCTGCCTTTCTTAGCGAAACTACTTGAAAAAATTGTTGCTTCCCAAATAACTTCCCACTTAAACGTGAACAAATTATTTACTGATCATCAATCCGCATATCGCAAGTTCCACTCAACAGATACCGGATTACTTCGTGTCCTGTCAGACATAACTCTTGCCATAGAATCAGGTAAGTTAGCCCTTCTTTCGCTTTTAGATATGAGCGCCGCATTTGACACCATTGACCACAACTTCCTTATTAAGAGACTAGAAGTAACATTTGGTTTACAGTCTAACATAAAAAAATGGCTAAAATCTTATCTATGCAATCGCTCTCAAGCGGTAAAAGTTGGAAACAAACAGTCCAACTTCACGAAACTCTCTTCAGGGGTACCTCAGGGATCCGTTTTGGGTCCACTTCTTTTCATTCTTTTTACAAATGATGTCGCAAAAATTATCGAGTCATTTGGTCTCTTATCTCACTGTTATGCTGACGATCAGCAAGTATACTTTTACTGCACACCAGATGAGATCAACGGTCTTAAAATTCGCACAACTGATTGTCTAGAAGCGATCAGTCTTTGGATGTCCTCGAACAAACTTAAGTTGAATCCCACAAAGACCGAGTTTCTCTGGGCAGCCACGAAAAGACGCCAACATTTAATAGACTACTCACCAATTTCTATTTCCGGCAGCGACGTAATTGCAAAAACAACCGTCAAACTTCTAGGTGTTTATCTGGATTCAGACCTTTCGCTAAAAAGTCAGGTAAATAGGACCGTCAGTACTGGTTTCTTCTATCTAAGACAACTTAAATCAGTTCGTAGGAACCTCTCAACAGAGGCAACTAAGCTTCTTGTGAACTCATACATAGTATCACGTCTTGATTACTGTAATGGCATTTATGCAAGACTTCCTAAATGCCAAACTGATAAACTACAATCAGTGTTCAACGCCGCAGCACGGCTTATTACTGGGGTACCCAAGTTTTCGCACATTTCGGAACACCTTCGAAATCTTCACTGGCTGAAGTGTCCTGAACGGATCCAATACAAGTTATGCTGGATGGTGTTTAAAGCTCTCAACGAAATGGCTCCACCCTATATCTCTGAACTGTGCATTCCGGAAAATATTGGTCTAAGACATTCAACTCTTAGATCAGCGACATCATCTGCAATCGGAAGGTTGAAAGAACCTAAGCGAAATCCGAACACTAACTTTGGTGATCGTGCTTTCGAAGTATCCGGCCCTGAGGCTTGGAATAAACTTCCTATGGAATTAAGATGTATAACCAGTCTAACAGAATTTAGATCCAAACTTAAAACTCACCTATTTAAACACTCATTTCCATAAATTCGCTATTTCATTCAAACATTGCTATCCAATCTGTTGTTGAGCGATGTATTATCTTATTGCAGTTGAGATCGACGATTAAATTCATTCATTCATTTAAGATACCTATGCTTTCCTTTAAAAACTGTTAACCCATTACAATCATTTTCACAACCGTGTTATAAAATTGTAATATTATGTACGAACTTCCTTCTTCTTCTGGCGCTAACAATATTAATATTAAAATACGGTATAAAATAATTTGTAAAATGTGTAGAATAAAATATCTATGTATGTATACATGTATATATAATATCCTCAAACTGCTTCGACTCTCTTTCTCTGTCTGTACCTATATCTGTAGAGTTTTGTTGATCACTTGGTAATATTAGATACCTGGCAAAACTAAAAATATTTATTGTTGTATGTAAATACCTATTTTAATTGTAAATCTCTAATTTTAAGTCACGGTTGCAAATATTTGTATGTCACCAGTTTTAAGTCAGTAGTAATAAGTCTTAGTTGTAAGTCACTAGCTACATATAAGTCTTAAATGTAGGTTCCTAGTTATAAGTTTGAATCCTAGTTGTAAGCCTATCGTATTCATTTTATTTTATTGTATGCTTATTATATGTACAGCGCCCTTGAGATGATTTTTCATGAAAACGGCGCTTTATAAATCAGCCAAATATTATTATTATTATTATTATTATTAAACATTTCTCTTCAATCACTGTATCTATTGGTGAAAATCGTATGAAAATCCGTTGCGTAGTTTAAAAGATTAACACGCACATACATTTTGAGCGACTTCATTTTATACTATGTAATGAAGTTAATGTACCAAATAATGTACCATTTAAGCACAAAAACTAATCAAAAAAATAATTCTCATACTACCGGTACTGCTACGATCTTCAATACCGTCAACGTTATGAACATAAAACAGCTCTACCCAAGATCCATCTTAGTTAATTTACACAAACAACAACAAAACACTATACAAAGCTGCACAAACAATACACAATAGCCGAGCCATAAACAAAGAACTTCTCCAAACTCCTTTTCCTAAAACCGCCTTTGGACAAAGACACTCTAAATACATAGCTTGCAAACTATACAATACACTACCAGCTACGATCAGACAAACTGACTGCTTGACAAAATTCAAACAAGATATAAACAATGAATTATAAGTTTTGGACACCACACTATTACAAACATCTGTAAAGTAAATCACACACAGGACCTAAGCCATATAAAATAAATGAAAATAATAAAATCCTGTCAAATTAAACTCCATAAATAGATAGACTGAATTTACTTCTTTATTTCATCTCCTCCAACATTATAAGATAATTTTCTTTAAAAGATTTACTCACCTTTCCAATCACTTTTCTGTTTTAATTTCGATTCAAATTAATATATATTTTACCTTAAATACTCTTGTAACTACGATATTCATTTATATACTTGTATGCCTGTCACGACACAGGTATATCCTAGTAAGACAGGCATAAAAAAACCCAATGTACAAATACTTTTTATAGTTAAATAAAAAAAATAAAAAATAAACAAACAAAAATGAAATATGAATAAAGGTTTGCAATTTCTTTACATGTTTGATGATCTTCCATCTTATTATGCCCCTACATTATCACACATAACATTATTTATTCACATTTTCAACGTAATGTACCCGCATCCCTCATGATCCAATTTTTCGCATTATACAGTTTGCAAATAAAATATTTGCGCTATCCATATTTTGTGCGAAATATGAAAAATAATACATATCGAAGAGAGATCCTACATATATTATTATTGTGCCTATGAAAAATAAGTAACCCTTTGTTGGTCATTTACAACATATTTTTATTTAAGATATAATGCAATGTGTCCGGCCTTCCGGGGTAAAATGCAGTAACGTAATTGTACAAGTAAAAAATAACTTATCCGATAAATGTAATAATAACAAAATTTTAAATAACAACATTGTACTGAAATTCTTTCCCTTGTTAATTTTAACACACTCATGAGACGTACACGCCATACACAATTATTCCACACGTTTAATTACAAGACAAATGCAGCAAGTATTCGCCAATCAACTGTGCTCTTCATATTATGTTCAATAATATTGGTCTAAATTCTAACATCGACATTTTCACCGATTCACTGCCTAAATTTAAAAAGAGCGTATGTCAATAATATAATTTTTCAAGCACATAAATACATACATACATACTCACATACACACACACTCACACACAGAGGCGGCCCGTGACAAAATTTGCCGGCAGTGCATTTCACAAAAAATGGTAACATTATTACGGGAAAATATAATTAATTGATTCACAGATTCGTGAAAACCAACATCAAGTTGTAATCGTATACCTATCAACTCGATCCAACAAACTAAACTGCATTACGTTATGTATATGTACTGGGAGTATGAATGTTCATTAACTTTTTGGTAAAACAAAGGCTATCGTTTACTCAACTTTCATTTCACAATTTATCATCAACCACGAAAAAAAATGTGTTCAAGCGATCACATTCACAAAGCCAAGATATTTTCGAATATTTAATACTTTGTTTTAAAAACTCTATTCATAGTTTTTTTCCCTTAACCTTACTTGTATTATATTTAGCAAAGGTTTTGGAGAGCCATTATTTTTCAAAAACAATTTATTCTCAAATGAAATTCGGTTGCTTTTGAAAAAATCGACGTTAATCGCAATGTTTTTATTACCACTCATTTTTAAATAAGTTTTTTACAGAGCATAACTAGCGAAAACCATTAAAAATGTGTCAATAGTGATCAGTGATCTGCCAAATGTTTGATTTCGCCGCCCCGGTGCGATGGTAGAGCTAATACGTAACATTGTCAATTAGTTGAAAATTCGTTATTCCTAACTAAGTCATTCCAAAAGTTCGGTAACCTATAACGCATGTTAAAGGTTTTGTCATAAACCAGAATGCTTTTGCGCATGTGCGCCGCTAGTGCACGAGCGTGTCATATATCTTCCCTTATGTCTTGCCCATTTCACGGTTCCAGCCTCTGTAGACTGTTCCAGTAGAAATATCACTTCATGTGACGTCACGTCTCGGCACAACGGAAGATGCACGCATTGCTTTTTCGTATGCGCCGATGCGAGTTTAGTACGGAATTTAATACGAAAGTTAATTGGTAAGGATATTATAACGAATTGGCGGGAATTCTTCGTGAATGAATGTTACAAATTTACACTTTTACACGTTTGTTGATGTTTGTACGAATTTACAATTTTGACGTTGTCGGTGCATTGCACAAATGCACCAAGGCAGGGGCCGCCACTGCTCACATACACCTTCCCACTACGCACATCGCCCGGTAATTACTTAATATACACTAAATAAGACACTACAAAGAAACACATCATTGGTACCCACCATGAAATATACTTAATAATTGTAAATTGTTTTCACCACTGTAAATAATGTACTGTTTGTTTTTGTTTATAAATAAAAATAAAATAAAATAAAGACGTCGGGAGTGAAGAGTGGCAAATAGCACAGACGCACATCTGAGTCTGATCTGTTTCCATGGAAACCACTTAATAAATAGCAACTATATTCATAATTACAAACAGTGATTGCTTTGACGGTCAGGCAAATGCACAATTAAACATTTTTAACTGAAAAATACCTTGAACTATTGGATTTTCAAACAATGTTAAGCATCATGTATGCTTATGCGTATTCTCATAATTATTAACGTAATTATAAGTTATAGTTACTCTTAATGAGTCTATTTTTTGACAGTTAATTCGTGGTGGAAATCCATAGTATTAGAATTGAAATTAAAAAAACTTTTTCCACTTTGTTCCACTTATTTATTTTCACCAGGACCGGTTTCATCCTACTACGGATATTGTCAGACTGGTAGTTGAAATTCCGTAGCATAAGAATTTCAACTACCAGTTTGAAAATGTTCGTAGTAGGATGAAACCGGTCCTGGTGATAATAAATAAGTGGAACAAAGTGAAATAGTTTTTTTAAAATTTCAATTCTAATTACATTTACTCATTTAGTCACACTAGTTATAAGTTTTAGTTGTAAGTCACTAACTATAAGTCTGAGATGTAAGTGATAAAGTCACTAGTTGAAAGTCTTAGTTATGAGTAGTAGTTAAAAGTTACAGTCGCTATTTTAGTCACGATTTGTAAGTCACTAGATATACGTCTGAGGTGTAAATGATGAAGCAATTAGAATATAAGTCTCAGTTATAAGTTATAAGTGATAGTTACTTATTTAGTCACTAGCTATATGTCTTAGTTTTTAAGTAGTTGTTATAAGTTATCATCACTTTCTGAAGTTACTGCACTCTACCCCCGGACACCTTTACATAACTGAACTTTGACGTTAACCGAATAGTGACAAAACATAAAATGATAAAATATTAGGTTAGGTTAGGTTGAGTGAGTCCTTTTTCTTCAATGTTCTGTTTTATCATCGAATCCATTTTGACATAGTTTCAGAGATACCGATAAAAATGCTAAAGCGTTCTACAGCATTATGTAAAAAAGATGTACACAAAAAATAAACTTGAATAAACGGTAATCCTCCAGAAATCTTTAATTCAACAGGAGTTTATCCTTTTGGGTCTGTGTCTTTTGTGGGTATTGGGTCAAAAGTTTGCATTATTTTTCGTTTTCGATTTTGAAAAGAAACCCAATTGAAATTCTGACTCCCATAAACGAAGGCACTATGAAATACGGTACATTAATATTACGAGGTCAAAAATAGAAACGTATTACCGATTCGTCATGCTGACTCGTTGATAATAATCGATGTAAATTAACATATGTAACAGTAATTCAATTTTGTCGTATGTGAGTCTTCAGTAAATGGTTTGATGATCTATTTCACCAATTTGAAAGAAGTTTGCTATCTCTAATTACATGAGCTTGTCCTGGTGAAGTTGAAAACGAAAATGTAATCTTTAATTAAAAGAAGACAATATTAGCGAAACTCAATCAAAAATCTGAAAACAGAAAATCAGAATAAGATATTTGCACTTCTGCGAATTGAACCCAGGATCTTTCGTTTTCCGTGCAAATGCGCTAACCGCTGCGCCAAGGTGTCGATATCCGATTCGGTAATTTTTAACTGTATCATGCTTCGACTAAGAACCACCCACATTATCTTCATTTTCTTTCTATTTGGATTTTATTGCAAAGCGGAAGTAATTTTACTTACTGACAAAATATGTCCGAATTATTATTATTAGTTATTTTATAAAATAACAAGCATTTGAAACCTTGGTAAACAAAAATTTTATTTTGTGAAGGCAAACGATATACGTTATAAAAATATGATTTCTCCTCCAGTAGGTACTACATTAATATTTCTAACTCTAAATCTAAAATATTGCTAAAATAAGATCGGCCTTTATATTTTGAACATAAATAGGAAAACTTAACAAACGTTTAGATGATTATTTCTGATTTATCGTTAGTATATTGCAGAATTTAAATTTCAATAAATTAATGTAAACTCTAATTTATATCTCTAAAAGCCTTCGAAAAGCCGAGATAACAAATAGAACCCGCAATTCCGAGGTAGATATTAACCGTTACGATATTATGGAAGTTTTAAGAAATAGCATAGTATTATTAACTATACATTTATTTTCGTATTTTTGCTGTCAATATGATAAATTATCGATATCTTAATATATAAATGAGAGATCTTGGAATTATTTTGGATGAAAAACTAAGTTTCGCCAATCATATCCACCAAATTATGAACAAAGGTATGAAAACACTAGGCTTCGTATTAAGAACAACTAAAAACTTTAGTTCCAAAGAAGCCATTAAACTATCATATTTATCTCTAGTTAGAAGCCAAATTGAATATAACTCGGTAGTTTGGTCTCCATCTTACAAAATTCACGTTAATAATATTGAGCGAATACAAAAAAAGTTTCTGCGTTTTATAAATTTTAAATTAAGTATCCCACTAGAAGACTTAAAATATGATCTATTACTAAATATTCTAAAAATACATACACTAGAAGACCGACGTAAAATAAACGACTTAACATTTTTATTCAAAATATTTAACTCTAAATTCGACTGTTGCGAACTCCTACAACTCATAAACTTACGAATACCGACAGTAACCACGCGACAAAATACACAATTCTACTGCAGCATTCACAAGCGAAACTACATTGCCCACTCTCCCATACAACGATTTCACACTATGGGGAATCAGTACTTAGGTGATGTAGACATATTTAACATCAACTTGGCGAATTTTGTGGAACTTGTAAAAAACTTATTCCAATACTATTCCTAAACATATTTTGTAAACTTATCAAATCGCAGTACCTATATTTATTTTTTTTGTATTTTTGTGACTTGTGTGCATTTTTTATCTAATTTTATTTTTATTATTTCTTTATCTGTTGTAAAATCATCTGTATTGAATTTATTGTACTACCATCCATGTAAAAGCCCCCTGGGCGTTGAATAAATAAATAAATAAATAAATGAATAAATAAATAAATATAAAACAAAGTCCGGTTAGTTATACCATTTATAACTCAAGAACGGCTGAACCGATTTTTATGATCTTTGGTTTGTTGGATTTGTCTCCGCCCCGAATAGCAGAATAGCTATTAATTGTTAATTAGCATCGGAAAAATTCACAAAAAAAAATTATGAAGAAAAATCTTTTCCTCATACATTTTGTATGAAACGATTTCTCATCTTTTGAAAGAGCTGCAGCAATATTGTGATAAGTATAAAATTGAGAGGTGAGTGTATTCCAAAAATTAAAAAAGGCAAATGTCAATGATTTTTTTGCTTTTGTTCTTAAACATATAATGCTGCCCCTCTTTCTTACACACATGTCAACAGTCGAAAATGGGACTTTAAAAAGGAAAAGTAAACTTTACAATAATATAGCTAACAATTATTATAAGCAATAATTATCAGCCTGAAATACTCATCAACATTGAAAAATCTTGCCGAGAAAAGATACTTGCCGCCAACGGGACTTGAACCCGTGTCCTTCTGATTGCCGGTCAGCTGCTCTTGACCACTGAGCTATGGGGGCTTATCAAATACCCGCCAAATAATTCAATTTATACTAGTGTTTCATTCAACCATTACTGCTTATTATATTTTTTCCACCTGAAAACAACCAACTTTATGTTGATGAGTGTTTCAGGCTGATAATTATTGCTTATAATAATTGTTACCCTTTGTGCTATGCATAAAAATCTTGTCTAAACGTTAGTTTATAAATTAAAAATAATAAATAATATAGCTCATACATCAGAATAACGTATAGGCTATATATTTATATTGGTAAGCTCTGGCATTAGGAAATTTCTATAAATGAAAATGTGTGTATTTCATATATTTTAGCGGCAGGGAGGAAAGGCATGGGGAAGGGTAACGGTGGAGGTAGGGTTCTCGGAGAAGGAATAGACAAGGGTGGGGGAAGTGCGGGGAAGGTGGAAGGGAACGGGGACGCACGGGAAAGGACATGCAGGGAGAATCAATTTTTTTTAATGGCATATCGGGGACCAGCTAGTGTTATAATAAGTTTTTCAGCGATGGAGATTTTACGTAGGTGTGCAATCCTCTTTTCAACATCACAATTAAAAACCACTATCTAATGTGATTGCCCGAAGATTATTCCAATGCAAAAAAAACATTATTCAATTTGCACTAGACCAGCATATAAGTGTGAAACATGGTGTTACTACCAAATCGGCTCGATGGAACTACTCCGGATCCAATATAATAACTCCTGCAGAATTATATTTGGATACAGAAGATACAGCAGCGCATAGAAAATGTTTACAGATCTAGACTGAATGGATTAGCCAGTCTGATCAGACACCGGGTCACCGGAGTCAGGATGCGCCATGGCCTCCGACAATACAGTGGTGACCGCACAAGCGTCACTCTTAAGTGAACGCTGGGCCCGAACTAACCCCAGACCACGCCCTACATAATAATTGATTATTTATTTACGTTTTTTTCCTGTCTTATGTACTTGATTTTTTACTTAAAATCTGTTGTGGTAATAAATGTACCTATAATATAAGGAAGGTGAGATTGTGCTATCCTCCCCACATCCTTAAATAAAACATTATTATTATTGAGTAATCGTTGTGACAAACTATTGCTTGGAAATCTTCTTGATCAAAGTTGAAAATCCAAAGTTTTTAGCCGATAGCATTGTATCTACAATAATTATTCAATAACATTCACCCCAAAATGTCTTATATTGTTATAGTTTGTTTAGGTAGGGAGACCTAGGAGAGTTGTAACAGAGGAGAGTTGTGACAAAGACGATTTCTCCCTACCCATAAGAGTTAGCGATATTTTAACAATGCTCGTTTGTCGCTTTAGAGACGCGCTACTTCACTCAGTACCCACCGGCGGCGCACGAGAAGCGGTTGCGTAATTACGACGTATGCATGCAAAAAAATGCGAAAAGTAAGTTTTTCTTCAAAATTTTGATTGAATGTATATCACGTCTTATTACAAGTGCGTTGTTGTGTTATTTTTTCTCGAGTTGTATGGTTATTTAAGTCTCAAAGCGTTGCACTGATCTTTGTGTTTGCATCGTGTTTAGAAAATATGAATCATTATTTGAACCAAGTCGTAATTTTGAGCACCTAGGAGAGTTATGACAGCCTGTCACAACTTTCCTTTTCACTTCATTTTTCTGCTGGGTTATTTCGACACTTTTTAAAATTAATTTACGATGTCTGTATGTGTGTTTGTGCGTTAGTATATTAAAGTCAAACCTTGCAAATGCAATCCGCAATAAAAGCATGTCTCAAAAAATCATTTTCGATAAAAAAAACTTTGGACTTGTAGTGTATATTGCATGTTGGATGACTACTTTTTTTGTTTCAGAATGCCTAATAACTATACACGAAAGACTGGTAAAGGCATTGCTAGTGTCTAAATACTCAAATGGTCTAAATACAAAGCTGTCACAACTTACCTCGGTACCTGTCACAACTTACCTCGGTGATAGGGGAGTTGTGACAGAGGGAGTAGTTTTACTTTTTGTTGATTTTCTCGGAAACCGTAATACATAAATTAATGTTGACAATTGTTTTGGAAAGGGAAGGAATGGTGCTACATTAATTCACAGAGATCATAACTATGGAATATTTATTGCGCGAAATATATCCCTTAAATCAAAAATTGTCACAACTATCCTAGGTCTCCCCTATTCGATATCCCGGAAGATGGCAGTTTTATTGTTGTAACTGATGTTAATTTCACTTCAATATAGATCAAAGAAAAAATGTTTTTTTACGATCATTAATTTTACTTGAGTAAACTCGATTATCCCAATATACAATATTTACATAGCAAAATAACCTCTTTGTTATTTACGTTTATCAGGAAATATCGAATAATAACAATGTTTTTGTAGCAGTTTAAAAACAATAAACAAGTTTGTGTGCTTCCCACCAGAAGCATTTTTTGTTTTCATTCCGAATATCTACCGATTCACTTCTGTATTCTTTTAAAAATATGGATGATGTTTTTAAAGATAATCTCTTTACTGAAAAAATCGAAGAGTGTGCTCTGAAAATTATTAAAAACTTCTTGTTCTGTTATTTAACGTGTTATAGGCAAAGACGTTAAGCAGGGTACTCACCTAGAGTGTAGCATGTAATGTATCTGATACTGTATCAATCTGTAAGTGGGTACGGCTCGTCCACGGTAACCGCGTATCCAGCCACGACCTCCCGGATCCGCAGTACTCGTGACGATATCACATCTCAAATGGTGGCTAGTGCTGCGTTCATATTCATGTACAATATCATCGAAGATTATAAAAGCCTACGTCGCGTCGGTTCTGACAAAGTGAAATATATAAAAATAGAAATCGTTCGAATAATTTAATAATGGATATGAAGTCTCAAAAGATCAGTGGACATTTCAAGATCAATTGAATTTTATTCATCTGTCCACTCCATGATGAAAACGTTCGTTTGAAACTCGCGCCTGCGTACTCACTGCACAAGCGGACGTGTTGCCGTCCACATGCACACTGCGAGCCGTCTTTGTGCTCGCAGTGATACCGCCGTCGACGGGTCACTGCGAGCACACTGCGCTCCACGCGCGAGCGGCTCGCAGTAGACTCGTGCCTACGTACTCACTTGATACAGTATCAGATACGTTACAGGTTACACGGTTAGGTGAGTACCCTGCTTTACATACTTTAGACGCGGGGTAGAAATCTCAAAATGGGAAGCCAACAACAAGACAATTGTAGAGTACTCGATTTCTAGTACTTTAGTACTAAACTGCCACGCGTCGAGTAAGGTCGTGTCCTACTAGTAAGTAAATTGCATTAAAATGCACCAAAATTCCCTCCTGTGTGATGAGAAAATGTTTCCATTACACGGTAAACAGTAGTAAAAGCGAAGGAATAACATTTCATTTGTAAATACATGCAAATTACTTATTATTATCGATTATAAAAATAATACAATTGCTTTCCGCCCAAAGATTTTATGCGTCATTAGAGAATTCAAGGCCTACTAAAGTACAGGTCTGGATGCGCAACAGCCAAATTACAAAGTCGATGCCGTCACTAAGTAAAATTTACTTTTTATAATAATAATCTAATGATTCTTTATTTACTTGCCTGCGGTAAAACAACATACAAATCAGCAGAAACAACAAATAAATAACAATCAATGCCATTTGCAAACTACCGTTGTTCATTATAGCTATTTGACACCTCAAAATTCGACTGGCGCCCAAGCCTCCTACTTTAGTCGGCCTTGAGACAGTATTCGACGGAACTTTTGAATTTTGAATACGAAAATGCCGCCCACGTTCTATCTTTTGTTTCGTCCATATGCACATATTCTTTTAAGCGTCTGTCTTTATCATACACGAATAACTTTTGAATTAAGAAATTATTGAAAATCGTTGAAAACAAAAGAGTTTTGATTAATTGCCACATTATATCTTGAGTTTGTGAGACTATGGCAAGTCTATTTATATAACGTCATTGGTTATAAGAATGAAAAAATTCACAACATGTCTTTAAATGCTACTTAAGGCGCCGCAACCGGGCTCAAAAAGAAGAAGATGGGGAGATATGAAATTACGAATGTTAGAGGAGCGCGCTAACATTTAAATCGACTAAATCGATGCGAATATTGCGAAAATGTTTAATAAAATACGACTCGTTTAAAATAGATATCTTAAGTATCATTTAAAGAAACATTGTGAGTGAATTTTTTCACAACTGTAACTTGTAAAATAATTGAAATAAACGCGTGTATAATAATTTTCGGAGCTTACATTGCGATTTTTTTCTATCGAGGGAATTGTATATAATTTGCGTTTCGGCGCGGAACGCGTCTAGATATTATCTTCAAAAATAACATATTTTTTTGAGAGCTTAAAAACTTCAAATGTTTAAGGGATATATGTAAGAAATCGGTAGAAATGCGGGTAGCGGCAGCTTAAGTATGGTTGCTAACAAACTAGGAACAAATCTGAAATTATTCAGAAGTAAGTATCTACACAATTAATTACCTTTGAAGAAAAAGATAATACAAATAAATCTAAACAAAAATATGAAAAAGAACAAGACACGGTAGAATGAGAGTCTAGAGATTTTTGTCCTTTTAAAAAAATAAATCGCGTTTTATTATATAATAATAATAATAATATTTGGATGATTTATATAGCGCCGTTTTTGTGAAAAATCACCTCAAGGGCGCTGTACAAACTTATAATACATTTCTAAAATCTAAAAACTACAAGCTAGGCAAACAATTATAAACAACTTATGGCTAAAAATTGCATACATCGGTTCATTGATCACCGATACGAAAATATGTGTACAATATTTTGACCAATGAACGCGATGCTGCCTAAAATTTAATGAAAACAGGACCATACTTACCTGGGAGGTCGCTTGAAATTAACACTGTATATTGTCCATTTAAAGAAATTTAGATAGAGTTCGCACGCAGAGGACATTATTGTGAACACATGTTATTTAATCCTGAAAAGTATTTTAATATTAATATGTAATGTATTCTTTGACGAGTGTAATTTGTAAAGTAAAAGCAACATGTAAAGGTGGGTGGTGCAGTAGTACCTATAAGGATTTGATCTTTCTAAATGTGATTCGTCAAGAGACAGATTGATGTGTAAGGAATCGAGTAATTTTAATTCAGTAAGGAAAGTGTGATTAAGACATATCATAGACAATACAAGTATAATACTCTCAAATAGGTATATTTAAATTACGGGTATGAGAGCCCAAAAAGGAAGGTTTTTAGTTTGGACCTAAACTCTGTTGGGCTTGTTATGCATCTTAATTCCGGAGGGAGTCTATTCCAAGCCTTAGACCCAGATACTCCGAAAGCACGATCTCCAAACATAGTATTTGGCTTTCGTTTAGGTTCTATTAGTCTGCCTTTAGCAGATGAAGATGCTGATCTAAGGGTTAATTGTCTCGGACCGGTATTTTCCGGGACGCATAATTCGGAGATGTAAGGTGGGGCCATTTCGTAGATTGATTTAAAAACCATCCAGCACAATTTGTACTGGATTCTCTCAGGGCACTTGAGCCAGTGAAGGTTACGAAGGTGTTCTGAAATATGCGAATATTTATAAACCCTAGTTATGAGCCTTGCCGCTGCATTAAACACGGATTGAAGTTTGTCAATTTGATATTTGGGAAGACAAATATGTTCCCTTACGTTTTTTTAAAACTTCCTAAAAACCAAATTTAAATATCTCCCTTTGTTATGTATCTCCCCGTATTAACCCTTGCCACCTATAAGCAACAAAAAACATTTCAGCTGGTAATTTATGACGAAGAGACGTACGTAGTTATTTTTGCACTTCTATGTCATTAAAATAAAAATAGAATCCTTAAATAAATGGTTTTCTGCCGCCTCGAAAGTTTTGTGGTTCGAATTGATATCGGTTTTCTGGAAAAGGTTTCCAAGACATGAAAACATAATACATCGCCATCGTGTCGGTTTTTACTAGATGACTATCTTGGTGTGCGAGAATGTCTTCTGTGTCTCTTAATTTTAAATATTAAGAAAACTTAAAATGGGTATCTTCCAAATAAGTTTAGGTTCGTGTGATTACTAGTTGATTTATTAAGTTGTCGTAAAAGTTACAATGAATATTAAACTAAACAGACGTCCTTACTAGACTAGGCTCTAAGTAGTTCTGCCATTGCTGCCCCATCTCGCTGATGCTTCCGGTAATCATCGTAACCGTTCGTACCTAAGACACATAGATATTAGATGGTACTTTACTGATATCATACTCAACTGCCGTCTGTTGGTATGTAGCAGAACTTCGTATTACAAACTAAGCTATCGACGTCAATTGAAGGAAGCTGAAACTACATGAATAATCAACACATTACAATGTCCTAGGAGAGCACATGATTATTAACTGACCTCGGACACCCCTGGTAAGTCACCGAACTCCGCGAACGACTTGAGGTGACCTATGGCAGAGGTGTTGGTTATCCAAGAAATGGTTGCCGGAGCGGCGGTACCAATTTCCGCCTCCCAAATTGTATATTGACGGATTTATAATGAATCAAAAACAAATGCAAAATGCTTTTCTTTGTATTTTGAAAATTGTTAATGCACACTGCATATTAAAGAACACATTTCAATGAAAAATCGGTTAGTAATTCTCGTTCCGGAAATGAAAACAATTTATCCAGCAAATGTGTGACAGAGCTAACCACACGCCATTACCACACCTTGCACCTTCCACAGCAACCCGCAAACCACCCTGCCTCCGCCTCCCTCTCACCACACACCACACCCCACATCCGCCAACCACCCACTCGCCTCCAGCTCCGCTACACTGGGAACAAAACGGTAAAAATAATATCAGAAACATTTCGGTCAGGACAAGAATTTTAATCCAGTATTTAAGAGCATCACACAAGCCAAAAATGTATGCATTTTCATTGTATCTTGTGCCACCACGAATATACCATTCTTATGTCATAAAAATCGCCAGGCAGCGAAGTCTAGAAAAGGCCGATTTAAGCGAAAAAGTGTTTTTTAATGATTTTGTGAATAATTTTACAAGAAAGAAAAGATTCACAGTTAATGCTCCATGTACCATGAAATTGTACATATTTTGTTTTAACCCATCTGCTTGGTTCAATATATTCGCACCTCACAATCCGGAAGCCTCAGTTCTGCGCGAATATTCTGAAACCGTCACTTTGGATCGAGATTGTAAAATATCCATGCAAGATAGTTTTCATATTTCAAAGACAATAAGAAGCATTATTTCGTTCTCTTTCTGGTTAAAAGAACAAATACATATGTTTGCATGAGAGGAAGAGAGATATATAGCTTTTAAAATGTAAGGTCGCTCTGGACGTTTTTGGTCTTATGAAAGTATAACGCGATTACGTGTTTTGGGATGTATTTATTCCTAAAAAAGCAGACGGGTTAAAGTTATAACTATAGAACACATCCTGACAAGAACAATTGCTTCAGAATTACAAGAATTCACAAATAATATACTCGTACAAGGAAAAAGTTTCACGAAATAAACTTATTTACGTGTTCCGGTTTTGAAAGTGGCACAAAAATTTAAGTTAAATCTGTGTATTTTTTTTGTTTACATTACAGGCTCTGAGGAAAAAATCCCTAAGGACGTATGTAACCTTTCGAGATGCTATGTGGAAGGTTTTTTTTATGGAATGGAAGGAGAGAAAGTTCTAGGAAGAATAAAGGTATGAGGGATGGATAGGAATTTGGGTTTAACGTATCCAAGAGTGACCATGATACCAACCCTCCCAAAGCGGTGTCCCCTTCAACTTGCCTGCCACGCAGTAGGTGAGCAAACGCTTCCGCGACCAAGACCTGACAAAATTCACCCCATCAACCCGGACACCCCTGCTAAGTCACCAAACGTAGCGAACCACTTGGGGCCACCTATGACAGCAATAAATGTTCACGGAGCGATAGTACCTACCTATACCCACCTCCCAAATTGAATTAGAGGTAAAATCACCTACTGACAGACCTACAACCGAAATTAGTGAGTTGGGTGACCGTTCGCGGATTTAAAGGTTATATCAAAAAGACTGCGGCCAAGAAATCAAAAGATGAATATGAATGGATGAGAGTAGATACTTTGCGGCACAGGATGAATGGGATTTCTATAGCAGAAAGATATCAATCTCTGCAACGGAGATATTACTCTTAATTCAAACTCTGTTTGAGAATCAACTGCTCTTTTTGCCGTAACTTATAGCGAGGAATCTGAATAAATCAAGGGAAAAGAAGGTAACAGCCTTTGTCCCCTGGGTATATCGTCAAAGGTTGTATGGCTAATGTTTCAAGACAGGACGCTCGCCTTATTAAAAAAAGCAAAAAGCAGTTCTTTGATTCATAGTAAGAAATAAATAGCATTAAATGCTTACAAGATACTGCAGGACGAAACACAAAGCAGATTTTCTAGCAGTAAAAATTGCCATGGCTGAAAAACCTCCAAGAATCTCTTACCTACGGTGTATTGGGCCCGGAAATTTTTAATAACAAATCCAAGGTTGAATTTGGTAGCCGCATCTGGACAGGTGCCCCAAAATACCTGAAAAAACCCTCCGACTCCAAAAAATCGGGCGGTCCGTTTGAGATAATTTCGAATGCAATCTTTTATTTTAAGCAATGGTAGTAAAACCTTACTATTAGGTAACCACAACAAAAAGAGTACTGGACATTAATAGCAAATAAGATTAGTAAAAAAATGCTGCCAACTTTTGTACGGTGAGAAGTATCTGGCAGACGACCTGAAAGGTCACCTTCAGAGGCCGTTTACTCCTCCGTTACTCGAATGAAGTATACATGTCATGACTTTAAAAACCATTTTTACTAATATGTCATTCTGTTAACAATATTTAGGAGAACCCTGAAACAAGCGCGATTATGTAACTGATAAATTACTTTTCACATAATAGCGTGTAACGCAGTAAAACATTGGTCGTAACTCAATGGGCTTTTACCGCAACCAGAGACAAGATTTAAAATGTCAGTTCCGAGATTTTATTGACCGAGAGCGGATCGAATTCCTCGTTGAGGAGCAGGTGGGTTACTTCTCGAGATGCGAAGCCGACGATCATCACCATGGTTTTAGATAAAACAGTTTAGATAAATATTACCCTGTTTAGCAGAAGTATGGCGCCCATTTTTTAACCAGTAAGTCATTAACAATATTACTTCTGAGAGATCTTGACATGTGTTAACTTTGCCGATAGTAATTTTAGATTATATTAAAATATGACAAGGAAAATTAAAGAACTCTTCGAGCTCGAAAACCATGCCCTGAATTCAAAGCAGAGTCTTAATTTTTAAGTAGAATCGCGTATTTTTGTAAAATTAACATTTACAATAAACCACACCTTTGTTACACAATATCATATCGACTTTCATTTCTAGTATTATGAGATTGCAATATCATGTTCCTTTCAGCATTATGCACAAGCAAATATACATCAAGTAAGTAAATCCGTAACAAGCGCTACTGTTAAATTACCTGATGAATAATAATGTGAAATTTGAAATTTTTATAAAATGCAAAATTAATGAAATGAAAATTAATAAATTCATTCATGATTTATGCATCAAACAAGTGCTGTGAGAACATGAAAAGCAAACAAATCTGTGCTAAAATCAAAAACTGAAAATCATGTGAACAAAATTTATTATTTATGCATAAAACCGCTTACTCGTTAATTCGGAATACTTTTTATCCAAACAGTTAGATTTAGCTTTATTATTACGAAAAGTGAGTATTTATGTCGGGGGAGACCAAAAAAATATGCATTTAACATTTTAATTTTGTTCAAATTAATTCACTCGCGCGGTAACGCCATGTTTATTCATCGTTTTTTTTTATTTTAACATTTCATAGACACTTCACCAATGCTGCCAATCATAGAAAAAATATTTTTGCGTAAAAATAAGTGAATGCATCATTGACAAGTTTGTACCTGTATTTATAACAGTAGAACATGGAAAGAAATGTATTAAAATAATTACACAAACCCGCTAGACAAACCCTGCTTTGCCAACAAACCATTCAAAACCTGGGATGTTTTTTAAAAGTATGTATGATGAAATGCGAGTTTATTTTAGAGAATTTATTTTATAAGATTGGTATTTCCGACAAATGTCATTTTTGATTGTCTATTAGTTAAAAAAGGAACATTCCGTATTATCCGTGCATCAAACTTCGACAACAAGAACGTTCCGTATTATCCGTGAGGTGGACTAACTGCATATTCACCCAAAATTTATATGAAATTTTAATGAAACGATTTTTATGTAGAAACAGTTGAATACGATCGATAAGTTCTGAAAGTGCATTTTTTTCAAACTCCACACAGGAGGCTCTGAGAAAAATATTTTCCCTCAGGGCCTATGTCATCTTGGGGAATGCGTGTGGAAGGTCTTTTTATGGAATGGAAGGAGAGGAAATTCTGAGGAGTGGGTTGGAATCCGGAGTTCAATGAGTGACAGATGTATGAATCCACCCTCCAACTGCGGTGCACGGCGATGGCTCGAGTGAGTCATGCTGTAGAGGTCAAAAGGGCACCCTTAACCAGTCTCTTTCGATCCGATCCGCCACGCAGATGATGGTCAAATGCATCCGCCGCCAATACCCGGACGAACCACACCCCGTAAACAAGGGCACCCTTGTCAAATCATCAAACGTAGCGAACGTACATGTGTTGGTTGTCCAATAAATGGTTCCCAGGGCGGCAAGGCAAATAAGGCAATTCCACCTAAATTGGTATTGCCTTATTTCCTACTACCTGAAGCCCCCAGCGTTACCCGGGCTTTGCGGACAGTTATGTTCCGTTTATTCTTAACCATAAGTTTCCAAAATTTCATTAAGAAGTATTAAAATTCTGCTGGGTGGGAAAAGGGAAAGGAGTGGTTTCTCGAACCTCATTTGGACAGATAACTTTCTCTTGTTATGAAGAACAAGTGTGTAGGTTTTTATATTTGAAAACAAAAAACAAATCCAGGCCGCGTGCTGCCATAAAACTCTTATTTTCAAATTACACCGAATCTATTAATTCTCACAACTTCTACTCCTTTCATACACGACGTTTAATATTTGATCAAATCTTGTTATTTAAAATTCTGAATAATGGCCTACCAGAGCTTACCAACTCAATAAAAATGCTTACCCCGAAAAGATCAACACGACAATCCAATTTATTTCATATGCCCACTTGTAGAGCTAACATTAGAAAAAAAATCCCAATTCCGCGTATACGTGCGCAATGTAACACAAAATTTCATAATACAGACATTTTTAGCAATATCCTTCAAAAGTGGACTGGATCGGGAGCATCTCCTATCTTTACCCTACATTCCTCTTCCTCTTCCCCACACCTAAAATTAATTTTAAACAAATAAAACTCTATATCCAAGCAACTTTAACATAGGAGACCTTTTTGGCTTGACTTTATTTTACTTAATGTGTATATTTATCTTCATATTTTATGTATAAAATATATGTCTCTTACAAAAAATTAAATAAATGTATAATATATAGATAGATATATTGCTTTATATTGCTGGAACAAAACTAGAGAAGGTACAGAGTATTGTATACTTGGGCTGCAATGTAAATGATAGATGGGATCCTTCAGTTGAAATCAAATGCCGCATTGAGCAAGCTCGTGCAACCTTTATCCGCATGAAAAAAATGTTCTGCAGTCATGATCTCAACCTTGGATTACGAATGCGAATGGTCAGATGCTACGTGTTTTCGATATTATTTTACGGAATGGAAGCATGGACGCTTACTGAAGAACTTATTAGGCGACTTGAGGCATTCGAGATGTGGATCTACAGAAGAATACTTAAAATAAGCTGGATGGACAGGGTTACAAACAAAGATGTTATGGTTCGGATGAATAAAGAAAAGGAAGTAATTAAAACTATAAAAATCCGAAAACTTCAATATCTTGGACATGTGATGAGACATCCAGAGAAGTATGAGATCCTGCATCTCATAATGCAGGGAAAGATTGCCGGAAGACGGGGCCCTGGAAGAAGGAGAACCTCATGGTTGAAAAACCTGAGACAGTGGTATGGCCAGTCTACCGTGGAGCTGTTCCGGGCTGCAGTAAACAAAGTCCGCTTAGCCAACATGATAGCCAACGTCCGTTGAACGGACAGGGCACAAGAAGAAGAAGAAGATAGATAGATAGATTCAAGATAATTTAAGTAATTACAAATCTTTAAGGAAATATTGTAGACTTTGACTCTATTGAAAAAACGTATACGAGTAATTGAATTTTTTACTATCCATGGACGCAGTTTATACCTACACTTAAAACGTTTTTTTTAAGTCTTAATCGCATTGTACCTGTATTAGACGTGGGTTTTTTAAAACGTTCGCTCAACATCTTTGCCACATCCTTAATCTACTTCTTCTTATTCTCGTGTCCTGTCCGTTCAATGGATGTGGGCTATCATGTCGGCTGTACGGACTTTGTTCACTGCGGCCCGGAACAGCTCTAAAGTTGACTGGCCAAACCACTGTCTCATGTTCTTCTTCTTCCAGGACCCCGTCTTCCGGCAATCTTTCCCTGCATTATGAGATGCAAGATCTCGTACTTCTCTGGATGTCTCATCACATGTTCAAGACATTGATGTTTTCGGATTTTTATAGTTTTATTAACTTATTTTTCTATTCATCCGAACCATAGCATCTTCATTCGTATCCCTGTCCATCCAGCTTTTTTTTTAATTTTTTTAAAATCTGCTACTGTTTTTCTACTCTAGTAAAATTTATTTTTATGCAGGTTGTTCAAAATTGATAGGGGTCCTTTTAAATAAAATAATTATCCTTGCAAAAAACTTCACTGTTTATTTCACTTGGACATGTTATAAATGTATTATAATACGGTGTCAATACACCGGGCCAAACACTGGCAGTTGTTTACTGTTAAAACTTGCGTTGGGAAGAAGCAATAATAATGGGATGCTAGCACTTTTATAACATAAAAACCTGCACACATTTAAAGAATCTACGATTATACATTTTGACATTCGAAAGCATCTACAAAAAAAAATGGCTTCCTCCATAGTATGTACTTGGTAGTTAAAACAGGCTGCGAACACTCAGCGTCCAGCCAAGCCTCGCACCATTCGAAATATCAACGTCTGGGAGCTTGCTCAAGCAACCCATAGGTGCTGGTAGTATCTCAATTTTTAACATAGCTTCCGCCTCGGGGTTACTAAATCGCCCATACCGATTTAGGAACCCTCCAAGAAAACATAACAAAAACAGGGGAAGACAATCAAAGCAAAAGCAAAAAAAAAAACACAAATCCTAACTCTAAATACCGTACAAATACTAACAAATAATTTTACCTATTATAAATTAGCAGCCAAAACTAAATGATCCTGCACTGCTTATTATACTATTATTTAAAAATGTACATTCACAAGTTGAATTTTAAGGTGATTAACCTAAACTAATTATATAAACTTCAATTAACCAAAAATTTTTTTACATATTTAAATAATAACTTAACACAAAATACTATTATAATAGAACACAACCCAACACAAAATAATATTATAATAAAACCCAACCCAACACAACACAATTGTCTTTTTTTTTTTCAAGTCCATTGGTTAGGATCTTCTCCAGGTGCAGTCCACGATATAAGCACCACAGCGCGGGGTGCAATCAATCATCAATTTATAGGTTGTCATGTTGTTCCTGGGATTGGTATCTTTAAAGGGTCTTTTTTTTAAATATTTTCACCCTAAAAAGTTTCATCATGGTCGTCCGGGGAGTCCGGACTGACGGAAGGGTCCGGGGCGTCCGTCACAGGTTCAGCTTCCGGATCCAGAGGCATTAGACATATCTTTGTGATAGGCCTGACAAAGATTCCTTGAGGGGTTTTCAGGGTAACCACTCGCACTACACCATCCGCGCCGGGATGTGTAGATATAACTCGCGCCATTTTCCATAATGGTGGAGGTAAATTATCTTCCTTCAGAATAACCAGATCATCCTTTTGCAGTGCCCGTTGATTACTGGTTTGCCATTTAGTCCTTTTTTGTAGCTCCATCAAGTACTCTCGCTTCCATCTATACTAAAAGGATAACATTAGCGCATGGATTCTCTGATATTGGGTCAGCCTGTTGTCTGGTATGGCTCGGACATCTCTCTCCGGAATGATAGAGGATTTAGTGCCTATGAGGAAATGGTTTGGGGTGAGGGGTTGGTAATCGTGGATGTCATCAGAGAAGGAAGTCAATGGACGGGAATTTAGACAGGCCTCAATCTGACAAATTAAGGTATACAAAAGTTCAAAGGTTAAAGCAGAATTACTAGTGACTCTATACAAATGAAACTTTGCTGACTTGACCGCAGCTTCCCACAGCCCTCCCTGACTAGGGGCTCGAGGGGTTATGAACCTCCACTCAATACCTCTGTTAGCTAAATAATTTTGAATCTTGTCGTTGTTCTCTCTCAAACTGGTATACAGCTCCTTGAGCCTATTACTGGCCCCCCGAAAGTTGCTAGCGTTATCGGAAAAGATCTTATCAGGTTCTCCCCTACGGGATATAAATCTCTTTAAACTGTTCAAAAAAGCATTGCTAGATAAATCCGAAACTAATTCCAAATGAACCGCCTTTGTGGAAAAACAAACAAAAATACATAAATACGATTTCACGAGTGGAGCTCTCCTCAGTGGCCCACTTTTGGTTGGAATCGGTCCAGCAAAATCGACTCCCGTGATAGCAAAAGGTCGGCTCGGTGTGATTCTTTCGCTCGGTAAGCTTCCCATGATCTGGTTACCAATACGAGGATTACACCTAAAACACACAATACACTTATGTAATATCTTTTTAACAGTATTTTTCCCAAAAATAGGCCAAAACCTTAATCTTATTTCAGCTAATAGCGCTTGAGGTCCTGCGTGTAAGTTTACATAATGATAGTGACGTATAATCAATTCGGTTAGCTTATGTTTAGCTGGCAATATAATTGGATGTCTTTGTTGGTACGATAGGTGTGTAGCTAAACTTAATCTACCGCCCACATATATAAGACCATCACATAAAAAGGGATGAAGAGATTTTAAGTTACTATTTTTGTTGACATTTCCCTGGTTTTTTAATGTCTTCAACTCCTTTTGAAAGGCATGTGCCTGAGCTGATTTCAGTAGACAATTCAAACTTGCTTCTAGTTCAGCTACACTTAAATTACCTGAAATTTTACTTTTAATATTTCTGCAGTTATTCACAAACCGCAGTACATATGCTGTAACCCTTTTCAATTTGATAAATGAGGAAAATTTTCCAAATATTTCCCATTCTTGAATATCAGTAGATAAAAGAATATTTTTACTCTTGAGCTCCGGAGGGTTTGAACAGGAAATGTTCGATATAGGCCAATCGTTGACTCCGTCGGTCAACCAATTGGGTCCATTCCACCATATTGTAGAATTTATCAGTTTATCCGCCGTAGCTCCTCTTGAAAGTATATCCGCTGCATTGTCGGATGATGATACGTGTCTCCATTGATCTGGATCACTCAGTTCTTGTATTTCGGCTACTCGATTGGCCACGAAAGTGCTCCAACGAGTAGGTTGACCTTTCAGCCAACACAGCGCTATCGTAGAGTCACACCAATAATATGTGTTGATCTTCATTATATTTAATGCTTGTTTTATAGTTTTCATTAATTTTGCCAGTAGTACAGCACTACATAGCTCCAACTTAGGCAGTGAAATAGACTTCAATGGTGCTACCCTTGATTTGGATGTTATTAAGTGTGAATGCCACTTACCGCTGTGGTCCATTGACACCATATAGATACAGGCTCCGAAAGCCTTCTCAGACGAATCGCAAAAACCGTGTAGCTGTAGCTCTTTTGCTTGCTTGCAAATAATTTTTCTTGGTATTTTCAACACATTTAGCTGAATTAAATCTTGCAGGTAGGTCCTCCAGGGTGCTAATATTTCATTAGGTAACTGATCATCCCATGCTGCTTTGGACTGCCACAGCCTTTGCATTATCAATTTGGCTATGACTATTATCGGCCCTAGGAGTCCCAATGGATCGAAGGTTGATGCGATGCAAGACAATATCTCTCGTTTGCTCTCGGTTGGACCTGATGGCTTCATTATTACATAAGAAAAGTAATCAGATTCATTGTTCCATGTTAATCCTAATATTTTCTCAGTCTTTGGATTGTCAGTAATAATTTTGTCGGAATCGCCTGAATCGGCACACTTAGCTTGGCCCGACTCGGCTGACAATTCCAACGCATTGGACCTCCACTTCCTCAATGTCATCCCCGCAGATGACAAGATGCTGATTAATTCTTCTTTTAATTTTTTACAGGATTCCAGCTCATCTGCTCCCGTTAACAAGTCATCCATATAGAAGTCATTTTCTATGACCTGACTAGCTCTAGGAAAAATTAAATTATTATCCATACCAATTTGCTTTAAGCATCTTGTGGCTAAGAAGGAGGAAGGTGCCAGTCCATAAGTCACAGTCTTCAGACGATAATGCTTGAGCACATCCTGTGGCGACTCGCGCCATACTATCTTCTGTAGGTCCAGGTCATCTTCACACATGTTAATCTGGCGGTACATCTTCTCGATGTTGGCAGTCATGACTATTTGATGTTTCCTGAAATGCAATAGTTGGTTATATAGATCCTTTTGTATAACAGGTCCTGTCATCAAGGCTTCATTGAGGGAGATTCCATTTGAGGTTTTGGCGGAGCCGTCAAAAACGACTCTCACTTTAGTAGTAGTGCTGGATTCTTTCACTACAGCGTGATGCGGTAAAAAATAGGAGTCACGATCCCCTTTTGACTGGTCACACATCTCCATGTGTCCCAATTCTTCATATTCACGCATGAATTTTACATATTGTGTCTTTAACTCGGGATGTGACACAAATTTTCTTTCTATGTTTTTAAATCTTTTTTCGGCAGTGAGCAATGAGTTTCCCAACTGATCAATGCATGCCCGACGCGGTAAACTTACTACATATCTACCGTCATCTTCTCTAGTATGAGTACTTACAAAACTGGCTTCGCAAGCCTTTTCTTCTTGAGTTTGAATTTTAGTGGAATTAATCTCTTCCAATTTCCAAAATTTTTCTATTTGATGACTCAACTTATTTATAGATAAACTGCAAAAATCTGATACAGGCCTTTGTTTGGGGTACACGTTGATAGGACCGGACACAATCCATCCCAGTTGCGTACGTTGAAGCGTTGGTCCTGACTCGAGTTTCAATCTATCGTTGTTTAGCATCTCCCAGAAGCTCTCCGCGCCCAACAGGATGTCGATGGGTGCAGCTATATTGAAGTTCGGGTCTGCCAGCTCCAGTCCTGGTGGTATTTTGAACTCTTTTTTCGCCATTGTCACTTGTGGTAAATTGGTTGTAATTTCCTGTAAAATCAGACATGATATTTCGCGTTTATAATCCCTATTAAGCGAAGTCATCTCCACTGAAATTCTCTTTTTTATGTGTGTGATATTATTATGGATCCCAGACACGGGTTTGTTTATCCATTCACATGGTAAATTTAATTTATTAGCAAAATCAGCTCTCATAAAATTACTCTGCGCACCAGAGTCAATCAGGGCGCGAGCTTTAAACATTTTATTGTTGGCCCCCACAATTCCTATGTAGGCGGTTGACAATAATATTATTTTTTCTGCCTTTTCCGATGCAGAAAAATTCGACACTATAACCTCGTTATTAGCATCCATATTTGAGGTCTCCGGCGGAGGTACCTCCTTGTGTAATAGAGTATTGTGGCTATACTTGCCACAAATTTTGCAGGTTAGGTTTGTCTTGCAACTCTGTGCCTGATGACCCAACCTCAAACATTTAAAACACGCCCGGATTGATTTCGTAGCATCAATCCTATCCTGTAATTTTAATTTTAGAAATTTTTTGCAAAAATAAATTTGATGACCTTTATCATTACAATAAATGCAGTTGTTTGCCTTTATTGCCAAGAATACCGATGAATCTTTTTTGTTATTATTGTTGCCTATTTGCATTTTATGTAGGTTAGAAGATTTTTTCTCTGAAGCATTCATAAGCTCCAATACTTGTGCCCTAGCAGATAAACATTTTATGAATTCCTTTAATGTAGGTAATTCACCTTGCAATGTATATTGTTCCCAATTTCTCCGGGTAGCTATATCCAATTTATTTGAAATTATGTAAATAATCAAAGGATCCCAATGATCTACTTTAACTCCAATGTTTTGTAACGCTTTCAAATTGACATTAGTTTCATCAATTAAATACCTTAATGCTATAGGCTCTTCATGTTTCATATCCTTTAATTGAAATAGAGTTTGGATATGTTTATGTACGGTAGCCCTGAGATTCGCAAATCTGTCGTGCAACAATTCCCAAGCCGATAGGTAGTTTAATTCCGAAACTTCTAGATTACTAATTATTTTCAATGCGTTCCCTTTCAGCGCAGATTGTAAGTAAAAGAATTTTTGGACGTTGCTCAAGGAACTGTTATTATGAACCAAAGTTTTAAAGGTTTCAACGAAATTTACCCAATCTTTTTGATTCCCATCGAATTCCCTCAATTGGAGAGTTGGGAGTTTGATGTCGACTCTACCCTCGTTAATTGAGTCCATCGCCCCTTTAGCAGTAGCAAGGACTGAAAAATATTGATTTTCAAACGTCTCGCGCTGAATAGAATTTTCCAGTTCCTCATCCGATAAAATTTCAATTTCGTCCTGTATAGATTCGAATTGATCTAACAATGGCTTTATTCGGTCGTACCTCAGTTTAATTTCAATCGCGGACAAGGAGTTTATAGAATCCGCGAAACGCGTCAATTTCCCCTTAATCACGCCTCTCTTGGCTATTAAAGATTTGATATTATCCATTTTGTGTACAAATACCTTTTCGTAGCTTAATCCCTGATAAAATGTGTTCCGACAATGCGTATTTATTTATTTGAGAAGCTACCCGCCTGAAAGACAACAACGACAATATTCCTGGCAATTATTAATTGAGAACCTAATGTTCAATCATTAATTGAAAATCATGAGTTGCATAAAATCTTTACGTGGGTAGTGATTTTATTTTTTACAATACAATATTTATGGGATTAATCTTGTTAAAAAACTACGAATGAGTTCTGTATGGATGTTAAAGAATGGGTATGGGTGGGAAGGCACTAAAAACTTATCTCATTTCCGATGTGAATCCAGTCTTCCTTTGTTCATCTTTGTGATTCCGGTAATTGTAATATTGGTCATCTGTATTAATTGGCAGCTGGTTCTTGTTTTTTTTTTTATATTATTGCAGTCCTCTGATTGCAATCCGGATCGTAAGGCCCATGTTCAAAATTGATAGGGGTCCTTTTAAATAAAATAATTATCCTTGCAAAAAACTTCACTGTTTATTTCACTTGGACATGTTATAAATGTATTATAATACGGTGTCAATACACCGGGCCAAACACTGGCAGTTGTTTACTGTTAAAACTTGCGTTGGGAAGAAGCAATAATAATGGGATGCTAGCACTTTTATAACATAAAAACCTGCACACATTTAAAGAATCTACGATTATACATTTTGACATTCGAAAGCATCTACAAAAAAAAATGGCTTCCTCCATAGTATGTACTTGGTAGTTAAAACAGGCTGCGAACACTCAGCGTCCAGCCAAGCCTCGCACCATTCGAAATATCAACGTCTGGGAGCTTGCTCAAGCAACCCATAGGTGCTGGTAGTATCTCAATTTTTAACACAGGTGAGATGTATTTTATGACCGAACACATTTAATGATTTCATATAATTGGGAGATAACAAGAAAAACTGAATTATTAAATCACAATATTCGTATTCTGTTAAAAAATACAAAAAAAAATATTTTTTACTTATTTTTTTTACTATTAGCTAAACTAACTTAAGCTATTTTAGCTAAACTAACTTAACCTATTCAAACATTTTTTTATATATTTTTTATCATCACTCTTAACCCGTCTGCTTGGTTCAATATATTCGCACCTCACAATCACTTTTGAAACTGTCACTTTGGATCGAGATTGTAAAATATCTATGCAAGATAGCCTTCATATTTTAAAGACAATAAGAAGCATTATTTTGTTCTCTTTCTGATTAAAAGTAAAATACATATGTTTGCATGAGAGGAAGAGAGATATATAGCTTTTAAAATGTAAGGTCGCTCGGGACGTTTTTGGTCTTATGAACGTATAATGCGATAACGTCTTTTGGGATGTATTTATTCCTAAACAAGCAGACAGATTAATGACCTTTCTGAGGTGGTTCTGAGTTGGTTTCATTCTGAGTTGGCCGGTCACCAAGGCTCTCAACTTGCGATCCGGAGATCGCGAGTTCGAATCCCGTCGTGCACAAGTAAATTTTATTTGATTAATTCGTGTTATTTCACAATTTAATCATTTAAAAATAATATAAGGTATATTTGCGGCACGTTCCAGAGTAGAAGGTACTCAGTATCACCCTGGCGTAAGACCACAATTTAGAATGGTTTTAGCCGTGTTTGGTGACCAGATCTGAATGGTCAGGTAGTTCCTCACCTTCCTCTTTCCCGTCCCACTACATTTGACCCATGAGACTAGGATGGACTTCATATTCTCACTGGCGGTCTAGAGAAGTTCGGACTCTTGTGCGGTATTCGAATATCAAAACTACTTCTTACGAAAAGGTAATTTCGTCGTTTTCTCAATATTGGCGGAGTAAAGAAAACACATAGTTTATCTGTTGGATATCCATTGTTATTTTTTATTGATAAACTAATGTTTAAGACACGATTTTTATGCGTAGCACAATGGGTAATAATTATTATAAGTAATAATTATTAGCCTGAAGCACTCATCTACATTACAAAAGATACATGGAAATCAGAAGGACGCGGGTTCAAGTCCCGTCGGCGGCATGTACCTATCTTTTCTCGGGAGATTTTTTCAACGTAGATCAGGCTAATAATTATTACCTATAATAATTTGTACCCTTTGTGCTATGCATAAAAATCTTGTCTTAAACAATAGTTTTTCAATTAAAAATAATAATTAATATTTGATGAGTTAAAGTATTTCACCAAAAAATGTAGACACAATTTGTCTCGACGACACCTAGTGGAAGATTTAGTACTTTTTTTTTTTTTTTTTTTAAATTATTATTAAGTTAAAAGAAATATAATATTTCGCTTTCTTAACTTAAATACAGAGCACATAAAGTATAGTAGTACAAGTATAGAAGTACTAAAATAAAATTAAAACTAATATTTTTAATTTTGTTCCAACATCTTAAGTTTAAATAATTTTTTTAAAGGTTTTTATACTTACAATACCTTTCTCATATAAAATAAAGTTGGTTGTTTGCAGGTGGAAAAATGTAATAAGCAGTAATTGTTGAATGAAACACTTAGTATCTATTGAATTATTTAGCGGGCAGGAGATAAGCCGACGTAGCTCAGTGGATAAGAGCAGTTGACCGGAAATCTGAAGGACGCAAGTTCGAGTCCCGTCGGCGGCATGTATCTTTTCTCGGGAGATTTTTCAATGTAGATGAGTGTTTCAGGCTAATAATTATTACTTATAATAATTGTTACCCTGTTGGAAATCACTTATCTCTTTCAGTTTATTCCGCGTACGTGGGATGTGATCCACAATCCTCTAATTACGAGTTTATCGTAACGTTAATAGTTAAATCCTAACACGACAATTACAACATAACGGTAGGTAATGGCAGGCTCTAAATAACGCATTTCGTAAAGCAGAGCGCGTGTTTTATCTCTAATAATATTACGATCATGGCGATATTCACGGTATTTCTGTTGAAGGCAATATTATGAAAGTTATTGTTATGGAGATATTAATTACTTACAGTTTGTACCTAATATCATATTTTGTACATGTTCGTGATTCTGTTTAAGGCATATTTTCAGGTATAAGATGAGTAATGTGAATTGCACGATTACAATAATATAATTAAATTAGTATGGTTTTCAGTTGCTTTCTTATCTTCTTCCCCTTTGGTAGGGGAGGCTGAGATGCTAAATAAGTAGTTACTCGAGCGTTGTGGGGACCTATTTATTATTATAGATGCTGAATAGAAAAAAGGTTTAAATGATGTATGACTTAGCAGTGGTGGGGGGAGCGAGTATAAATTTTCAAAAATGTAAAAAACAATCGTCACAATGACATACTACGCCCTACGTGTTTTTCTGGTAACGGAAAGATATTAATCTGACGACGACTTGTTTTGGGGGGGGGGGGGTGGCCATATGAAGAGGTAGAAAATTGAAAAAAAAAATTATTCGAGCTCGTCACATATTCAGTAGGAATGAAGTGAACCCTAAAATATGTCATATCAAAAGACTGACGATTTGGACGTGACCAAAACTCATGGCTGATGAATGTAAAAAAAAATCGAGCTCGTCAGATTTTTATACAGACGGTTCAGCTTGATGTCCTTTTTGTGCTGACCTATAATCTGACAATTATGTGGAGGGATTTTCTTAATCTGAAAGTTTTAATTTTTTTTATTACTGGCAATTAACAAAAAATAATATACAATTATGAAAAGAAAAACGCTTAATTAAACTTCTTAAAAATTTCACTTATTAATGAACAGACCAAAGCGTTGTACATCTACGAACACGAACGCGCGGCCTAAAGGTCTCTGCCCACTACACCGTTCCATACCATGACCGTTCTATGAACGTATCAGCCACGAAATAAACACGCTGCGCCCTACTATACTCACTAGAACGTGCCAACACCGTATTATACCCGTACGTATTGGGTATAGTGACCGTATGATACCCGTATACACCGCGGTTAGTGTCCGTACCATCCCCGTTCAATAGGTGTACGGTGCCCGTTATATTATTTCGCCTGTGTTTTCGTGTCGGACTGACGCGTCAGGAGAAGCATAGTGTCATATCATTAAAATATCTGGATATAAACACAAAAAATGAACACAAATCATGAACTGACGGAGTGGCAACGCGTTTAGAAAGGGGTTAGAACGGGGATCATACGCGTATGATCCCCGTTCTAACACCGTCGCTTGCCATGCATATAGCGGACCGGCACCTGCAAAATATTGTCATCGAGAATTCGCCGTCAGTCCGGTCATGGTATGCGACGGTGTTGGTCGGTGACGGAACTGCAGCTTTGACGGCTAGTGGGCAGCTTTTCATACTGATCGATACAAAGAATATTTTTTTGCATGCGCCGCTACGGTTACGGTCATGGTATGGAACGGTGTAGTGGGCAGAGACCTTAAGGGTTAATCCGGCTCTGCGACAGAATATAAAGCAATTGCCCGTGGGGCCACGTGCAACGCACGACTCCACAGTAGGCAGTTCTGAGATGCTGTACGCACCACACTTTAGCGATGATTTTAGCTTCTTCGGCTTGTAGAAATCGTCAGATTATATTATTTCCGTGATCTTTATATTATTTCCTTCAAAAATAAAAATAAATGAACCGCGCTCGAGTATATCCACGTGACGTTTTTTTTTTGCAATTTTGTGACTCGCCAATTTTCTTATGTCCCGTTCAAACCGTCAGATTACTGAAATGTAAACTTTTCTGCATGTAATTAACTCACATTTTAATTAATTTTACTTTTTTACTAATCTGATCGGTTGTCCTAGATCATAGGTTCTAAACGTGGGCGTTTCAGACCTTAAGGGGGGCGCTAGAAACCAAGAGAAAATTGGGGGGCGTTTCAGACTTTCATGGGGGGCGGTAGGAGGCCCAGAGAAACCCATCCCACCTCATCCCATCCCATTGGGGCCATCCATAAATTACGTCACGCCTTAAGGGGGGGGGGGGGGGATAAGTGTGACAAGGGGCATTGGTCATGAGATTTGTGACATCACATGCACAAAACGACCGCGACACATGCGACTGCCACAAAAATATTTTCTCTATCCCATTTTTTTTATTTTTTTTTTTAAATTTTCTTTATTCATTTTGTTTATTACAGGATTGTTTTACATGGTATTTCGGCTACCAAGCTAGGCAAATGCCCGTATTATGGTAGTCGAGATTCATAAGATATTAAGTATATAATATTAATAATCATCCATATATATGTAGATGAAAGTACAAACATATAGCATATATATTATACTAGTGTTAGGTACATGATCACATACAGGAAAGGAGTTTAACTAGGTGAATCTTATATAAATAAAAATAAAATAGAATAACAAATAAAAATAAAAGTAACCAAATAATAATATTTTAAGGATAATATAAATAAAAAATAAGAATATTACGCCCCATCCGTTGTGGCAAATGTAACCCCATCTTGGTATCCCACTACGCCCCCTTCGTCTTGGTATCCTGTTACACACACACCCAATCCCCATGCGTCGTGTTGTGGTAAGTAAATATGATAGTGAAGACAATTGACGAGTTAGGGGGGCGCTAAAAATAAAAAAAATTCTCAAAGTGGGCGGTGGGCAAAAAAAGGTTGAGAATCTATGTCCTAGATGCACCCACCAATATTAAAGGTTCATATATAATAATAATAATAAATTTTGACAACTTATATAGCGCTGTTTTTGCGAAAAATCGCCTCAAGAGCGCTGTACAAATTAGCATGGATTTTACATTAGAAGTCCATAACAGGGTCGCGAGGTATCTCCCCTCAGTTATTCTGACGCGCTTGAGTAAATCCCGAAATCTCTGCTTGACCTCCCCTACTATTTGGCTAATTCGGGTTGATGACCTATTGCTTAGATAAGGCGACTCTTATTACGACAGCCCTGTGCTAATTCAGCGGCCTCCATACATTGCAAACCGAGCCTCTCCACGCACAGCCTCCGGAGATGCTCTCTCAACTTTACCTGGGGCGGCACATTAGACGTTCTTCTCTGTGAAATTTCAACCAGTGGTTTTAAGTTACAATTTTGAATAAACGTGAATTATTACTGAGAGAATATCGAAAACATTTGAGAAAATAATATAATTAACATCACATTATAATACGGAAAAGGAAACCACAAAGGTGCTTTTTCTTGTAATTATGTCTCGGGAATTGTTGTCTACAAATATACAAATAATTAAAAAGATTTAGAAAAATCAAGCCGCAAATTAATTCAACATTTCAACGCAGCTGCTAAAACATAAATTAAATAACAAATATTCTGCCAGTAAGGGTGTGTAATGCCCTGGAAACAATTACATTTTAAATTGAATTATGCCCGTTCCAAGATGTTGTCAGAACCAAAAGGCTACACATCAGTTTTAATCGCTTTTAAAGCGTTATAACATTTCTAAGAATAAGAAAAATTTTTTTTTTTAACTTTTTCAGGTCGAACGTAATAATACTTCCTCTGGTGCCCCGTCATTAAGGGTTAGCTAACATCGGTATCCCGGCTAGACTCCGTGGAATTGCATTCTTACCAGCCAGGTAAGTATCGACGTCATGACGTGCAGTATTTTCTTTTATTATATATTCCATTAAATCTACTAAGAACCTTCACGTACCTGAAGGTAAAATATATGTAAGATTCGAAGGGGGACCATTGGGGTCCGCCATAAAATCGCGATGCGACCGCAGGAATACTTGGATAAATATCAATTACTACATATCGTTTTAACTGGACGTCACCCATCTTCGCACAGCAGTTTTTTTCTACATTAACTCAATTCACGAATAATATTCCTCAGAGCCTATATTATCTCTGAAGATGTGGAGGGACTTCTTGGGGAGAGGAAGGAGTGAACGTGGGTCTTGAAGAGACCCATGTTGTAAGAGGGAGGAAACACAGAGGCCGGCAAACGCCAACCGCATTCGTTTGTTGGGCGCGCATTTAGCGTGTTTCCCGACTAAGCACCCGTGACGAAGGGAACAACGACTCTAGTTCCTCGGAGCATATTTCATTGTTATGCCGTTAGGACAAGGATAGCATACGTACTACCTACCTAGAGGAATATATCAAACGGATCGCTTGTTTGTGCATCGAGTCGAGGGTTTTTTCAGGCTCCAGAAAAGAGATGGCTGCCAAATTCAACAATGGGGTGCACTTGAAATTCGTGCAGGGTCAGCAGTTATATGTCATTAAAGTATCTGCGGGCCCTGTACAATTCGCCCAGCATCTGAGAGGTTAAGTTAACTCTGACTAAATCATGTAATACAAAACGGTAACAGAGATAGTACAAAAACGAGCGTAACTCAAAAAATGTGTTTTATTGTAGCTCTTTCTAGTAAAATGTACCTTTTACGAGCGCACTCGAGGCTTGTCTGCTGCGAAGAAATTTTTTAAAGCGTTCTGTTTTTTGTGGGGGGGGGAAGGTGCTTAAAAATATTATTAAAAAAATATATAACTAACAAACGTCGATTCCAAATTTATAAGTTTTATGAACAAAATTAACTTGTATATTATTGATATTATTGATCAAAACTTTAATTGGAACTCCCAAGTGGAAAATGTGAGCAACAAATTTAAAAAACTTACATATTTTTTCAAAACAATAAGAAACATTTAAGATAAAGAACAGCTAATAAAAATAAGTATGAATTAGCCCAATCTCATCTACAATATGGTCTTATCGTATGGGGAAGCTCATGCGATTCCACTATAAAACTAGTCCTCATAGCACAAAGGGTAATTTTGAAAATTATACTTAGAGTTCTCATCAGAACCCCTACAGACTATGATAAGTTTTAAGATTTTCACGGCCAAAAGCATTTTCGTTGTTTGTTTTTGGGATGTTATGCCGTGTTGCGCTACCTCCTTCTTTAGCCAACGTTTCGGACATCGTTGCAGTGTCCATCATCAGGGCAGATCCAGCAGATCACACATCTACCGGACACATCTACCGGATCTGCCGTTGCAGTGTCCATCATCAGGGCAGATCCGGCAGATCCGGTAGATGTGTGATCTGCTGGATCTGCCCTGATGATGGACACTGCAACGATGTCCAAAACGTTGGCTAAAGAAGGAGGTAGCGCAACACGGCATTACACCCAAAAAACAAATAACGAAAAAACCCTACAGACTATGTTTTTAAAGCGCTGAATTAAATGTCTTTGAAACAATTATATGCAAAAGATATTCTAATGTACGCATTCAAAAACCAGGATAACTTTACACAGATAAACTCGAGCCGATTCACAAGATCTACATAACGACATACATTCCACCAACCTACGACTAAAACGACTTTTGAATAAAGAAATATACAACACTTCTCTATAAAATTATTAAATTTTCTCTCTCTTGCAATAAAAACCATTAAAAAATAACTGACTTCAAAAGAAGCATAAAAATATGGATTATGGACATGGGAAGAAACAATAGAGAACTCCAGTCCAATTTTTTTTATTTTTTTTAATGAACAATGACCTTCTAACTTAAATAACTCCATTTTAATTTTTATTTTTAGAGTTAGTTTTAATAGTTAAAATAATTGTCAAAGTTTTAATTTTTCAAGATCCCCCTAAGATCACCGTATGTACGGTGAATCGTGTGACGTCATCACTCCTGAAAAATTACTATAGGATTGGGCAATCAGCTGATCAAGTGCCGCCATTTTGAATAGCGTTATTCGAAGCATTCTCCCTAGAAGTAGCATTACTATTTTTTTGTGCAGTAGTTTTTCAATATTTTAAATAATAGAGATAAACTAATAGAGATACCTCTATTTTTGACACTGAATTATTTAGGCTTAAATATTTTTTCAATAAACACAACGACTAAACCTCTATAAACAGTATGAAATAACGAATAACATGAAATGTTGTTAATACTGATGGCTTATGTCATACCTACATAATCTAAGACTTCAATACTCAGCACTAACCATTCAGTAATACCAACTTTACAGTGTGTTTTTACGAGAGGTTTAAAAATAAACTTTTTAATATTTTTTTAAGAACTCTACGTTTAATATTATGAAATAAAACTTATATATTCAGAATCAGCGTTTATTGGTCTACATGAACATATTTTTTTTAAAGCCATAATATTTTTCACTCGAGTCCCTTACTATGCAACCTAACAAAGATTAGTGATTATATTGTACTTTAAGATTTAACTTTATAATTTTCCTTGGTGATATTTTAACATAGGTATTTACTTATATTTCAAACAAGAAAACTTGTAAAAAGTGTCCTTAGAACGGGGTACCCCAGTAAGGACACATCAAAAAAACTGTAAAACAAAAAATATGAATAAATAAATAAATAAAATAAATGTGTTTTTGTATTATATTGTACGGCTATTTCTTTATTTTCGTATGAACGTTACGTAGTCTTATTTTCAAATGGCAGCTACAGTACTGCACACCGCTCTGCAAGACTAAAACATACAAAAAATAGTTCTTCTAACAAAATTTACAATTTTAAAAACGTCCCTGACACCATTCTAAACCATTGAAAAGTATTGCTTGGAGATTGAGAGATTGACAACTAATGCGACGTATTTGATTCAAAATAGTAATAAACATAATTTATACTCAGTAATAATAATTCTTATGTATATTTTGTAACATTTTATACATGAAATAATTTTGCACATTTGTATCTATATTTTAAATTAAAGATTTAGGTACCGCTATAAAAAATGTGTTTGAGTGAATAGGGGGTGTTATTCATTTAGTTCTAAAAAAAATCTTTAACTATTATTGTTTTTTTTTTATTATTTCGTTTTTGTTCTCCGTGTATTTTTTTTTTCATTATACCTACCTAAATACATATGTACATTTCCAAAATAATTTTACATATTTTCTAAAAACAGTAAAATGTAAACATAAGGTACGAGTAATATTGTAATAGTTAGCAATAAGTAAATATAAAATAGACAAAATTAGGTAATGCCTGTGTCTGGGTAATGTACACAAAAATGTTTTATTACATTAATTTATATTGTTTTTGCTGTTTTGAATTCGTTAAAGTTATTGTCAATGAATCTTACATTTTATGGCAATTTATTATAGAATTTTGTTCCTAAGTTCCTACCAAGGATTACCTATTTGTAGTTCTTTTGACCCATTGTACCATTGACATATTTTTTACTACACTTTTTAAATTATAATAAAATTGTTTTTTCATTATCATCTGGATTTACTCATTTCATCATTATATTTGTTTAGTGTGTTTCATCGTACACCGCAGCCCGTATCCACAATGCTTCTTTATTGTGGATACAACATTTGGTTTAGTCTCCATTTGGTTTAGTTACAACATTTGGTTTAGTCTCCATTTGGTTTAGTTACAACATTTGGTTTAGTCTCCAGGTTTTCAAAACTCTAAAAACATGCAAAAGTAATGTTTGTAAGGTAATAACCAAGTAATAACTAATAACGATTCTCGAAATACAATATGAAAATTTTCCACCCCCAACAGAGTGAGTGACTTTGCGTCTGCACAGCCAGAACAAACTATCCCTCCCCTGTTTGATTAGACAGTCGATACGCCGCCGCCCGCGCCGTCATAAAACATCGCGGGCGGTAGACCTATTACCTAGTGCTAGGGGGAGGGGGAGGGTGGTGCGGTTGGGCTGGGTGGGGGCGGTAATGGGGGCGGAGTGCTTTCCCCGACTCTGACAGCAACAGGCCGGCCGGCGTTCGGTGACAAGATCAACACACATACGTGCAAATATGGCGTATCGCTGATTGCTCCAACAACCTTCTAACAGAAATTGTGGTTACAACCGTTCTGTCAGCGGCAGAACCGTTCGAATTTAATAATAAAATTAAAAAGGATTTTTGGTGTGGTCCGCGAGGCTTTTTGGTGCCGCCCGCGAGTACTTTTGGTGCGTCGAGCCAAAAAAAAAAACAAAAAAATTAATCGAGTATTTTTTTTAAATTAGTTAAAAATAGTGATAAATAAAATTTAAAAAATGATGAATTCACAACAATTTATGAAGGCTAATCTTAACTGAAGATGATAAACCTTTGTTGAAGGCTGTAAACATGCGAACAAATAAAACCGTCTTCGATCGAGTCCTGGGTTTAATTTTGAACCTGGGGAAATGCACACAGATTCACTCTTCAAGTTAAAACCAGGTTTGTTTTCGAAATGCCGGATGAATTTCGAAACCATTCGAAAGGTCCGAATGGAGTCTAATATTCAGAAGAAAACCATTTGCTTGTTCTGTTATTAAAGTTTACTATTGTCTAAGCTTGAGAATTTTTAATCATGCTCAATCTTAAGTTAAAACGAGTCTTGTGTTTGAAAAATAATACACAAATTCGAGATGCGAATTGCAAGAACAAGATGTCCGGTCTCGCAGTTGTAATTTTTTTTTAAATCCACTTGAAAATCCGTTCAGTAGTTTTCGAGTTTATCGCGAACAGACAGACAGACGAAGCGGGGGACTTTAAATTATAATATGTAGAGATAGAGATGTAGAGACATTGGAACACGAAACGCGCCCACGAGGCCCTTATATTCTTTATTCCAAAAATCCCTAATGTACTAGAATACATTACATTAGAATACATTAAAGGTTACTCGGTTGTTTAGCAGCTAGCTTTTCCATCATGGTTTGCAGTTGCTGACAATAGACATCTGCCGTAATCGTCTGGCCGGATTTAAGAAAGCTGTAGTGAACGACCCAAAAAAAAAAGAAAACACAACTGTGTTTTCTTTTGCGGCACCGTCGCCATACACATCATTAATCCTTCGAGCCGTTTCTGCAGCACTGGTGCCACGGTGGAACTCGTACTCGTGAATAACGCGATATTTCAAGTTTTCCATTTTGTAAACTAAGTGACGCAAAGAAAAAAAAACAATTAAGGAAAAAACACATGAATTGTAATTTTCGAAACACAAATACATGAGTAAATAGGTGTATAAATTTGAATTTGGAATTCCTAACCAAAGAGAAGCTATTTGTGATCAAAGTTGCCAGAACGGCAAAACGCCAATTTCATATCGGATTGATGAACTACCTATGAGATGGCAAAAGTGCATAGATAGCAATGGTACATACTTTGATAAAATAAATATATTATATTAAAAAAAAATCGACTTTATGTTCCTCCCATACAAAACGCCAATTTCATATGTAAGGACCTAATATATGGAAATTGGAACGATACCGGTGGGGGACTCTGATGGCTCGGCAGCAACCACTGATTTTAACTAAAAACCGTTTAAACTGTTTTTAGTGCAAATATTGAATCGAAGACTGGCAACCTATTCGTTCGGGATCTGGGAACCAAGACAGCGTACCCAAACAACCCTCCGGCCCAGGCCGGTCCGCAGCGCCTCCCACCCCTGCCGAGAAGGGTACGAACGACCTTCATCTGGGTTGTCGTCCCTTAAAATATGAAAATAAAAGTACTTGACTTCAAAAACTCTTACGGGTTTACATGTTATATGTTATGAAATCCATTTCATAATACAATAATAGCGAAACTCAATCGAACATCTTAAACAAAACAATTAGAAAAAGATAAGGCACATCTGGGACTAGAACCTTGATGTGAACCCTTATCTTTTTCTGATTTCCTCGAATCTGGGGTTCGGTGTGTCCAGGAGAGAAGGACGTATGAATCCATCTCTCCCACTGCAGTGCAAGTCGATGGGTCGAGGGAGTCGGGCTAGAGAGGTTAAAAGGTCTACTTCAACCAGTCTCTTCGTTCCGGCCCGCCACGCAGTGGATGGGCAAAAGCATCCGCCCCGAGACCTAGACAAATCTCACCCCATGTAGTCGAGCACCCCTGCTAAGCCACCAAATGTAGCGAACCACTGAACTATGGCAGAGGTGTGGTTTATTCAATAAACGGTTCTCAGGATGGCGGTACCCGTTCTCGCCTCTCAAATTGTTTTGAAGAGCAAATGATCAAAATTTCACCAAAACTGTAGATTTGTATAAAAATCAAACTCCGGCTGCCACAGACAAACTTCTTCATATAAAAAGCTGAAATGAACCCGGCGTTGCTCGGCGTTATGGTTTGGAGTAAAATTTTGGGGTTACAGTTTTAACGTGGAAGTAAAAAAATTTGTCAATAATTAAACCAGTAAATTTTTGTAATTAAAAATAAATACAAGTGCTGGAGGACTTAGCCAGCCGAGAAATCGAACACCGACGTATGGGTGGGACCCAAACGCGATGCCAACTCTGCTACTGACCGGTGACTTTGATTGACTTCACATTTCTTAATTCAAATGCACCTCAATTTATTTATTTATTTTATTTATTTGTTTATTTAGTACAAGATTGTACATTTACACAATTTATTAAAAAAATTTGACTGCCCAACTAGGAGTATTCCCGTTTTAGGACAGTCAAAATATTATGGGTATAAACATGTGGAACATGATTTGTACAAAAAAAAAGAAAGAAAATTGATGAAATGAAAAGACGAAATAAATAGAAGAGAAAGAAATAATTAAAAACACTTTGTTTTTACCACAATAAACTTTATTTAAAAGTCAACATGTTTCAGGAACGATGTTCCCTTCATCAGGACATAAAATGTACTAAATACTAAATGATCAAACATAGAACGGCGTGGGGGGTAGAAATGGAAGTAGTGGGGGAGGAGAAAGGTGGAAAGGGGAGGTGCTTAGAAGATCAACAAGAAGGGAGGGGGGGGGGGTGGAAAGGGGGTGCTTAGAAGAACAAAGACAAAAAATTACAATGGAAATATGTTTAAGATAGGGTTACTCACAAAATTAATTTGATTGTTAATAATATTTAAATTTCTATTGACATTTTTGCTAAATTTGAAGAAGAAGAGAAAGAATATAAAATAAAATAAAAAAAGTTTAAAACATAGTAACTGTTATTTGTTTAGCATAGTTATTAAAATAATATTAATTTAAAAATGAAAAGGTAAATAGGTAACATATAGGCAACTTAATTAGGTTATCATCATGATATTCTGGACTCCTTGTTGATGGATCCAGATTCCTCTGAATAGGTTGATCTCAGTTCAGGGTGATTACAATAATAAGACTTAGGTAGTCTATTGTGGTTAATTCCGAGATTGTGTACAGTGGTGCTTCGTAGGAAGTCTAATGGCAAAGAGGACAATGGACTGCAATCACACACTTTTATAAGTTTCTCATGCTGTCTCACTCATACACGCATGTCTCTTTCGTACTGCAAGATATACGTTCACCACACTTAAGAGGAATTAAGAGGATTAAAACATTTAGGTAACTTATGTATGTAACTTATGTATGCATTGCATATTATAGTCCTATAATTTTACCACACATAATTATCTGATTCCTTTGTCTTTCTCATGCATCCTCACTTTTTTCTACCATTCACTTCCACTACATAATTCAATATTCTTTTCAGCTAAATGAACGGTGCATTCCCGGTCTGCCATTTTGTGTAATTTCATTTCAAGAAAAATAATAAAAATAAAAAAGAAAAAAATGATAAGTAGATAATAAATGATTATGTGAAATATGGAAATAAAAGACTTAAAAATTCACGGATCGTCCCTTAATATCATCCGCATCAATCAATCTTTGACTGAAGAGCAGAACCACGAGCTTGCTCGCTTCGAGCTTCGGGCTTGCTCGCTTCGAGCTTCGAGCTCCACCTTTGTTGTGTTTTTTAGCTTGTTTGTCGAGGAAGTCGAATAATTTTTTTTATGTCGCCAACGTTGCCCGTGCTCTGTGCATTTTTTTTTCGAATTCGAATAATCCATAATCGGAAATGATTCTCTTATTTTGAACATCAAGTGTACATAATTTCATGACAATGTATCAAAATTCTGCTAAGGTGTGGGAAAAGAGGATGGGTGTAGATTTTTTAAATTTGATATAAACAGTGACCTTCCTCTTCCGTTTTGGAGGTCAAGTGTACAAAGTTTCATCAACATCGGAATAAAATTGTAGATTTTGAATACAAATCAAATTCCCGCCACGCACCCGCCCGCCAGCCTGCTCGCCAGCCCGCCCGCCACAAAATCAACTATGTGTATTAGAAGATAGGGAACGTACCCATACAATGTGACCTATTCAGGGGGGGGTCTTCAAAATACCACGCTTGGTTCAAATGAGCGGCGGGGGGCTTAGGTTTTTGGTCACCAGTGGCGGGGGGAGAGGGGGGGGGGTTAAAAATTGCAAAAAGTTGGTAACATAGTATGGGTACGTTCCCATAATGTTGTGCGGCTGACAGCGCAATCAGCAACCATTCACTGCATAGCTTCTTGAAGCACCGCAACGAAACATCTCATTTGAATATGCATATTTAAAGTGTTTCATGACCAAACAGATCGGTAACAAAACACAACACCCTTGAAAAGTGGTATAAAGTCTTTAAAATATTTGATAAAACTAACCTAACGTAGTTGGGTTATTTCATTAGCTTTCTAACACCAATATTCTTGCCAACTCAGAATTAAGTCAACTCAACACCTCTTTGAAAAGTCATTAAAGGCTTTAAAAAAAAAATTATTTCAAAATAGCCCACAACCTTAACCTAACGTAACCTATTCAACCAATTTTATATATATTTTGCTCATCACTTTTAATGACTTTTCACAGGAGGATCTGAGTTGGTTTCATTCTGGGTTGTCCGATCACCATTTAAAACCGGAGACAAATCTTTAGATGAAAATTACAATATAATACAATTGTAGATATAGAAAGCTTTTGAAAAGTTAATTCACCAAAAAAATACTTACACTGTAGGAAAACTTTATCTCAGATGCTTTTGCTAATAGACAACAAGTTGACTCGATTTATACGGATTTCAGTAAAACGTTTGATAAGGTTTGCCATAAAATCCTTATAAATTAATTGTCAAAACTAGGAATAAATGATAAATTATTATGCTAGATTAAATATTATTTATCAAAACGTGTACTAACTGAAAGTAAGCTACTAGCGGCGTGCCTCAGGGTTCGCACTTTGGTCCAATATTATTTAAACTATTTTTAAATGACGTCCGTATTCTCTGATGTAAACATATTATTATTTGCTGTTGACTTGAAACATATAAAACCATTATAAATACGTTTGACTGCTGGTCCCGACAATCTAAATTTATAAAATTCGCAGGGTAGTTAAGTATTCATACAAAATCCGATCGCTAAACGGTTATGTTAATACAGATACAAAACCTTTTTGTTATTTTTCTCTATATCATGTCCATCTTCCTTTAACTTCAACTAGCCCACTCAATATTAAAACGATGCTAAAAACTACTGTTTTAATTGCATGTTAAATAAATTAAACAATAATATCTTAAATAATTTAGCCACTTAGAACCGCATTAACCTTTAACTAACAATACTTATTCAATATTTTTTTAAATTTTTTTATTACATTTGATTTATGTTATTACGTATATATAATGTATGTGTTATAATTTTTAATTTAAATTTTTTTATTTAAAAAAAAATATATATATTTTCTCTTCCCTTTACTCACGAGTAGTTACACTCTCGTAAAGGTTATATATTATATACATATATATGTTTATACTGTTTCTAATCAATGTTGCATGTTAGTATTTAATGATTTGAGTTTAATCCGATTGTAACCTGAAATGTAAGTACTCATGTTTATATTATTACATGTATATGTATATAAAATCTAATAAAAATTAAAAAAAAAAAAAAACAAATGTTTTGTGCCTTTGGGAGTCCATAAAGAACAATTTGAACAGTGTTATCGTCCCTTTACCTGTAAAACAAAAAAACCAAACTTGAAACCTTTATTGATTCCCGGAATTACAACAAAAATAATTTTTTTTTTTTTTGAATTTTATCAAAATGAAAATAGCGACAAAATTCAATGGTAGGGGTACATTTTTTGGAAATTTCTAAAATACATTTGCACAATGGCCAAAGTCAGTTCGGATTGTTGGAGTATATTCACAAAAGTTTTATATTTTCGCGCCCAAATAAAAATAAAAATTGGGGGATTTTTCTATACGGACCATACGATTTTAATCATTCATTCATAAAGAGATCACAGAAAGATTTTCAACGAATGGAATGTAGGTAAAAAAAAAATATTGCATTGTAATGATACACGGTTTAAATTTATATTTCCACGACATGCGTAAAATGTTGGATTTTAGAACGAGGGTGGTTTACTTTGTTTGCGTGTTTACGTTAACGTTTTTCATTCGCTAAAAAAACTATTCTATGACAGTTGGCCCTTTGGCACACTTACATATAATATAAAGTCGGCTTAGGGAAAATACGAAATTACATAAATACCTAATTACACAAAATATAACTCATTCTCCCAGGGATTGCAGAGAAGATGGACCGCCGAATCACAAAAGTATAAAACATATTTTCATTCAAATCCTTCAAGAACAAAACTACTTGTCCATAATACTGTCTGTATATGTATATATTAGCGTATAGGTAAGTACAAAAAATCGACACAAAAATAAATTCGTTTGATATTAATACCAAACTTATTATTGAAGGTATTTTATAGGTTTCGTTTCGGTTTTAGGTTTGGAATTGGTAAATAATGTACAAAAATTATAGATTTCTTATTATTTTAATTTCGGAGGGCCAACTGTCGGGGGTCAACTGTCGGGTCACCCAAAACCCGTTTATTTTCGTGATGACCCTGGCGTTTAAGTTCACAAACATTCTTTCGTAATTATTTTTTTAAGTTTATTTTTAACTTTATGAGTAAAACCTCAAATTGTAATATTTAATTAAATGAAGACAATACTAGCGAAACTCAACCAAAAATCTAGAACTAAAAAATCAGAAAAAAATATTGGCACCTCTGGGACTCGAACCCAGGACCTTCGGATTTCGGGGACACGACTCTAACAACTGAGTCTAGTATTTTTTAAGCTTTTTTGTTGTTATAGGCATCGATTAAAAATATTGTGACAAATAATGTAAACTAATTACATAAGTGTAAATTGTCGTCGAATTTTTTTCGTATTTAACGGTTTAACAGTAGTTACCTTCTCAATCCACCGAAAGTCTTGACCTGGTGATAAAAATGTAGAAAAGATATTTAAATTTATGATATTTTTTTCCTTAACCTCAAAAGATCAAAATAGTCACGTCCACAGAACGATAGTCAGGCACTCTACACTTCCCTCAATGCCTTCATAAATCAACAACCATGAAATTACATACGAAAATATCTATTCGAATTGCTTTTATAATGGAAATTTAACGCTTTGTCGCTCTTCCTCGTGGACCCGAGCTTACGAGTCCATTCTAAAAAAACCTATTCCCAATACATATTTATCTGTTATCGTCTTATTATATCTTTTTTCCGGGTTTAGGATGGACTCGCTCATCTAAACGTGACCCTATTTCACACTAGCGCAAACACTAGAATATAAAACGATAACATTTCAGTGATTTCAGTCAATGAAAATGTCTTTCACGTTATTTCCATGAGGCTACACAATGCTAAAAGGTTTTCCATCGCTGGAAGGCTTTGCAGTATTGTTTTATTGGAGTGCTACGTTGAAACGATGATTTAATATTATTGAATTCGTGTCGTAAATTAAATGCAGGAAATATGAAGGGTTTAAATGTTTAAACTGTGAAAAGTTTTCAATGTTCTATTGCTTATGTTTGCTCTATGTATAAACGTAGAAAATCTCTGATGCTTTATTCCTACACAGAATTGTGAGTTATTGTGTTGTTCTGAATGCCGAAAGAGTTACCAAACTGCAAATCTAAATGTGTGTGGGACGTATCAAAAAAACACACACCCTACGAGATGTACCAGGTACAGATATTCTCATTTGAGTATCAGTTTTCTGCACATTTTCATCTGTATTAAGTGTTTTCATCACATTTTCATCTGAATGTCGCTTTTCAGAACATTTGCATCATATGTGTTTTCAGTACATTTTAATCTAAGTATCGGTTTTAATCACATTTTCTTCTGTAGCATCTGTTTTCATCACATTTTCATTTGTGGTATCTGTTTTCATGATCTTTTTTCTGTTTTCATCACATTTTTTTCTGTAGTATCTGTTTTCATCACTTTTTTTTCTGTAGTATCTGTTTTCACCACATTTTTATCTGCAGTATCTGTTGTCATCATATTTTGGGGTGACCAATTGCAGAAGTGACCAATAGCAGAGGTTTTGATTGTTCAATAAATGGTTCCCGAGGTGGCGGTACCCATACCCTTCCAAATACCGAAATTGTTTTTGAAAATATATTATTATTTATTATTGTTAGTGGCTGCATGTTCTCACAGGAACAAACATGATTAAAGGGAAAAATGTTTCAGGTGGAAACCTGTGATTAATATCGCTAATGTGCTTTTTTTAGAGTGCGCAAATGACAACTTTAATTAATTGTTGTTATATTTGTATATATCGAACAAATAAACCCAATTTACGTCACGAAAGGCCATTTTACACGTTAAAAGAAAACAAATAATTATTCGGCAGTTAAAAAAAGCTCGTTGGTGGACACCAGAAAGAACTAGTCAGAAATAAAAAAAAGCAGTGTACAAAGTATATAAAAATAGGTACCATAACAAGTGTGGAAAATATTAGCCAACAAAACTAATTTCTATTTCAAATACACATTATTTCAGCATTGTAGTGTAGGGAAGTGTTGGGTTTCTTCCAATAAGTTTAAAGTTCTTTGGTTACCAGTTTGTTTATTGGTTATCGGGAATATTTACAATGTTATATTATACCCGGCGAACTGACAACAGAAGCCGCCTTAACTTCAATTCAATTCAATTTTCAGTGCCGGCAACCCGGGCGTTCGTTTTATTTTCATTTATGTACTTAAATAGTTTTCTTTTACCCACCTCACTAGACAGAGTCTGTTCCGAGGCGGGTAAATTCAAATTATATTCATTAAAAAGATACGTATCAACAAAAGATATGAATGTATATAATAAGATAAAAATATATGCATATATGTACACATACATACACATACGTATTGTTGTTATATTAAATATTTACGTGTTGTTTTTATTATTTGATAAATTTCCATGAGAAGATTGCATACGTAATATTAAATTACACATGGAGATAAGAAAATGTAAATACAGCATGTACATTGTACATGATATATAATTAATGTTGCTAGCAATCAGTACCCTGCATATTTTATTATATTTGAATATTATATAATTTAATGAGTAATTATATAAAAAGTGAATGTCTATAAAATATACTCCAGTTGGTTCTTTAGGATATTTCGAACGTCTGTTCTTTCCTTTTCAGTAAACCATATTACAAAACTTTTTAACAGCCGGTTCAGATTATTTGGGGTGACGTTAGTTTTTGTCTGTGTTAGGAAGATATTGAAGATGTGTGGAGATAGATACGATTCATGTTTTTTTGAGAAAGTTGATTTGATATAGGGAACTTGAAAGTGTTTATTTATTTTTGCTCTTGTGTTTTGCGAGTGAGGTATGTGTTGAGGTGTTGTTTTGATACAGTTTTTATATATGATCTTACTTGTGAATATTTTATGTACGTCTAGTAATTTGTTTTTAATCATTAGCTGTTTTGTCGGATGTTGGTAAGGTTTTTTAAACATGATTCTAATTATTGTTTTGTGATTTATTATAAGAGGTTTGAGGTAAGTATCTCCTCCTCTTCCTCAACTTATTTACTATATTATTATTTCTCTAAAGTATTCCATGTGGAATTAGCCTTTAATATATTTTTATTTATTTTATTAAGTTTATGCTTTATTTGTATATTTTTCAATCTTTTTATTTATGTTATACTGTTGTTATAAATGAAATTTGTATTTAATATGTAAAAGGCAATAGATCGTCAATAAATAAATAAATAATTAAATTATTACTAACTTGCTGTCGAAACCACGTGTCTTAGACACGAACGGCGGTAGATGGTGCTCTTTACTAAATTTAGCTGCCATCTATTGGGATACGGCAGAAGTTCTAAACTATCGACATCTATTAAAAGAAGCTAACAAACACTACGTTGATATTCAACGGACAGCCATCCTCTCGATCGATACGTTTTTAGATTTTCACGGCCAAAAATATTTTCGTTATTTGTTTTTGGGGTGTTAATCCGTGTTGCGCTACCTCCTTCTTTAGCTAACGTTTCGGACAGCGTTGCAGTGTCCATCATCAGGGCAGATCCGGCAAAAAGGAGGTAGCGCAACACGGCATAACACCCCAAAAACAAATAACGAAAATCCTCTTGATAATTTTATTTTAATTAATTACTTAACAAATTACATTTGAATATTTGACCGATCAGTGACTGAGCTGGCATCGCGTTTGGGTCTCATCCAGCCGTATTCGATTCCTCAGCTGGTCAAGTCCACCGCATAATGGCCCAAGCAACATTTTGGGGCTTATTGTGGTGGTAGAAGGAGACATTTCAAAAATTGTCAGGTTATTAACCCGGGTGCGTACTCAGGTGCGTAACCCTGGAATGTTTATTTTATTTAATAACAAAAACGAAAACAAAAAAAAACAAAGTAATAAAAAATAAATATATATTAAAAAAAAATGATATATTATATTGACGGAAATAACCTTCAAAAGTTATAAAAGAGTTTTCTTATAAATTGAATTAAATGTGTATTTGTTTTCTTTGTTTTTTTTTACATCGTAATTTTTCAAGTTTTTCATATAAGATAGGTTAATTTTTGGTTGTCTTTTGAAAGGCCATTGCCATCCCGAAGCAGACATTTTTCTATTAATACTTTCAGCTTGCCTGTCTTTTTCTTGTGATTTTCCTTTTCCGTGAGAGTAATAAATACATTAGAAAAAAATATTCCACAATTTCATTCATGGCATGCGGAAAACATTGGATTAGTTTTTTTTGGTAATTTATGCCTACGATTTTTGGTGGTGTGGAAAACTCCTAAATTATTTTCAAATGGTCTACAACTTCATCTTTTAACTACTTTAATCATTTAGTTCTAGCGAAATGGTGGATTTTCTTTATTATCCTATTTCTATTACGAGGGGTGTTCAGGATCTGTACTTCCGCTCTCCTGACAGAGCAATCCGGCGTGGTAACACCAGATTCCAACGGGAAGTGTGGCTGGAGTAACTCTTCAATAACAACTCCAGCTCTTGAATAATTGGTCTTTATTCACACAATAAAAAGACCCGTAGGGTAGCTCATGTAGGGTGAGCTCAATGATGCTATCTCTCTCCGCGGTTTTATAACCCACATGAAGTGAAAACCTGGCAGCAGACGTTTTGCCAAAAACGACCCGCCCAAGACGGATGGTAACAAGAGAAGAAGGAATTAAAATCCGTGGCAATACAAACTCGCCCTGGCAATTGCCAACACAAAAGAATGTTGCCACAACCATTAGGGTGACAATCACAAATATTAATATTTCAGTACCTGAAATCTTAACATATTCCCGCCCAAAAACGAGTATTAAGGAATAGTTGTTTTTCATACGATAATATAAGAAGAGATTGCAACATTGGTACCCAGAATTTACCCAACGAGTTCACATACAAAAATAAACAATATTCAATATATGGATATCAAAATAATAACAAAAAAACTTATAACTAAGTATATAACCCTATGTCAGACTTGACATTAAAAAATAAAGTTTAATAACGTAGAACCTTCTGGTGCGCTGCACCCACTTATGAGTGGGTGTTTAACACTTGGCACTGATGAGTTTAACACTTGGCACTGATGAGCCTGACGGCACTTTGATTTACACATCACATCACTTTTAGCGTTGTAATTGGTTCTTAATCCAGGTTGGAGGAAGGATCCTCCATGGGAAGTAGACAGAGCTGTGTCACGGCTCTTTTGGTGACACCTCTGGCCGTCCTCAAGGAGACGACGCGGACGCGTCCGTCTTGGCCAGGGTGGATCTCCGTCACTCGCGCCATCCTCCAGTACTGCGGAGGTAGTTGGTTGTCTTTGATGATGACCATGTCACCAGGCTGTAAACTGCGTTGACGTCCTTCTTGCCATTTGACTCGGTTCTGCAATTCTGCTAGGTATTCCCGGCTCCATCTGTGCCAAAAAGATTGAACAACGGTAGACATCTTTTGGTAAATATTAAGCCTGTTTGTAGGCAGATGGTGGATATCAAGCTCAGGCAATGCTAACAGGTTGTCGCCAATAAGGAAGTGTGACGGAGTGAGTGCGTTTAAGTCATTTGGATCTGATGTTAATGGAGTCAGAGGACGGGAATTTAAACAAGCCTCAATCTGTATTAGTATGGTATTCATGCCTTCGTATGTCAAAACATTTGACCGCATTGCTTTCCCAAAGTCCCCCGTGATGCGGTGAGCGGGGAGGCAAGAAACTCCAGCTAATATTCTGCTGGGCCAAAAAATTATGGATTTCTTTATCAGATGCCTTCAAAAAATCAAATAGTTCAGTAAGTTCCCTATAACTACCTGTAAAGTTAGTTCCATTATCAGTAAAGAGTCGTGAGGGTTTACCCCTCCTAGCTATAAATCTTTTCAATCCATTCATAAATGCCATTGAAGTTAAATTAGTCACTAATTCTAGGTGAATTGCCTTCGTTGAAAAACAAATAAATAAACATATGTAAGATTTTACACTCTTAGCATTTCTGGTCAAACCAGACTTAATCAAAATTGAACCTGCAAAATCTATGCCGGTTACATAAAATGATCTTTGGATTCGGAATCGGTCAGCAGGAAGGTCACCCATGAGCTGGCGACACTCGCGCGGACGGACTCGGAAACATACAATACATTTATGCAGTGCTCGCTTCATTGCGTTTTTACCATATATTGGCCAAAAACGTAAACGCAGTAATGCGAGCAGAGCATTACACCCTAAATGTAAATTCTCATAATGCAGATGGGTTATTATTAAGTCAGTCAACTTATGATTTTGTGGTAACAAAATTGGATGTTTTTGAGAGAGCGAGGTAATATCGGATTGTGATAGTCGACCTCCAACACTCAACAACCCATCCTGCATAAAAGGATTTAGTGCCTTTACCTTGCTCCGCCTAGATACAAATCTTCCATTACTCACAGACGCTGGTAACGATAAATTTTTTAGTGGGGCTACACGAGATTTAGCGCATATTAACTGTGATTGGTGAATGCCGTGTTCATCAGTAGATCTTAAATACAGACAAGCCCCATATGCTCCTTGAGATGCATCGCAAAAACCGTGTAAGCTAAAAGATTTTTTATTAAAGCAGAAAATTTTCCTCGGTACACGAATATGATTTGCTTTACTGAGACTCAGCGTGTAAGTCTGCCAGGCCAATAAAAGGTCATTGGGTAGCTTGTCATCCCAGGATGTTTTTAGCTTCCACAATCTTTGCATAATTATCTTACCGACAATGATTACTGGGCCTACCAGTCCTAAAGGGTCAAACACTTTTGACATTAATGATAAAACTTGACGTTTTGTTACTTCTAACTTTGCGTCTATGCTTTCTACCTGATAGGTAAACTCATCAAGTTTGGTGTCCCATATTAATCCGAGAATCTTAGCTTCATTGGATTCATTTGGCAATAATTCTAAATTATCTTTAGAATCATTAATCGAGGGCGCATTAGACCTCCATTTTCTAATCTCCATGCCTGCTGTAGCAAGCGCATTAATGATTTGTGATTTAAGCAAGTGACAAGTATCAATGGAGTCACTACCAGAAAGAAAATCATCTACATAAAAATTTTCCTTAAGGGATTTACTAGCTAATGGATGAGTAAATGAAACGTCATTACCTAGCTGATGCAGACAACGTATTGCTAAATAAGGCGAAGGAGCCAAACCATATGTCACCGTGTTTAGCGTATAGTGTTTCGAACAATCCTCCGCATCCTTTCTCCATAATATACGTTGGTAATTTCTGTGTTCCGGGTTGATATTAATTTGGCGGTACATCTTTGCAATATCTGCGGTGACTGCATATTGATGTTTTCTAAAAAATACCAAGTGACAAAATATATCATTTTGAATGGTGGGCCCAATCATTAGAGCGCGATTCAAAGAAATCCCTCGAGCGGGTTTAGCCGACCCATCAAAAACAACACGAATTTTAGTAGTTGTGCTTGATTCTTTAAATACAGCGTGATGTGGTAAATAATAAGTAGTTTCATCGCGTTTTGGAGGTTCACATTCAGTCATGTGACCTAATGCAAGATACTCATCAATAAATTCCGAGTATTGTTCCTTTAAACTAGGTTGTCTTAAGAGTTTTCTTTCCATTGACACTAATCTACCTTTAGCAATACTAAATGAATCTCCTAATTGAGATAGGTTAGATTTAAATGGTAAGTTGACTACAAATCTACCATTTGCATCGCGTTTATGCGTGCCTTTGAAAATCTTTTCACATTCACTATCTTCCAGAGAGTGATGCTTACTATTTTCATATTCTTCAACCTTCCAAAACCTTTCTATTTGATTCTGCAAAGAATTTAATGAAATATGACAAACTTTAACTGGCCTCGTATTATGACGCCTCTGTACAGCTCCTGATATTATCCAGCCTAGCTCCGTTCGATGCAATATAGGTTTATCCTTTCCTAACTGTATCTGATCCGTACGAACCACTTGCCAGAATATCTCTGCTCCGATCAGCATATCAATAGAAGCTGGCTGGTAAAACTGCGGATCAGCTAACTGGATACCGTCTGGAATGTTCAACATTTTTGGATTAATCAAGGTCTGCGGAAGATTGCAAGAAATCTCATCTAATACCAAACAAGATATTTCATCCCGGTATTGAGAACATAATGATTTAAATTTAATGTCAACTGTTTCCTTTACATGAATTAAATTATTATGCAAACCTGAAACAGGTATATTCAACTTTGTACAATGCAAATTTAATCTTTTACAAGTATCCTTTGTAATAAAATTAGACATTGAACCCGAATCCAAAAGTGCGCGTATTTTGTGTGTTCCACCATACGCGTCTTCTATTTTTACTATTACGGTAGATAGTAAAATTTCCCGCCCGTTCATGTCACTATGACATGTTAAATTTACTGGTGCCTCCGACTGACCCTTGCCAGCTGAAGTACCCGCTTGTACATTATCAGTATTGATATGTAACAGAGTGTGATGTTTTCGATCACAAACACTGCATTTTTCCTTCCACCTGCACACCTTTGAAGGGTGCCCCGGTTTTAGGCAATTATAACATAAATTGTTCTCTGATACGAGCTTTCTTCGTGCCGCTGGTTCTTTGTTAACAAATATTTTGCACGAATAAATGAAATGACTGTCATTACACAGCATACAATTAACGTTGCCCGACGCTAACATAACCTTGTTTGTAGAATTCCTTTCCTTAAAATTAAAAAACCTTGGTTTTGTTGCAACTGGTTCCGATTTCTGTTGCATTCCACCAATGTCACCTTGGATAGTTTCCAGGATCTGAGACCTTTGTGAAATAAAATTGCTAAACTGCACGAATGTAGGATAAATTTTGTCGCACTCTATTGATTCCCAAAGGCTACGTGTGTGATTATCTAACTTTGAGGTTAGAATATGTATGATTAATGTATCCCAATGTTCTGTTGGTAGCTTTAAGTTGTGTAAAGCTCTCAAATGAATGTTTGCTTGATCAATTAAATTCCGTAATTCATGATGATTCTGTCGTTTTAACGGTGTAAAATTAAATAAGAAATTCAAATGTCTATTTGCTATAAGTCGGACATTTTCGTATCTCGAAATAAGCATTGTCCAAGCTGCACTATAATTATCCCCGGTTATTTCTAGAGAACTAATCAAATCAAGTGCCTCTCCGGACACATAACTAATAAGGTAATGAAATTTCTGAACATTATTTAATTTACTGTTATCATGAATTAAGGCAATGAACGAATTTTTAAAAGTCAACCATTTATGGTTGTCACCTGAAAACACTGGTATAGAGATTGGTGGTAAATTTACTGAGATATTTGGGACATTTTCAATCTTCTTAAATTTTGATAACATTTCCTGTCCTAATGCAATTATATTAAAATATGTACCTTCAAAATTATCCCTCGCGTCATTATCTTCTGATTTGTTCAATAAATCAATCTCCAGCTGAATTTTGGAGAATTCTATCAGAGAAGGCTTGATGGCGTCTAACCTCGATGACAATACGCCAGGTGTAATATCATTTTCGTTGCTTAAATAGGTTTCGAATCTCGTTAATGAACCTTTCAAAACCCCGCGCCGTTTAATCAACCTGTCGAGTTCCATTTTTTAACGAAATAACACTAACTTGATTTAAAAACTGAAAACACAATACGGCAGTTTGACGCGGTTTGACGTAAACAAAAATGATTAATGATTAGTACTATAGATCATAGAGAACCCAATCACAATACTATGGCATACAAAGACGAAACTTGCAAACGCGTGGCTAGAAATGTAGGTAGGCAAAGCAAAGTTATTCGGCAGACTGAATACAACAATAAAAATTATTATCACCAATAAATTTATGCTATATTGAAAGCATCTGATTATGAACACCCGAATGTAATTCGATATAATCAATGCGAAATAATGTGGCATCTACACAGATTTTTAGCTTATTAAAATGGAATTTGAAAGGACAATGAAAGGAAGGCTACAACCTGATTTTCTGTGCATGCGAGCGTCGTGATGAGGCTCGCTTGATCAATCCAATGATGGTGATGAGGACGCCGACTGGACCACTCCCGATGATGATGAGGCCTGACTGGGCCACTCCAAATAATGATCTTCCGTCTCAAATGGATCAATCCAAATAATGATCACCCAGCTTGAATGAATCAATCCAAATAATGATCATCCGGCTCGAAGGACCAATGTTCAGGATCTGTACTTCCGCTCTCCTGACAGAGCAATCCGGCGTGGTAACACCTGATTCCAAAGGGAAGTGTGGCTGGAGTAACTCTTCAATAACAACTCCAGTTCTTGAATAATTGGTCTTTATTCACACAATAAAGACCCGTAGGGTAGCTCATGTAGGGTGAGCTCAATGATGCTATCTCTCTCCGCGGTTTTATAACCCACATGAAGTGAAAACCTGGCAGCAGACGTTTTGCCAAAAACGACCCGCCCAAGACGGATGGTAACAAGAGAAGAAGGAATTAAAATCCGTGGCAATACAAACTCGCCCTGGCAATTGCCAACACAAAAGAATGTTGCCACAACCATTAGGGTGACAATCACAAATATTAATATTTCAGTACCTGAAATCTTAACAAGGGGTATGATGTATGGTTGGGTACAAACCAAATAAATATTTAACACTATACTTACAAGTGTATTATTACAATTTACATCCGTACCATAATGTACAAAATATTCATATATGAAAAGTGAGAGCGAACAAGTAGTGATTTACAAGCTGTTACGTCATCGGCAATCTGGAACAGAATGTATCCTATTATTTTGTACCGGCAGTCGGTGATTAAGTGAAAATGTTTTGGGATAGTTTTTTGAGCCGTGTTTGGTGACCAGATCTGGATAGCCAGGTACTTCCCCACTTTTCTCTTCCCCATCTCCTTCCCCTCCCCACTACCTACCTCATAACATACAGCAATTGATGATGCCATAGTCTCACTGGCTCCAGATGGGAGCAGATGGAACTCTTGTACGCTATACAAAAAAATTAATAGAACGTACAAAAAAAACATCTGTGCAGTCGGTGTTGACGGCCGGCGTAGTCCAGCGGTAAGGCTCTTGACTCGCACACCGAAGGTCGCGGGATCGAATCCCGGCGTGGAAAATAAATTTTATTTGATTAATTTGTGTTATTTCAAAATTTATTCATTTAAAATAATATATAGTATATTTGCGGCACGTTCCAGAGTAGAAGATACTCTCAGTATTGCTCTGGTGTAAGACCACCATTCAGAATTGAAACGTTGCTTGAAATGGCATTAGCCGTGTTTGGTGAACAGATCTGAATAGCCAGGTACTTCCCCACCTTCCACTTCCCTATCTCCTTTCCCTCCCCACTACCTTCAGCCTCACAACATACCCCAATTGGAGATGCCATAGTCTCACTGGCTTCAGATGGGAGCAGTTGGGACTCTTGGGTGATATTCATATAAAAAAGAAATAAAAAAAACCTTCATAAAACTAAACTTTGAGAGAATGTGACGAATGACGTGTCAAGAGTTGGATAATTGTAGGGTTTATGTATTATAAAATTGTTACCAAGTTATAAAAATAATTATACTTTTTATTCTACGAAGCAGCGCACAAAGAGGAGGCCGATGGGCTACGAAACACCGCACAAAGAGGATACTGATGAGTCTATCTCATTCTCACGCAGGCTAAATCCCATAGATGTATGTGTTTGTCTTTTTTTAGTGTAGCTCGTTTCCGTTACATTGAGTTTCAAATCACAACGGTGCTAATAAAGTTTTTAATTAAAATTAAAAAAAAATATAGTTAACTGGAAAACGACTTGCCTCACGTAAAGCATCTAGTATAATACAATTTCTCTAAGTCTTATTAAACCCCACCCCTCTAAAGCTCCCTCGAAGCTCGAACAAGCAGCACGATACTTATGGAAGTTCAGTGTTGCCGATATGTTATATTAGAAAGGGTTGGACAAGCTTTAGCGTTTACTACCCGCGGGGCGTGGGGATAAAACTAAGAGACGGGAGTAATAAGGGTATAAAACACCCCTAATCCATAGCCAATCGCTTTCGACCAATCACCTTGGCATCTTTACGGTTAGTGTTTTTCGTTTTACTTTATTATTTTATGGAGGGGAAATCTTGGCTATAAATCCGCGTTTGATAGATGAATTAGACTTGCGTTCCCACGTTTATTTATATAGTGAATACTAGCGCAGACCCGTGAAATTTCCGTGAATTTTTTTTTTTTTTTAATATTTTTTTTTTTTATTGTATACACTTTACAAATATAAGACAAAAAAGTCCAGATAAACTACTAACGGGTTCTTTACATTAAAAATATATTATTAAAGTGAATTAATATATTATTAAAGTGAATTAATAGTTATATAATTATATATAATAAATCATTTTTATAATTATCTTATATATAAAAATGCATCGCTAAATGTGTTGCTAAGCGCAAATCTCGAGAGCAGCTGAACCGATTTCGCTAATTCTTTTTTTAGAATATTCCTTGAAGTACGAGGATGGTTGAGGAAATTGCGCAGAAAATTGGATAATTTCAGAAAACCTAACGACTATCGCACGTTTGACAGTTCGCGTGTTTGAGGATGACATTTTAAATCAGGATTCTATATTTGAAAATCTTTAAATTGATAAATTTATTTAAAGTAGGTACTCCCCTAATAGTTTGAATCGAATCAAGAATTTTAGATATTTTAAATAGGTACCTATGTTAGGTAGCTAATTTAATATACATGAAAAATGGAAATTTGAATAAAAATTGTAAAAGGTGGCACGCGGGCTATTTAAAAACTGAATGTACTGGAATTGAATATACGGAAAGCGAGAGGGAGGGGGGGGGGGGAGGTGGAGGAGGCGGAGTGAGAACCCCCCTTATACCATGCGAGCCAAGCTGCGGGAAAAGCTAATATATAATAAAAATAAAATTTTACAGAAATGTAGAGAAAAAAAAAATACGAAAACATAAATAACAATTTTAAAGTCTTTAGAATAATATGTCATTGTAAGCTAATACATATTAATTCTTTCCGTAAGCCAAGTCTTCAGTAAATTCACCAATTGTTTGTTTTGAGCACAGTTTTTAATTTCATCAGGTAACATATTTGACTAACTAGGAATCATGTAATTTAACGTTCTTTGTCCATATTTATTTGTATGCTTAGGTACAATTAGTCCTTTATTAAAGTTGAAACGAGTATTATGGTTGTGTTCCAGCCGTTTATATATAAAGGGTTATTTATGTGTTGAAATATAATTTTATACTACAGAATTTCTCTCAGTGAAATAATTTTGAGACTGATAAAAGTATGGAATATTATATCTTTCTTTGTATACTTTTTTTCAGCTAATAAATTAACCAGTGAATTTTGCTATTTGCTAATAACTGATTGAACATGGTCTATATTTGTTTAACAGGAAGCAAGCTGTTATTCTATACCTTATAACAATATAATAATAGTATTTGATCAAGTCAATGGGAAGAGATTTTATTTTAAAAAAAAAGGAAGATAATGAATAATGCGTAAACGAACCAATAAAACATTACAGTTAACAGATGCGACGTATTAAATATTCCTTTATCAAATATAAATTATATAAAGGAATTTATTATTTATTTACTAATATAAATTTGATAAAGGAATTTATTATTTATTTTATTTCCTTTTATCAAATCTACTCTTTATTTACTTCTTATCAGACGATCAAGTCACCATATAAGAACAATTTAAAACAATAATAGTGTTTCTTCAAACTTTGTAAGTGTACTTTGTGGTATCATTTTTAATTTAATGAAAAAAATAATAACTTTGTAAAAACCACAATATAATCTACATTATCAACATGTTTCGAAAACCAAGTTTTCTTCGTCAGGATAAGATTAATATAAAATACTTAATATTAATAAATTAATCTTATTCCGACGAAAAAAACTTGGTTTTCGAAATATGTTTGATACTGATTATGTAGTGGTTTTAACAAATTTATTTGTTTTCACTTAATCAATAATATTGTAATATGTAGTCCTCAGAACTGAATCTGTTCCTATAATTTAATACCCGCTGATCTAAGTATGACATCTTGTTCATATTTTTGCTAGGAACAAGACTTACCTAAAATTGAGTTTCAAAACCTCCCTTATCACGACCAAAAACCATGTTAAAACTGCGAGTGAGAAACAAAACCCGCTATATCGGAATTCAACCAATCACGAGTAGTTATTTTGCCAAGATGGCGGGTGTAGACACACACCCCTCGGGCCAGTTGAATTTCAAAAGTCTCTATATTCCATATAAATCACGAAGTGAGTATCAAAATCCGGTATATCTATTTTATTTATCCAAATTACTTAAATATTTCCAGACATACAAGGTGGGGCAAAAGTAATCATCCGATGGTTTTTTGCAGTATTTTTTTTATTAAATGAAAAACTTTGGTTCTTGTTGTGAAATTTATTTATTTAATCCATTAGAATTTATTCCATCATGTCGAGAAAATAATATCGGCCAAGCGTTGATGACCATACGGGCCCGTTTTATGGCATTTTCCATCACTCTTGCCAGAACTTTGGGCGACAGGTTCTCGAATAAGGAACTCCAGTGAAAAATATTATGGCTTTAAAAAAATATGTTCATATAGACCAAGAAACGCTGATTCTGAATATATAAGTTTTATTTCATAATATTAAATGCAGAGTTTTTAATAAATTATTAAAAAGGGCATTTTTAAACCTCTTCGGAAAACACAGCGTTAAGTTGGCATTACTGAAATGGTTAACCGTGACGTCACAGTTAACCTGTCACCTGTGTATTGTATTGTATTGACATTTGAAATGACTTGAAGTTCACACGTACCTATGCAATTCAACATTTCGTGTTTTTGGTTTATTTCCATACTGTTTATAGAGATTTAGATAAATAATAGTTATTGTGTTTATTGAAACATAATTTAGGCCCTCAACAATTTATGAAAAGGGCTATATTTGCTGACAATCTGCAATAAATTTTGTCTATTTGAGGTTAAAGTCATGTCATGTTTTGACATTTAGTTATGTATTTTCAAATTGCTTTTAGTGTAGGGCTTTTTATACAAGTTGTTACACACTCGTCATGATCAGTGTATTATAAATACCAGTGTTTCTGTATGTATTATACATAAAACAATGTATCTACAAAGTAACGCCTGACACAAAACACGACGTCACATGTATTTGCAATGAAAGAGATGATTTATTGTTTTTATATTGCACTTTGATTAAATACAATAACAGTACCGGTGAAATGTGGACATTTTACCAATGTTTTTCTATATTAAAAGCAGTTAATCTTGAATAAAAAACACACCTCACACCTAAAAGTCATTATCCGCCATGATTATTGATTCTGGGTTCTTCACAGTGTTGCCAACAGTTAGAAGTGAAATTTCCCTAGAATTTCACATTTACGCAATTACCTACGTAGCCACCTGATTGTGTAACACTAATCCTGTTATATGTTAATTAATATGATAATTAATTGGAAAGATATCGGAACTTGGTAAATATACTAATAATACCGTGATTTTCCAAATAAAACACTTTTTGCTACGTGAAGTAATAATTTAAAAGTACGAATACACTCACCACTGAATTAGAAACTGAATTCCAAATTAAAAAAAAACACTTTGCAAAATAAAAATCATAAGCAACCCGCCGCTCATTTGTACCAAGCGTGGTATTTTGAAGACCCCCACCCCCCCCCCCGAACGTGTCACGTAGTATGGGTACGTTCCCTAATATCATTTTGAGTTGTCAGTGTTAAAAATAACATGGCATGTAAGTACATGAAAAATAATTAAGATTCATAGGAATTCCAAAAAATATATATACGTATATATATAAATAATACCAGTAATACTGTCATATGTAATAAAATTTTTGCCAGAGTTCGAAATTTCCCTAGATTTTGTCCTGATTTCCCTTATCCCTAAAAAATATTTTTCTCCCCTAGATCTAGGGAAATTTCCCTCGACATAACATCACTGATTCAAAATGACAACTTAAAAAGTAAAAAAATTAGACCACCATAGATACGGTGCGTTTCTGGGAGTCTTTAAAAATTAAAACTTTGACAATTATTTTAACTATTAAAACTAACTATAAAAATAAAAATAAAAATGCAGTTATTTAAGTTTGAAGGTCTTTATTCATTAAAAAAATTAAAAAAATTGGACTGGAGTTCTCTATTCTTGGCGAATATTCTCCCTAAGGGTTTCAAGAGTCTGAGACGTGATGACGAAAACCCGCGACTTAAAAAAAACCATAAAAACATGTCTGGAACGGTTAAATAGGGTGTTCTGGTCGGCCAGTGCAAATCACCAAAACGAAAGATTAGGTGACCTGGAAATTATTCCTTCAGAATATCGGTCGTGGCTCGAGCTGTGTACGCCGTTGCACCGTCCTGTTTTAACCACATGTTCTCCAGTCCCAATCCATCCAATTGAGGAAGAAAAAAATCGGTAATCATGGCTCTGTAGCGCGTGCCGTCCACAGTCGTCGTTTGGCCCGCGGCGTTCTAAAAAAAATGGCCCGATGACTCCTCCAGCGTAAACAGCACACCACGCAGTACTTTTGAGCGGGTGTAATGGCTCTTCGTGGATGATACTCGGATTTTTGGTGCCTCGAAAATGATTATTTTGTTTATTCACGTAACAGCTATTATGGAAATGAGCTTCATCGTTCATGATAATTTTCGATGAAAAATCGTCCACCTTTTCGTTGAGATTCAGGATGACTTGAGGGTAGTTCATCCGCGTTTGGCGGTCAGCAGCTAACAGCTGATGCGCTGTCTACACTTTGTAAGGGAACATCTTCAAATCTTTCACCAAAACTCTAGGGACCGCCAGCTAATGCCCAATTGCGTGGCACATCGTCTGGTCGATTTCCGGGCTCATGTTCGACATCTTGGGCAACAGCAGCGATATTCTCAGCAGAACGGCTGCTCCGGGGCAGGCCAGCCTCGGGAACATCTCGTGTTGTCCCAGTCTCTTCAAAGCGAGTGGCCAAGCGCCTCAGTGTTTGTCCAGTTGGTGTCGGACGGCCAGGAAATCTGCGACGAAATTTGCGCTGCGCCAACACAACCGACGAATTGTTGCACAAAACATGGGACCAATTATTCCGCGTTCTTGCGGAGTAAACCGATTCATAACTTGCCGATTTGTATTTTGCGTTTGTTTACTTCACAAATGTCAAAACCGAATTGACATTTGTCGCCATTTGCAAAAGTTATAGCGTTTTCCTATAGGATGATTACTTTTGCCCCACCTTTTACATTGAAAAATTAACACTTTTCGAATGTTAATAACTCCAATTCATTATATAAAAAATAAAATGCAATTTTTAATTTCGTTAGAGTTGTGACAGTTTTTTGCGGTTTTTTTCCGAATCAGTGAAAGCTGATATATAGTCGTTCAATATAGAAATTGAAGGACTCAGATATAACACCTTGCGAGGTAGATATATCGATCGTCTGAAGATTAGTCAGACATCGCCGATTTATCTTAATTTGAGTTGGGTATGCATTTATACAGGGTGTCCCAAAAGAAAGTTGATATTTAGTGGATCGATTTTCAAAAAAGTAAGGGTTCTATCGAAAAAATGTTTATTAAATACTAAAATACACAATTAGGGAATTTATTTTTGAAAAATAATATCGTCCAAATGTAAACCCTCGCGTTCGCGGCATTCATTTAATCGCAGAGTAAAATTTCTTAAACGGCTCGCCTGGTAGGCTTTGTGTTGTCTAACAATTATTATAAGCAATAATTATCAGCCTGAAACACTCATCCACATTGAAAAATCTTCCGAGAAAAAATACATGACGCCAACGGGACTTGAACCCATGCTCTTCTGATTGCCGGTCAGCTGCTCTCCCAATTGAGCTATGGCGGGTTATCTTATACCCGCCAAATGATTCAATATATACTATGTAGTGTTTCATTCAACAATTACTGCTTATTATATTTTTTCCACCTGAAAACAACCAACTTTATTTTTGCGAGAGAGACACTGTTAGTGTTAAATCCGTCGCTAGGTGGCGCCGAGACAAATTATGTCTTCATTTATTGGGAAAATACTTAAACTTGCGTATAATAATTGTTACCCTTTGTGCTATGTATAAAAATCTTGTCTTAAACGTTAGTTTTTCGTGATGGCTGCCATTTCGTGAGGGATATTTTCTTTTAATTGCATCAAGGAAGTCAGATTTTTGGCGTACACTTTAGATTTGAGATAACCCCACTGGAAAAAGTCCATAGAGGTTAGGTCAGGACCACGAGGAGCCCAAATTTTGTCACCTCTCCTGGAGATCAATTTGCCAGGGAAAATTTCACGAACTCATGGCAGAGAGGTATTGAATGTATGTAATGTTGCTCCGTCTTGCTGGGACCATGTTCTTTGGTTATGCCCAGTATGTTTGTAGGGATGCAGCATTAGGCCTTTGTGCAAAATGCTGTGTAACGATGATCTATGCACATTTAAAACACTTGCGCGCTTCCGAATCGAAAAGTTTGAGTCGTCAAGAAAAGACTGACAAACACTCTCAACGTTTTTTACTGTTCTCGATGACCTTGGACGCCCAGATTTTGGTTTTCCAGCGTTTTACCGATTTCTTCAAACTTTTTGACCCATTTTCGAATGAGAGGAATGCTTGGCGCATCATTGAATTGACGAAAACATTGCAGAATCTTCTACGCGCTACAGTCGCCGAATCACAATTTTTGTAAAACTCACGCACACACAACGTGCGGTCGCTACCGAGAAATGCTTCATAGCGATAAAATTCCCAAGAGCCAGACTACTGATTGACATACCCCCGCGCCCCTCGGAAAAGTTGCGTTCACACAGAAAGCAAAACAAATATCAACTTTCTTTTGGGACAGCCTGTATATGAAAAAAATGTACCCTCCGTCTGATACAATACTCAGAATACTCAGAAACGCCATCAAATCAATTATAATGCAGAAAAACTTAGAGTGAATTAAACAAAATATTGATGTTTTCTTGACCACTAGTACGATATTTCAAAATGTCATACTAATGTACCGGATTGTTATGCCTCCGGGTTTTTTAGAATGTAAAACTCGTGGAAATACAGACACGTGTAAACAATATTTGATTTATGGAAGCATTTGCTTTCCTCATTATCTCAAAACTTAATATTTGAAGATGTCTGACTAATCAACTGAACTATCGATATGTTTTTCTTAGTTTTAATGAGAATTTATTTTTAACCTAACCTACCTAACCTTATACAATTTATAAAGTATCCAATTTAAGAAAAAATCGAGTGCAGTTAACACGCGGTAGAAGCAAAACTTGAAAACTATGCCCGAGTGGCTATATAAACTAAATTGTAATGATTGTTCTGCATTTTACATCGGAAAAACGGCCCGGAACGTAAACATAAGAATTAAAGAACATCTAAGATGTTTAAATAGTAATGCTTTTTCAGAATTAGCGAACCATCTACTAGAAACTAACCACTCATTCGATGTAACCTCCGGGACTAAAATATTACATAAAAATGGAATTGGAATTAGGTTAAACAATCTAGAAACCCTCGAAATCAAAAAAGCCGTCAATAATAAATTATTAATAACCAAATCAATTTATCTGATAGTTCCATTTTAAATTTATTCCGTTTACCTCTTCCGAAACAGTTCCCTCCCTCTCCCTCCCCCCCGTTACTTAACCAAATCGTAATTATTATTTTTGTATCCCTCTCTTCAATAGGGTGTCGCCTATTCTATTGCTATCTCTTTCACTAATTATCTTAATTTATTTTATATAATATGTGTCTGTATCTAAATTACTTTAGTTGATATAATAAGCCCTGATGAAGCTTGAGCTAAACGAAACCTGGTTGGCTGTTAAATATTAATTCTAATAAAAAGTGGTGCTTTACAAAGTGTGTTTTTTCATCTAATATATAATGTCACACTACAAAGTGTTTGCTTCCTTCGATAAAATAATACAGAATACTTCATGAGACAGCCTACTGTCATAGGTTGTCCTTCTCATATTTAATTATTTGCAATCTAACATTCTCTAATTGCGCTAAAAATCTTCCCGAAGCAGCAGAAATAATTGTATTTTAATAATAATAAAAATTTCCGTTTATATACAAAATGTTATCCCTTGGCTTTTACTAATGTTTGCCGTGTAATAGAAACATTTTCTCGCGTTTTACTTACTTACATAGACCAGAAACGTTGCTTGAAATGGATTTAGCCGTATCTGGTGACCGGATCTGAATAGCCAGGTACTTCCCCACCTTCCTCTTCCCCACATCCTTCCTCTTCCCCACATCCTTCCTCTCCCCAATACCTGTAGAATACCCCAATTATTAGGGAAGCCACGGTCACACTGGCTCCAGGCGCATAGGAGCAGTTGGGACTCTTGGTATTTACATAAAAAAGGTCTCGGTCAGGTCAACGAAATTGATTATTTGTTGATAAAATAATACCGATCTCTTAGGGCATAAGAATACGCCCATTTTACACTTCCAGTCGATCTCTTCGGTGGTCCCAAAATATTAGAAGATAGTTTCGAGCGAAAAATGTCACTCAAAAATTTGGAAGTTTATTTTTCAATTGTTTATGTTTCGTCAATAGCACTCATTGGTTGAACGTTGAACGCAAAAAAATCTCAATGAATAAACGTATTTTTAAAACTTTGAAATGTCATGCTTTTGGTAAACTTTTTTCATATTTAAGCGAAATCGATTGCGCAGTTAAATAAATGTTTGCCTGTTTGCAAAGGTTTCAGTTTGATAGAAGCTATTTAAGAGGAAAAAATTCGCCATAATTGAGCCACATATTGTTGGAAGAAGTCTGGGTCTGGATTGTTCAATATTTTCGGGAAACAATTTTGGAACTTTTCTTGTTGCGAAAACAAGCAGCGTGGGAATTTCGATAAAAGTCTTTCACTTAAGACAGCCGCAAACCATTGTATAAATCCGACATCTTGGGAGTAATTTATTGGCTTCAATACATTTACTGACAGCGCAGCCACGTAACCTCATCATAAGCTCGAATTACAAAAGCTCTCAATTTCATATACTTTTTTTTTCAGATATTAACTGATTTATTTATTTATTTAAACGCCATAGAATGGCTTTTACATTCAAGTGATAGGTACATGATATTATAAGTGTACAGTGGTACACAGAAGAGTATCAGTATTACAATAATAACAAACTAAGAATGTACATTTAACAAAGTATGTATGATAAAAGCAAGTCGTTAGGAATATGTTACTAAACTACTATTAATATCAATGTTATAATAACAGAGAACATATTATTTAAGTAGGATTATTTAGAATAAAAAATATGTAAACAAAGGGGACTTGTTGGAAAAGTTGTTAACAGTATTTAGGTATAGACACTAAATTTGTATTAAGTTTATTCTTACCTTCAATGTTATCTTTGTTTGGAATTACTAAGCAGGTGTTGCTAATTAACTAATTGTTTCAGGGCTGTCAGTTAAAGATTTAATAATAGTTTTGGTTTAAAAAAAAACATTTTTAATAAAATAATACATTTAATAGCTATCACTCTTCAGTCTGATAGTAAAGATATCTGAAGTAAGTAGTTAAGAATCTAGAGTAAAATATGACAAATAATCAATGTAGACGAATATCATCATGTCTAACTTTGATTATTGTGATTGAGGAATGTTATCATAGCCTTCTTATAACTATATTCAGTGCAGTTGAACACATATACTACTTCTGAGAAAGCATTGCCAACTGCATGCGATCTAGATATTAGCGAGTATCTGATTTAATAAAGTAATTCAATTTGGGAGGCGGGAATGGGTACCGCCGCCCCGGGAACCTTTATTGGATAACCAACACCTCTGCCATAGGTCACCCCAAGTGGCTCGCTACGTTTGGTGATTTAGCAGGGGTGCCCGGGTTCATGGGGTGAGGTTTGTCTAGATATTGGAGGCGGATGAGCAGGACATACTGAACCCCCATCCTACCCACCCCTTAAAACCTTTTCCTTCCCAGAACTCTCCTCTCCTTCGTTTCCTAAAAAAACTCCACACAGCATCCCCAAAGATGACATAGGCCCTGAGGGAAATTATTTTCTTCAGGGCCTCCTGTGTGGAGCTCATGTAAAAAAAAAAAATCACTTGGATTAACACCCTTATAATAAATGAATCAGGAACCTATAATTTCAGATGGCACTAGGCGTGCTACATACTTGCCAGAAAATAAAAATGTATAAACATGCACATTGTTTGCACCTTGTGTACTTGCTGGAATTTATTATTAATTTGATGTCATGGTGTTTGCATGTGCGATTTTCTCTCGAATGGATTTTAGCTCGCAACTATTTTCATCAAGAGCATTCATTAGATATAAGAAAGGATGCTATATTTATCATCCATATAATTTAGGCCCTTTTAAGGAAAATAATTCCCCCCCGAGCTAAACATTTGCATTTTTAGAGGGTCTTTTTAGGGGATAGAAAGGAAAGGAAGTACTGGGAAGGAAAAAAGATATGAGAGGTGGATAGTAAACTGGGGGTCAGTGTGTCCAGGAGTGATGGACGTATGAATCTAACCCTACCACTGCAGTGTAAGGCAATGTTCCGAGAGAGTCCTGCTGGACAAGTCAAAAGATCTCCCTCAACCTCTCTCAATCTCTCCCGATCCTACCTGCCATGTAGTAGGTGGGCAGACGCATCCGCCGTCAAGATCCTGACAAACCTCACCCCAGGAACCTGGGCACCTCTGCTATGTAGCGAACTATTTGGGGTGACCTTTGGCAGAGGTGTTCGTTATCCAATAATGGTTCCCGGGACAACGGTACCCATACCCGCTTCCAAAATGGATTGATTATGGAAATTATTATAGAACAGGGTAGAAGAAAAAAATATTTGTATTTTATTGAGTTGTATGATTTATTAAGATTGTTTCTTCTTCTTATGGTGGAGGAAAATTGTTGGAGGACAAATTGGGATATTCAGCCAATCAAAGACATCAGGAATCATGACTTGGTTCAGCACAGATGTGCTTCCGGGAAACTGATGGAGGGTACATTCTTCTATGTTGTTTTCTGTCATTTTCAGCGCCCTTGACGTTGTAGCCGAGTAACGAACAACCTTAAAAATATAATTTAAATTCGATTTTAAAGACTGATATCACTGAGTACCGCTCTCCGGTCTAGTGCATGACGATGCAAAAACATTCCGGTTTCAACGTTCGTTCCGTCCATCTGCTTTTCCTCTAGTAGGCGAGATAATTATAAAATCTGTGCCCACGTATTGCAATACAAAGTTTATTGTAAATATATTTTTAATCAACAGTTATTATTGAAAATCTTAAAATTTACAGACGTGGCAAGGACTTTAAACTGCCAAACCCTCTGGATGAAATATCTAAACATAATCCACCTTGCCAAAAGGTGATTTTTCACGAAAATGGTGCTTTATAAGTCAGCCAAATATTACTATTTTTATTCAATATGTCCAAATCCACGCAACTCAAAATTCTTTAACCCTCCCGTTGCTGACAGGGGTTGCCATTATTTCTAAATTTACTATTCTCCATGTAGAATTTTTAATAGAGACTTTACGATTTCGATATTTTTTGTATTCCTGCAAAACCGATAAACACATATTCGGCCATTAAAAAAAATATAAAATTGTCCTAGATTAAAGCGTAAAAAAATATTTTGTTACTGTGTAGGTATCATTCCTTGCCTTGTATGAAATTTCTTGCTCGCTGGAACCACATCTACGACAAAATAAACTATGAGAAATGCTCCATCTCTCTTCCGCATTAGTTCGCTTATGGATGTGGTTCCCTGTTCTACTCGCACCTCGGCAATTTACGGCATCTCGTTCCCACGCACTACATCGAAAGCTGCATAAGGGTGTAACGACGTAGGGTCCTTTACCTAGGCCACCTAGTGCGTCGCCGGTCTGGCTGACCCAACCAGCTGTGTTTATTGGGGTTTAGCTACAGTGCGTGTCGAAACACTACAGCGGACGGTAAAAAAATAATTTGAATATTAAAAAGTTTGAAGTGCGGTTTTCTTAGCATATCGTTCCATTCTTGTGATATTGCCTTTCAATAACTGTGTCCATAATAATAATAATATTTGGATGATTTATATAGCGCCGTTTTTGTGAAAAATCACCTCAAGGGCGCAATGACAAGAAGGGGTCTAACTGATGAAGAATTATTAAAATTTCTCGAAGATGACAGTGACATTAGTGAAAGGGATAATGATAATGATACGGATTTTGAAGCAATTTATCAAGAGGATCTTTCTAACGTGGAGGACCACGTTGAGGTCCAGGAGGAGTCAGAATCTGATGAAAACATGGGAGAAGATGAAAACACAACAACATTTGCGGCTAGTGAAGTTTTCATGACCTCAAAATCGGGCATGAAGTGGAGTTCAGTGCCATCACCACTGGCAAGAAATAGAGCGCACAATATTGTAAATACGAATCCTGGCGTTCAAAATGAGGGGAAAAATAAAACTACCATCCGAAAGCCTTTTTGTTAAAAAAAATCGGTGTTTTGTTTTTAGTTTTATTTTTGTTATTTTGGAACCACCCGGTTACAATTCGCTTCGTCGGCCGCCGGTCACACTGACCTGCCGGCAGGTACCAAAGTACCGACTAGGAAGCTAGTCAAAACCGACGTGGCCGGAGCGTTTGTTGATGAATGATTTTATATGAAATTAACTGAATAATGATATTTTTTTAACGGAAATACATTAAACATGTAGGCCATAAGAGTAATTTTCCATCAAACTAATGAATAAATGGGAAAAGTGGCATTTGCCGAAGGTTAAGCCCCATTTTAATGTACTAGTATATTAAAATTCTTTTAGACATCTTGATCATTTTCACAGTGAAGTAAAACTAATGACCATTTGTGAAAAACGCTTTTTTTATTTTCATAAAGAGAATGGATAAATCAATAGCAATATTCGGTGACTGTATTATTTGGGTAGTTCAGCCTTATTTAGGGGATGTTCGGAAAAGTCGAGCCCCCTAATGAGGCAACTGGGACTCTCTCCGGAGATAGAAACAGCCCGCAACAGCGGAGTTTCGTTATTTCCCCGTCTCGGGGTTTACGTCCGCAGACACTTGTTGGAACTAATTGTTTACAGAAGAAATAACTTTAAATAAAATGGCGGTGAAGCGATAAATCGCGTAATTGGAAAAATAAATATATTTACAATGATCCCTCTTAAATTATGAACGTTGAATATTTTCAAAAATATTTTTTTCATAAGTACGAGTAGATAGCTAGTGTAGTGTTTTGGAAAGATATTTAATTTTTCTTTATATATATATTTTTTTTACACTAACTCCACACAGGAGGCCCTGAGGAAAATAACTCAGGGCCTATGTCATCTTTGAAGATGAAGAGACCCATGTTGTAGGAGGGAGGAAACACAGAGACCGGCAAATCGTTCCAAAGCCGAGCCGTTGAACTCAAGAACGAGTCATAGAAACGACTCGTTCTCATGTGACTAATGTCAACCGTGTACAAATGTTGGGCGCATGTTTGGCGTATTTCCCGACTATGCACCGGTGCCGAGGGGATCAATGACGCTAGTTCCTCGGAGCATCTTCTATTATAATATCGGTAGAACATGGACAGCATTCCCACCTGACGCCTATGCTCTAAAGATTGCAGTCCATCTGTTAAGATGTGAGAATCTATCAAACGGACCGCCCATTTCTGCACAGAGTCAAGTGTTTTTTTTTAGACCAGAGGTGGCTGCCAACTTTAACCGTTGGGCGCACTTGCGATTGGTACAGGGTTAGCAGTTGTGTACAATTAAAGTATGTGCGGGCCCTACACGGTACGCCCAGTTTCTGAGAGGCTAACTTAACTCTGGTTTCGATGGAGCCCCCTTACCTGAGCTGGTCACTTAGAGTTACACCAAGCATATCGATAGAGGTCCTGTTCGGAAGATTGCTTCCGTTGAAGGAGACTAGATTTTCATTTCGATCCCTTTTAGACATTATAAAACATGATTGGGTCTTTGAAACATTAAATTCGACGAGGTTATTCTTACCCCAAGAGAAAACACTTTCGAGGTAACCGTCCATTCTTTGCTTCAAAGCCCTCCGAGCTACTGGAGTTTGTGTGCCCTTTGGGGGCTTGTCAAACAAAAAGCTATCATGGACTGTACTGTCATCTGCGTAACAATGGATCGGTGCACATGACAAGAGGTCATTGATGTGCAACAGAAACAAAGTCGATGACAGAACCGATCCCTGTGGGACGCCAGCATTTATCGAATGCGAGGAAGAGGTGAAACCATCGGCAACCGCCTGAATCGACCTCTCCCTCAAAAAGTCGGCATTCCACGTATACAAGGATGCGGGAAGTCCGTAAGAAGGCAGTTTGTTGAGAAGCCCTCGGTGTCAAACCCGGTCAAAGGCCTTGGAAATATCCAGTGCAACCGTTTGGGTCTCACCAAAACATCAGGCAATGGTCGGACGATTCTAAAGGCGCTGTGACATCAATCTTGGAACCGTGTGGCACAGTGGTTAAAAACAAATCTAACAGATTGGAACGGTGAGTCTGGACATCAGGAACCCTTGTAGGCTCCTGAACCATTTGCTCCAGTCCGTGGCAGAGGGCAAAGGATTTCGCCTCTCGTCCAGCAGAGTCCGTTGATCCTGAGAACTTTAACCAAGGTTCGTTATGAACATTTAAGTCCCCCAAGACCACAAACTCTGCCGTAGGGAAGCGGGGCAAGAGGTCATAAACAGTATTACTTAGATGTTTGAAGAGTTCGGACGTTTCTGAAACGCTTAGGTTTGGTGAGCGGTACAAACACGCTTAAAATCTTACCATACTGCCAAGATTGACACGCACCCACATTACATCCAATCTGAGATATATCAAAAGATGTCGTTAGGTTTAGAGCTTCTCTCAAGTTCTGACAGATGCCACCTGGGGTGCCTGGCCGGCAACGGCTGCAGGGAGTGGTCAAGGCTCGCTATCCAGCCAGACATAATTTGTAGCCAGTTAAGATCGATCGTGTGACCCAGAAGTATAATATATTGTAAGCACGTAAAAACGGTAATAACCTGATTGTGACAAGGACCTATTTATCCTTGAAGAGCCCCAACACAACAATTAGTTTTTGCCCGTGGATTGGACAAATATTACAGATATATAATATGATGACATATTTCAATAAACGCCAAAGTTGCCGGCAATTAAAAAAAACTGTATTCTCGTCCCCTAATATATTCCCGTCCTTAGCCTCTTAATCAAAATCCTATGTTCCTCCTCCTCACCCCTCCCCCTTACATATTGTAACTTTAAAATAAACTAATTATGAAAACAACTTTACAATGCCACACTTTATCATATTCACTATCATCAGTGGAAAGTTCATTATTGGCGTAATTAATAATAATAAATAACGCTTGATGATCGCTACGATGTACACCGCCGAGATCGGGACTACACTCGCACGGGCCAACGCTTGGGCGGGGGTGTCTTAGTCGCTGTTCGTCGTGAGCTGGTACCTCGCGAGCGTCCAGGGTGGCACTCACAAGCTGAGGACGTCTGGATAACATTAGAATCCAGGGGATCCAAACACACAAATCTCCACATATGTTGTGTTTACCTCCCTAAAGGACCAACATATCGTGAAAATATGGAAAGCTTCCTCACACAAATTTCAGCACTTACGTTGCAATTCCCCACAGACAAATTCATTATCCTAGGTGACTTTAACCTCACTGACATTTCATGGAATAAGTCTCTCAATAATACGTCATTTATACCCAGTGATCGCTTATCGCCTGTTAGTACATCATTTATTGACTGCATGCATTTTTCGGGATTGTATCAATGTAATGGAATTCCAAATACCAACGGTCACTTTCTTGACCTCGTTCTATGTAATGACCTGGTACCGGTCTCTGCTTGTGATGAACCATTAATTTTAGAAGACCCTCATCACACCTCCTTAATAATGGAAGTTTTATTCTCTGAACCCGCTCCACTAGTGGAAGAGCCTAGAAGGGCTTACATCTATAAGCGCGGTGATTACGACCAAATTAACACATCTCTCGACCAGGTAAACTGGCACGAGCTACTTTCGTTTGGTGACGTGAACGCAGCATTAAATAAATTCTACTCACAATTAAATCATCTTATAGACGCCCATATTCCTATGAAATTATGTAGGAATTCGAAATACCCGCCATGGTATAACTCTGCCCTTATCAAATTAACAACAGAAAAATATAAATACTTTGAAAAGTTCAAGACATATAAAAACCCTTCTGACTATGCCACTTTCTCTCTACTAAGATCACGTCACAAAAAACTTAACTGGGAATGCCATAATAAATACTTACTTAAAATAGAACATGACATATCCTCCGACCCAAAAAAAATATGGAATTACATTAAGTCAAACTCCAAATCCCATGGCGTTCCGAATACCATGATGTTCAAAGACGTAAAAGCTGAAAATGGATCTGATATCTGCAACTTATTCTCTAAATATTTCACTTCAGTCTACAATAATAATGCTCGGATTAACCAGATCCTGCCAGACTACACCAGTGAGCCCTGTATTGCTAGCATTCATAATATTGAAATCAACCAGCATCACATACAGAAACAACTTGAAAATTTAGATCCCAATAAAAGCGCAGGCCCAGATAAAATTCCCCCTTTCTTCATAAGCAAATGTGCGCGCAGCCTTTCTAAACCGTTATTCATAATTTTTAGTCGCTCCCTTAATGAGGGAATCGTGCCAAACACTTGGAAAACTGCATTTGTAACTCCCGTTTTCAAGAACGGCCAAAAATCTGACGTTGAAAATTATAGGCCCATATCAAAGCTCTGCATTTTCAGTAAGGTTTTCGAAAAAATTGTGTACGACCAGATGTTTACAGCCTTGAGATCGTCACTTAACAACAATCAGCATGGATTTATGAAAGGAAAATCTACTACCACTAACCTAACGGCATTTGTCGAAATCTTACAAGACAATATGGACCAACGCGTACAGGTATATGCAATATATACAGATTATAGCAAAGCCTTTGATTTAGTAATCCATGATGTTTTGTTGACTAAACTTTCACTAATCGGCGTACACGGAGATCTCCTCAGATGGCTCTCGTCGTATTTGAAAAATCGCAGCCAAGCAGTAGTCGTCGGTGGCTATAAATCGAATTGGGTAACCGTACCGTCAGGAGTACCCCAAGGGTCATTATTGGGACCATTGCTCTTCAATATATACATTAATGACATTGGAAAATGTTTTCTCCACTCCAGAACGTTACTATACGCAGACGACATGAAAATATTCTCTCCTGTTACAAGTATCAATGACTGTACTCGCGTACAAGAAGATTTAAATCGCCTAAATAGCTACTGCACACAACACAACCTTCAAATAAATGTTAAAAAATGCGGCGTCATCAGCTTTACCCGAAACAAAAATCCCATTTCGTTTGATTATTCCCTTAACGGCACAATACTTAGAAAAATGGTGGAGGCCAAAGATCTGGGAGTAGTGCTAGATCCAAAATTACTTTTTGACCGACACATCGAATCCATAGATGCAAAAGCTTCCAAGGTACTTGGCTTCATACTCAGAATCTGCAAACACTTTAAAAAGGTAATCACTATGAAAATGCTGTACTTTGCGTATGTACGCAGTTCTCTGGAGTACGCCTCTCAAGTCTGGAATCCCAGGTACACAACATACATAGAAAGGATTGAGAAAATACAAAATCGTTTTCTACGATACCTTGATTTTCGGGGATATCGTCCTCATCTAAGTTATGTGGAGTCAGCCACGTTTTTCAAAATCTCGTCACTAGAAAATCGTAGAAATTCTGCAGACGTAATATTCTTGCAAAAGATAGCCACCTCTGCGATAGATTGCCCGGAATTACTTGAAAGAATTCAATTAAGAGTGCCCATCAGACAAACTAGACTAAATCACACACTTAACACACCTCGATGCAATACTAACTCTAAACAAAACACATTCATTAACCGCGTTTCACACTTTTTTAACAATTCATACAATGAATTCGACTTATTCAACACAGCACCCCAAATTCTAAAAAAAATAAACAATAAATAACTTCTAAACATATACAAACTATTATACTCCTATACAAATAACTTATTCACTCCCAGATTAGATCCGTCCCCTTCCCCTCCCGCCCACCATCCCATCCCAATAAGCTATTATAACTATTATAACTTTTATAACTTTTTAATCTCTCTAATTAATACACACCAGTGAAAACCTATTATTGGTTCAATAACATATACATATGTAAATACACCTAAGTAAATAATGTAACTGTTGGTTTTCCAAATAAAATAAAATAAAATAAAAAAAATAAAACAATAATAAATAAAATAAAAAATAAAATAAACCCTAAAATATATTTCACAGATCACGGTACCTTCACCGACTGTGTGCCGGCGATAAAGGGATCAATGACGCTAGAGGTAGGAATATGCTCCCCATGAAAATGTTTATCTAAAAACATAAATTCAGTCGTAGTAGACAATTTTAATGAGATTTATTAATCAAGGCTCTCAAATATCAATGGAAGCATTAAATTATAAATTGCGTTAAAATATTGTTACCAAGGTTATGTAACGCATTAAAATCTGTCTAGTTTCTAAATTGGCAGCCAGAAAATTAACGTCACATTTAAATATGGTTTGGTTGAAAATATTCAAAGTTCCACGGCGTTTGAAAATACCAAACTAGATGATAAATTTTACCCTTTCAGTCTGTGGGGATTTAAAAATGTTAATTATTTGCGCATGTGGCGACATCAGTGTCTACTCTTGACGAAGGTTGTCTTTTAGCTGAAAATCACATCCAAACGCTTATTTTAAATACCACAATTTACGCAAAATTTAACAGGTTAAAATTTAAACTTAACAGATTTTAAAAGTAGCTTTGAACAAATCGCTGTTGAAATAGAGCCTTCTTCAATTACTATGTGATGCTCTGGGTAGTGGGAAAATACCATTTTTACCTTACCATTTTTTCTACGCGTCTATTTTCTTTTTTTAAATTCTCACGTTTATATAATTCTTATGATCAAATTTTCACCATGTTGAACCATCTATTGGAAGGTTTTTTCTAAAAGGAAGTTTATATTTTAAAAGAAATGAATTGCATTTAACCGATGAAATTAATTTTTTGAATACACGAGAGCAAATAGAGTATTTATATTGATTTTAATTTGACTTTGGAAGACGGGTATCGCCGCTCTAGAAACATTTATTGGATAACCAACAGCTCTGCCACAGGTTAACCCAAGTGATTAGCTACGTTTAGTGACCTAGCAATGGTGTTATGAGTTGAAGGTTAATGAGGTGAGGTTAAGGGAGACATTTTGACCTTTCCAGCCGGACTCTCTCGACCCATCGCCTTGTACCGCAGTGGGAGGAATGGATTCGTACGCCCGTTGACTGCCCGACACATTGACCCCAAGATTCCTACCCATGCCTCATTATCTCATATCATTTAGGATAAACGCTATCCCAAAGGATAACATAGGCCTTGAGGGCGAATTGTCCTCGGGTTCTCTTATGTTGAACTAATATAAAAAACAAAGATAAAATATAATAATTTCTTATCCTGATCTTCTTAATCTTAAATGTTGACTAAATTATAAAGATGCTTTTTGATTTTTATTTTTATTTTATTTATTTATTTTTTATTTTTTTTATTTTTTTATTTTTTTATTTTTTTTTATTTATTTATTATTTATTACAAATAGGTATATTACAGAGTTATAAAAAGTATAAAAACAAATTGATACAAATTTACAACATAATATACAACAACATTTCAATCACTCTCCTAATAAAGCAGCTGCTTGTGTTTAGGAGAGGACAACTAAAAAAAAAAAATTTCATTTGTTTAAATGAAAACAAAAAATATTAGTTATTCAACAAATAACATTAGTGATTTTATGAGAAGATACCTTAGAATCATAGTTCCATGGGAGATACAGATAAAAGTAATAAATTACAGGTTAGTTAATAAATGATTTGAAGTATTGATAAGGCAAAAAATATTTCTACATATTCAATACTTATTTCTAAATACAATATACAATAAGTTAAGTTATGAGGTGGTACTAGAATATTTTAATTTAATTTTTTTTTTATATTTTTCGTAGCTTTCTTCCGATCGTATATCAAGGGGTAATTTATTAAATAATTTTATACCCTTGAATGTATAGTGATGCTGTGCTGTTGTGGTTCGCACAAGTGGCACGGAAAATCCTCCAACAGATATTATTCTTTTGCTTATATTTAATTGTGGTAAATTATTTTTACTAAAGAAATCTTTATGTATTTGTAATAGTGCAATTTTGTCATAAATTTTTGCAAGTGGGGGAACCGGGAAATCTTGAAAAACATTTATAGTTGGATAGTAATAGGGCTTTTTTTGGATGATTTTTATTAATATCTTTTGAATTGTTTCCAATGGGAGAAGGGTTGCTTTGTATGCACCCCCCCAAGCCACGATTCCATATTGTAGTACAGAGTGCGCAAGTGCATAATAAATATCTTTTAGTATTTTTAATGATACAGTATTTCTTAATCTAAAAAATATATAGATCAGTTTTCTCATTCTGTCTACTGTGGAATTTATTTGACTTTTCCATTTGATGTTATTATCAATAATTATTCCAAGATATTTTATTTCTTCTTTACTACTAATGAATATACAGTTTGAGTTACAGGGTGTGATTCTAAAGAGGCAATTTCTTTCGTGAATTTTTATGTTTAGATTTTTATTTGCGATATTCCCTGTTAGACTAAAAGGTATAAAATGGGTTTTCTCGACATTTAGTGTCAATAAATTTTCGTCAAACAATACTTTTACGATATTTATTGCATTATTAGCTAATATTTCGACCTCGTTCCAAGAGTTACCATTAATAGTTATCACTGTATCATCTGCGTATGATATAATGTTTCCAGTGATTGGGAGTTCAAAAAGTTCATTTACATATAATATGAATAGTAATGGTCCCAAAACAGTTCCTTGTGGAATTCCAAAATCTATATTTTCTATTTCACTTAGTTCGTTGTTTACTTTTACCTGTTGAGTTCTTTGATAGAGATAGCTTTTTAACCAAGATTTAGCTTTGCCAGTTATTCCTATATTATTTAGTTTATTAATTAATTTTGAATGTGAGACACTATCAAAAGCTTTACGGAGGTCAATGAATATACTTAAGCATTTTTTACCTCTATCTAATGTTTTGTAAATAAGCTTAGTTAATTCTGCAATTGCGTCTTGTGTGCTAAGTTTATCTCTGAAACCATATTGACTAGGGTTAATACATTTTTGGTTATCAGTATAATCAGTAATTTGTTTTTTTATTACTTTTTCGTGTATCTTTGCAATGTTGGATAATAAGGATATTGGGCGGTAATTATTTACTTCTTTTGAATCTCCGGATTTATATACTGGGATTATTATGGCTTTTTTGTAGTTTGACGGGAATACTCCATATTTAGTGCTTACGTTAATTATATGTGTTATCGGTTTGGTTAGGAAATTGCAGTATTTTTTCAAGATTTCTGTAGTTATACCGTCGTATCCTGGCGCACTACCATTTTTAAGTGATTGTATTATGTTTTCAATATTTTTTTCTGTAGTCGGTTTAAAAATTGAAAGATTGTTATTTGTTATTTTATCTTCATGAATATCATCAGGTTGATAATTTTGATCAATTTTATATGCAAGTTTTTGACCGACGGTAGCGAAAAATTTGTTGAAAATATTTGCGCACTTTTTTGGTTCACGGATAGCATTTATATTAGTTCCATTATTGTTTATGACATTTATTGTAGACTTATTTTTATTATTTTTATTCATTATTTCGTTTATAGTGTTCCATGTTTTTTTAGGGTTATCCTTTGTGAGGATTATTTTCTCCCTGTAATATTTCTCTTTTGTGTCTTTGATAATTTTAATGAGCTTGTTCCGGAATATTTTGTATTCGTTTTTTACTTGACTATTGGTAGGGTTTTTTTTTGTATGTATGAATAGTTTTTCTTTTTTCCGGATAGATATGAGTAATCCTTGCGTAATCCATGGTTTGATTTTCCTTAATTTAGAACTACGTTGATTATTTATAAAGGTTGTACAGTCTGCGATATGAGCTTTTAAAGTTTCTTCAAAGAAGTTTGCGCACATGTCTGGGTTTTGGCAATTTAGTATTGAAGACCAAGATTCGTTACGTAATTTATTATTTAATTTTAAGTTGTTTAGTTTGGAAATTATGTTAATATTTTTTCTAGAGTCATTTAATCCTGAGTTTTTATTTAGATCATAAATAAAAATATTTGTATGGTGATCTGTTATATCATTTTTCCATATAATAGATTTAATTTTTTCTGTGTGTTTAATATTGCTCCATATGTGGTCCAGGCATGATGGCGATTGGTTTGCAAATTCTCTTGTGAAATTATTTACACATGATATAAAGTTCATTTCATTCATAGCATTTATATTATCTATTTTATTTTTACCGTGGTTATTTGGACCAATATTAATATTTAAATCACCTATTACGATACAATTTAGATGGTTTTTGTTACATAGTATTTTTTTTAATTCTTCTATAAATATAGGTACATCAGAGCTGTGTGTTCGATATATTGCGATTATATTGAATGGCATGTTATTTAAAACAAAATTAAATGACAAACAGTTTGCATTGCATATGTGTATTTCGGTAATATTGATATCAGTAAATTTATCTTTAGCGTATACTACAATTCCACTATTTTTATTAATCTGATAATTTGTATTGTAATTTTTGTAGTTTGGGATGATTGGTATATTTATGTTTGCATGTATATGCGCCTCGGATAGTATTATAAAATCTGGTTGTGAACATAATGTATTTAGGGATACCAGAAGTTCATCCATGTTTCTATTTATACTTCTTATGTTTAGGTGTAAGATTGTTAGTCTATTTATTGTATTGTTATAGATCTTATTGCATTCACTGGCTGATTCACATACGTATTCTTCTAAATTTAGATTAATATCAATTTCACTTAAGTTAAAATTTTCCATTACATTTATTTAGGTGAGATAAAATATGTGTATATATAATTCTAAATAATTTGATTCGTTCTTCTTTTGATAATGTTTTCAATATAAAATAGCGTATGTATTAAATATCAATATAGAATGATGAAAGATATGACGTATTTTTAATGTATAGACTATAGAATTATTATTTTTTATATCTTGTAGATATTCCGAAATATATGCGTATATGTAAGACATTGAGAACAGGCAGGAGATATTTTTATAGACATCTTTAAAATTTATAACAATATTCCAATTTATGTTGCGTAAGAGCAAGTATTTTTTTGTAATATTGACAGTGATTATGGACATTTTAAATGAAAATTTTGGTATCATTTTTGGATGTATCTTAGGATTTTCAGTTTTAATAGTAAGTATACTTGTTTTATAAAATGCAGATTGATAAGAAACATCATATTTTTTTAAAGCATATGTCATAGCATTACTAATTATGTTAGCTTTTAAATTTTTGATTGTACAAGTACATACATAATATATTGACAATAATAAACATGAGTCACTATGAGAACTATACCTTGAATCCAGATTAGTATTCAATTTTCTGTTGTGCGAATGCCAGCATTTTTTTATAATACATACAGTTGGTTTTATCAGTCGCATTATGATTTTTGATTTTTGATTGTACAAGAACATTTTATGATTTTTGATTGTACAAGTACATACATAATATATTGACAATAATAAACATGAGTCACTATGAGAACTATACCTTGAATCCAGATTAGTATTCAATTTTCTGTTGTGCGAATGCCAGCATTTTTTTATAATACATACAGTTGGTTTTATCAGTCGCATTATGATTGGTAGGAAATGTGGAGTGCAGTTAATAAGTATGCATATCCATTTATTCGTAAGTCATAAGGAAATTAAGGTATTCTCTGAAGTAACCTGAATTGCTCGCGAATCTGAGTTTTGGCGTACGTAAACTCGGCCCGATTTTACCCATACAAAAGCCAGTTTTTTTTCAACTGCCATTTTTTTTGCTAGGTATAGTAGACGTTTATTACATGAGGTTAAGTGTTCCGAGATGAAAACTGGCATACAGGGACCAGAGAGACCTATAGAGCTTGTGTTGAGCTTATCTTCCTTACTTATGGCATTAAGGTTATACCGTTTAGCATTGTTTAAAAATTCATCCCTTAAATGTATGTGTCTAAACCGTATAATTATTGGTCTAGATCTATGTGGAACTGTCCTACCAGGAACCCTATAGCTGGTTTCTATGTCCTTGTTCGTTGTGGTGGTTTTTATTTCCTTGTTTATGTTGAAGATAATATTTTGCAGGTTTTCATCTTCAAACTCCGGTACTCCTCTAATTTCCGCATCGAAATTTTTTTGTTGACGATCTTGTTCGTCAATTTTTTGCTCAAGCCTTGTTAGCTTGGCTTCGAGCTCTGTATTTTTTTTGCTGTACGAAATCTATGGTTTTCAGTTTTTCCATAGATTTTTTTAATTCTGCCTCGAATTCCTCCATTTTAGAGTTGAAGAACGTTAGCGAATCTTTAAATTCTGTGAACTCGGTGTAAATTGCCGTCACTTTAGTCTGGACGTTCTTGAATCCTAGCAATTCTGTTTTGATGTGTCGAAGTTCAGCCATAATTAAGTCGTGCTGCGTTTCTCCTTGTGTGAGTTCAGGCTTGTTGGAGCTGGCCGCAGCGCTATCCTTTCCCGTGGATCTCGTCGTACTCCGCGTATCGGTCTTGCAACTGCTGCACTTGATGGTTGCTCGTTTCTCCTGTGTTAGCTTGCGGTACTGCGCCTCTCCTATTCCACCGCAGGCGAAATGTAGATTTTCTTTGCAGCAAGAGCAGTAAAACATTGACTCCTTCGTCAATATTGGTTCAGGACACTTGAAGCATGCTTTGTTCTCCATTTCGATTTATTGTATTAATATGTGTTTATATTGTTTTATATTTAGATTTGGTTATGTTATATTTGTTTATGTTGTTTTGGTAGTAGCACCTGAGGGCAGGCAATCAGGGTAATCTGTGATTTGGTAGTAGCGCCTGTGGGCAGGCAATCAGGGTAACCTGTAATTTGGTACCTGCTTGAAATTATTTGTAGCGCACAGTTTCGTTGCGCCTGTGAGAAGGCAATCTGGTTAACCTGTATAATGTACTAATTGTACCTGATTGAAATTAATTCTACCGCACAGTTTCGAGATTGTTATTGATTTTTATTATATCACTATTAAGTTATCGAATTGGGCAATTGTTTTTTAAAACACTAGTAATTAGCACTGTGGTGTACTGTAACTTAACTTTATGTTTAATGACAACCCATTACTCATTATTATTACATAGTTTAGTGATCAATTCATAACAGTACAATGTTATTTTTCGGTGACATAGAAATAGCCGTGAAAATGTTTTATGAGTGTAAATTTTGGCTTTCGGCGGGTGCACTTTATTGTTTTTCACTATTTCACACACCTTCCAGACTTATTTAGATGTTATTTTGCGGTTTGTACGTTAAATAATGCACTCTTAAAATGATGTGTCAAACTCAGTACAATGTTGTTATTTTTCGGTTACCTAGAATAGCCGTGAAAGTGGTTTATGAGTGTAAATTTTGGCTTTTGGCCGATGCACTATATTGTTTTTCACTATTACACACACTTTTCAGACTTATTTAGATGTTATTTTGCGGTTTGTACGTTAAATAATGCACTCTAAAAAATGATGTGTCAATCTCGTATTTGACCATAGACTCAATTTGTTATGTATGAATTGACATGGCAATCCATGTCGAAGCTCGCAAAGGAAAATACGTTTAATTCGTGCCAAAAACTGAATTTGAGGTCATTGTCACATACACACTCACCCTCCGCGATATCGCCCCCACAATCCTGGCAAACTTGGAAGCCTTCAGTCATATAAATAGAAACTTTCGACTTATCTCGGAAAAGCCAGAAAGGTTCTATTGACATGAGTCCTACAGTAACTGCTTGGCTGTGTGTGACAGTATTTACAACGAAATGTTTTCCCGGATCCTGCGCGTGGAAGTAAACATTGAAAGACTGTAATATCCACAGTGATAACGACACGAAACGAGATTGCAACTACGAGTACCTATATTTCAAAATTTAAATTCAAAACGTCACAAAACGAAAAAATTCTAATTGTTAGTTATTCTGAAGGTATTTAGTTATTTTCTGCAAATTCGCAGTAAATAACTGCGAATTCGAAACGTGACTCTTGTTTGTTTGAATAATTTAGGAAGGGGTAGATTTATTACCAGACTAACTAGAAATTTCAACAATATTAAGTGTATAAAAGCGTTATATTTTACGTTAGTTAGAAGTAAAATTGAGTACAATCCTCCCGTCAGGCGGTCTAGCACGGACGATCGATAAAACCCAAAATCAATACGATATTCATTCATAAATACGTCATCTATGGTCAGTTATCAATATGAGAGAAATTTCGAAAGATGGTTGATAAATTTTAGCGATTTATCAAAGATTAACCAAAAAAGCACTCGATTATTTTAAGGGCAAAATTTTGCATTTGATCTAATTTTCCAACAAAAAACACACGATGTAACATTACTTAGAGGGAATCACCTCTATCGGAAGAAACTTATATTTACATACTAGCTGGTTCCCGGCATGCGTTGCTATGCCATTTAATAAAGACATTTTTCACCCTTCTTGTCCTTTCCCATTCGTCCCGTTCCCCTTCCGCCTCCCCTTCCTCTTCCGCGTCCCCTTACCCTCTCGCGTTCCCACGCCGCCTCCTCCACCTTCCCGTTCCCAACTGCACTCCTTCCCTTCCCCCTTCCCCCGTCCCGCGAACCCCCCTCCCGAGTTCCCCTCCCCCTTTCCAGTTTCCCCTCCCTCCTTCCGGGTTCCCCTCCCCCCGGATTCCCATCCCCCCTTCCTTCCACATTCCATACATTCAGTCCCGGTACATTCAGTTTTCAAACAGATAAAAATTTCATAATGTCAGAGCTCACCAGTAGTTTTATACAAACCGTTTCCTGACACTAACGAACACAATATAAAAATAATTATCCATTTTGGTGCAGTCATTCGGTAGCTATGCGCGTACATAGATTTAGGCGATTCATTTTAATTTATACAGATACCTGACCATCCACTTAGATCCACGTACTACTAGATTAACCAGTAATTATGTAATCATACACTTACTTACGCATTGGATTTATAATATGTGTATGTACCTACGAGATGAATGGTTTGCTCACCTATAATTGAAAACATCGCTATAACCATATTGAATATGTAAATAAATGTAATAATTATAATGCAATTTAATTTCGAGCCAGCAAAAAAATTAAAAAAAAAACAGTGGAATTATATATTTGAATAAAATCTCTTCAATGGATTTTAATGTTATTCGAAATTAATATATGATTGCGATATAACGATGAGCGTGTTCGTACGTGATGTCAAATATTCACAATGAGAGTAGGCATTTTAGTACCCAGTACATTATATAGACAGAGTTATTACCATATATTTCCATTCTGTGTATTGTTACCACCATGTTATTAAACTAAACCATAAATCACTTGAATTAATTAATGCTGAAATGAGAGCAGGAAAACTCTCATAAATTTACTGTTTTATTTAAAAGTTTTCTGGCTGAAAGGTAAAATAATACAGACAAACAAACTTCTCTGATTTGAATACCGCTTAATAGTCCCGACTGCTCCTGAGAATCTGGAGCCAGTGAGACTATTAAAATCTCCAATTGAGATATTTTGTGAGGCTGAAGGTACCGGGAAAGGGAAAGAAATGGGATAGAGGAAGGTGGAGAAGTACCTGGTTATTCAGATCTGGTAACCAAGCATAGCTAAAGTCATTTCAAGCAAAGTTTCAATTCTAAATGGTGGTCGTATGTCAGGGCGATACTTAAGAGTATTGTCCACTCTGAAACTAGAACGTGCCGCAAATATAATACACACGCGAGTTCCTGGCATGCGTTGCTATGCCACTTAATAAAGAAATTATTTCTCCCTGCGTGTCCTTTCACATTCGTCCCGTTCCCTTTCTGCCTTCCCCCATCGCGTTCCCACACCGCCTTCTCCGCCTATCCTCTCCCCACTCCCCTCGCAAGCTTCCCCAGTCCCGCGAACCCCCCTCCGGAGTTCCCCTCCTCCTTCCGAGTTCCCCTTTCCCCTCTCTGGTTCCCCTACCCCCCTCCCTCGAACCCCTCTTCCGAGTTCCCCTCCCCCCTCCCGCATTCCATACATTCAGTAAACATACAGCTCGCAATTGATTTATACAAATTTCATAATGCCAGAGCTCACCAGTAGAAACCTTCGCGGGCGTGCTTACAACAACTCACCAAAGTTTCCTCGCAATCGGATGAATGGTTTAGTAACGCATTTTCACGACGCCAGAGCTCGCTGTTATATATAGAAACCGGTTCCATGACAGTTGGTCCGGCGACAGTTGGTCCGGCCGACAGTTCGTCCGGCCGACATTTGGTCCGGAGACAATTGGTCCGGCGACAATTAGTCCGGCGACATTTGGTCTGGCCGAAAGTTTAGAAGATGTTTTCTTCAAGTAAGTATGCAAAGAGGATATACGGCCGTACAACCAAAGTCGATATACTTATATCTGAAGGCATCTCGGATGAAAATCCGCAGTAAAAATATTTTTACTAATAATTTCGACTCTCCGAAGTAGCATGCGGGAATCACAAAATACGACATACTTATGTAGAGGCACTGATTCATCGCATTAACGATATATTCGCGAATTAAAGCGATAAATAGTGTTTTTAGCGATAAAAACGTTAAAACGCGAAATAGCAGTAATTTTTACAACAAAACTCAACAAAATGCGAACTTTTTTAGTAATGCGAGCAAAGGTACAAATTTCGGGTTTTTGAACCAAGCGCCTCGGCTGCCTAGTGCGCCCGAACGCTGAAAATGTATTGCATTTGCTTTGGGAGGACTTGGTGTCCCTAAGCCTTTCTTTACAAAAATTGAGTGATTGTGTTTTCTCTGTCAAAACCTTAAAGGCTGTGCAGGAGGTAAAGAACCGGGTTGTCTTAACCCAAATAAAAACTCAAATAAGAGAGAGTTGTCAAAAGAGTTCTGTGAAACTGGCATCTCATATGCTGAACCGTCAAGACAACAGCACTAATCAATTTCTCGAGCACGCAGGTAAAATGTTCAATCCTGCAATTGTGGGTCAGAATGTCCAGCGATCAGATGCTATTCTTTTAGCAAGTAAAAGTAGGCTTACTCCAACGTTTAAATCTGTTGATGACAGTAAATTCCTGGAAGGTAACAGGTATTTTCAAAGACAGCTTGTAGAGCAAGTGAGGGGTGGAGTCACTGTAGAGATAATTCAGCTACTCTTAGCTGTAAAAATTGTTCACAGAGAATTTGCTGAGGTAGCTCTGATGACTGTGTGGGCCCCTGTGAATAGTGTTGACGCAGAAAGATTTTTTAGTTGCTATAATCTTGTATTGACAAATCGTAGAACGAACGTGACACACTCTACTGTAGAAACATGTGCCATGTTGAGTTTCAACCAATAATAAAATAAACATGTTTCAAGTGATTTTGCCAATTTAATTGTTTTTCCCCTCTTGCCGACTCCCATTCCTTGACGTTATCCTATTTAGCTATAAACGCTATGAAAATGCAAAATTAAAGCTATAAAAGCTATTTTTTCAATAATTAATGCTACATTTCTTAAAAATTAAATCTATGAATCAGTGTCTCTTCTTATACATGTAGTCGGCTTAGCAAAAAAACGCTAAAGATTCCTACTTGCATATAATATAACTTTTATATCTGAATATAACACAAAAGTCCCAACTGCTCCCAACCGTCTCGAGCTAATGAGACTATGGCATCCCCAATTTTGGTATGGTGTGATGCTGAAGGTAGTGAGGAGGGGAAGTAGATGTGGAAAATGAACCTGGCTGCTCAGATATAGTCATCAAACACGGCTAAAGCCATTTCAAGTAACGTTACAATTCTGAATGAACACTGACGAATAGCAAAATACGACATACTTATATGTGCAATGTCTACTTAAGATTTAGGAGGCGGATAAGTTTACCGTTTATCGGATAACCAATACCCCTGCCATAGTCCCATCCCAAGTGGTTTGCTACGTTTGGTGACCGTGTTTACGGGATGAGGTTTGTCTAGGTCTTGGCGGGGGATGCTTTTGCCCGCCTAATGCATGGCGGGCCGGATCAAAAGAGACCGGTTGAGGTTCTGAAGGTCTAGCAAAGAGAAGTCGATAACTTTACAATGTCAGATTGGAGCGTAAATTCCAGCACGGTTTCACTGTTAACAGCCAAACCGACTGTGATAGGGAATAAACATGAAATCTGTATTTGCTAGCAACAAATCCAAGAAACACCAAACGCTAAATAATTACCTGAAAATATTATCATATTACTAAGAAAAATTGGAATCTTTAACGGCCTATATTTAATCATATAAACACCAATTAATCCGTTCTAGATACTTGATATACCTTTTCATTACAAAAACAATTTTTCAGTTCGGTTGGGTTTCAAATCAAAATTAAAATTTGAATGAAACGGCGCGGCGGCGGCGAGCCGTTCCTATAATTGCCGAAGTTGTTTGTTCTATTATTAATGGTATTATTATAAAAATGCCATGTGAAAAGATAAATAACTCGATAATAATGTGAAATATTTTAACCGTGTATAACGTCTAAAACCAGTTTATACTCCATAAATTCATTCGGTAATCATAAACCCTTTAATTGGATCTGGTACGATATGTTCAGTAATTATCGCTTAGTTTATCCATTGTATGGTTTAGAACGGGGTAATAAAAACATTAAAATTTTAATTAACGGGTTTTATTCCGGTTTTACAGATTTTACCAATGAAAGTATCATTAAAACTCGTTTCAGAATGATCGCTCCCTTCATTAATATGACAATAATCGGAGTATGGTCCCGTCTGTGAGAAAATTATTACACTTACTGAATTATTTTGCGGGTATAGGCGTAAAGGGACAATATTAATAGGGTGGGTTTACTGAAATTAAAAAAAAATGTAAATAAGCCTATTTGTCTAAAAAACATTTTTTTTTGTTTAGGTACTGTGAATCCCAACAAGGGAAATATCGCATCAGTGAGCGATTTAATTTATTTGTGGGGGCAATCAAGAGTTAGAAGTACTTAAGGGGTCGATTTTCGGAGCAAATGTTGAAAATATTTCCAATAAACTTTTGTGTGTCACTTTTCAATACAATATATACTATTGTAAAATCAAGACTAACATTATTCACTTACTTGAAACTGTCTTAAAAAGAAATTATAATGTGGTAAAGCCAACACTCAGGTACGTACCTACTTAAGGTATGTACCTGTGCAGCACGGTGATGTCGCCGCATGATACAACTGGGAACGGAAAACGAAGAATACCTACCTACCTGCGCTGATATATTTGGAATCTCGTCGTACTTTATGGAAAGTACCGGAGTATTTACATTCCCTGTACATTAGGCATCAGAACCATCGAGAAACGTATCGTATTCTCTCGATATTACCAGCCGAATTATTAAACCGTTACCTCCGCCGCGGCATTATAAAAGCCGGAGTAATGGTTTGACCCAGTCAGTCGACAGAATAGTAAGCCAAACAACTTGTACCGTTATTTACAACTGTCTCGCTCCGTGTAATATTTTTGAATTATTAATTCTACTAATAAACGATCAACAGTTAATTCCAGTGTTTTCTTTACGCGTTTACGTAGCACGTCTGATTGCTACAATAATATAAAAATCTACTACCACGGATTTTTTGCTGCCAGGCCGTGCAGGCGGTTAATAATTGGGCTTCACCCAATTTAGCACAATTTCACGAGAGTGAGTTTTTCCCCTTTGTATGCAATTAGCAATTAGCAATTATTAGAACGTGTGCAAAAATTAATTTGTAATATAGGCATCGACTCATTCTTTATTCAAATAAAAAACATATGCCTACGCCTACGTTATATATACTCGTATGTATGTCGTATAACTTCGTTTGTCTGAAATTAACTGGACGAATGAAAACTAATTTCTACCAAGTAACTCACTAAGAAATGAACTGCCAATCAGAACTCACGAAATTAAGGAACGCCGCCGAAATTGTGTATTTTGACATAAAATTGGAGGTTCTCACCCCAAACCTCCCCTAAATCAATTTTCAACCAAATCGGTTTGAGAGCTCTAAAATTTGTAGATTACCACCAAATAATATATTCATTTTGGGTACATTTTATTGTTCATATATGCGTAGCTCAAATTTTGGAATTTTGTAAATGCGACAAAAAACCGATTCCAAAACTGGCATTCCTTTGAAAAATAATGTTCGGCTTTTCAGTGTTTGATTTTAGAAAACCTTTTGTTTGGATGGATATTTATCTTTTTCATTTTGTTATTTGAAGTTTGGAAACTTTTCATGTTGGTAAATTTTTGATCTGGGAAAATTTTATTTAATTAAAATTATTATAAAGACATCTTTTTGGTATTTTGTGGTGTTTGGGAATTTTCCATATTCAAAAATTCTTCGGGGAAAATTGAAAAATTTCATCTCAGAAATTTTATTGGAAAATGTGTAGGGATTTTTTTTACAAACATTTAGACAATTATCTTTTTGATAGCATGTGAAGTTTGGAAAGTTTTCATGTTAGGAAATCATTGATAGGTACTGGAAAATTATATTTTCCTTAAAAAAGTTCCTCTGAGAAAATTGGAAAATAAGTCGGTAATTTTTTTAAGCGACGTGTGTATTTTTATATTACGTAAAGTTGCGGAATTTTCGACGTTAAGAATTTTTTTAAATTATTTCTGAGAGAATAAATATCGGAAAATTTCAGATCGGAAAATTGGTCGGGAATCTTTTGTATGAACATTTACACGTTTATCTTTTTGATTTTTGTTATTTGAAGTTTTGGAAATTTTTCATGTTGGGAAAAATTTTTATCCTGAAACATTTTATTTTTCAGATAAAAATTCTCCTGGAAAAATCGGAAAATTTGACGGAAAAATCGATTAAAATTTTTTTTATGTAAAAAATTCTTTCGGGAAAATCGGAAAATCAGAATTTTTTAGCTAGGGAAAATTGATGGGAAATTTTTAAAATGTCGGTAAATTTTTATAAAAGTTTACATTTCTTTATTATTTTTTTGTTTCTAATTAAGGCAGTCAGCGCAGATGTATCGAAGCAAAGGGAAACATGTCAATTTGACCTATTGCTTTTGACCTCTCCAATTATAAGCATGTCGAAGGAAATAATGATTGCATGGCGGTTGGTCTCCTGACAGTTGCCCTCAGCGTACTTATTTACAATACTCAGTTTGTTTATACCTACGTACGCATAACTAAGTGTTCCCGAAAGGCTATGCAAAGAGAATATACCGCATAATAACAAAAACTTTTTTTTTCAATGCGTCAAGGATAAAATTGTGATGTGTATATACTATATACACCAGCGTATAAGCACACAAAAAATCGATCCTGAAATAAATTCGTTTGAAATCCCAACAGGGTTATTTTTGAAAGTTGGTTTGAAATTGATAAAAAATGTATAAAAAAATATAATTTAATAATAATTATAATTGGAGGGCAAACTCTGGGGTCACTGGAAATGACACCACTCCAAATTACTTTAATAATTTTCCTTTCAAATTCATCGACGAAGAAACCCATAGATGACGATATAACAATAGCATAAATTCTGTGGAAACATATTTTACATTTTACAGCTTAATTCCTTTTTTATGAGTGTTTTTATTTCGAAAATGGGAACTCAAAACATGCATTTTAATCTCAGACTTAATTTGCAAGTTATTAAGCCCGACAATCCACCGATCCGTGTCTAGAATAAAGTTGAGATTCTCCAATAAGTGTTAAGTTAAAAAGCGTTTAGTATTTTTATTTTAAATTACGCTCTTGTCAGCTTTCCGCTATCGCTAAGTAGTTCCAAACTCGCGTTTAGAATTTGAATTCCAAATCTGAAAGTTCTCGCGCTCATTCATTCGGCAAATCACTCAGCGCTCGGCGGCAGAGAGAAATGCCGCGAGACTCGAGAGGGATTGCCTCACATAAAGAGTGTCAACGTAGGGTTACCAGTTCATTGTCACCTTTTACAATATTAAAGGCCTGATAACTCCGATGTGACCTCTCGCCTTTCCCGTAAACTACGCGTGTAACTGAAAGAGAGGTTATAAAAAGCTTTCTGCAGCAGTAACATAAGCGACGTGTGATGTACATTCTACTGAGGAATTCATTTATGTTGAACGTGTAGTTTTATTAAAATTTTGGGTTGGGAGATAAATCGTATACAAGCTACGTTATCGCTGAAAGAGTGACAGTAAAAACAGTGAGAAAATACGCTTGGAATCACGGTTGAGATGGTTTTTAAAGCACGTTTTTTACAGAGATATTAAAAGAATGCTTGAAGCATAAATTTACACGTAAATATTTATAACCTATTCTTGAGATTTATTGTAGGATCGGAGATTCAATGTGGTGATTTCTTATAAAATAATTAAAAAACATAAAAGTGTCAGAATTTCACAGATCATTGACTGATGCTAACTAATTATTGGTACTGCCCGGTTTCATCCAGTATTTTAAAACACTTTTTTTCCGAAATATATATTTTTCTCATTGAATACTTAAAAACATGGAATTGTTTTACGTTAAAATAGATATTTTATAGATATATAGCTCTTTGAGGGCAAGATATTGCCAGCTGAAAATAGTTAGGTTGATAATTTAAAAAAAATCAGGATTACGGGGAAGGTGCTAAAGTGCGCCATTTTTTGTCGGTTTTTATTTATAATTTTTAATAAAATTTATCGATGAAATAATGATAATAAGAGTAAAAAATTATTTTTTAATGTATTATTACAAATTCACTGCTCAGCTATACATATATGGTATGCAGGATTTTCTCAGATTGCAGATGGTTACCCTTAGTGTTTATAAGATCGAAAAAAAAGAATTTTTTTGAGTGGATTTTTTTTTTAAATTCGCACAGTAGGCCCTGAGGATAATTTTTTTTTCAAACCTCCTCTGTAGAATGAGAAGGAAAAGAAGGAGAATATGTTCTGGGAAGGAAAATATGTGAAGGGTGAGTAAGAATCTAGTGGTCAGTTTGTCCAGGAATGACGGACGTATTAATCCATCCTTCCAATGCATTGCAAGACGATGAGTCGAGAGAGTCCGGCTGGAGAGGTAAAATTTTCTCCCTGAATCGAAACCCATCCGACCCATCTCGCAGCTGGAGGGCAAACGCTGCGTCATCAAGATCAGAATAAATCCTTTCCCATGAATTCGAGCAACAATAATATTATCAAGGAGGATACGGTGTTTCTACTTATGTCAACAGAATAGCACTAAATCCTAAACATGGGAACACACAGGTTCACCCAGTGAGGTATACACAAAATCCTATTACTAACCTATTAACGTATAGTTACAGATCATTACCATTTGTTTCTTCTTATTATTAAACTTATTATCTATGTAAACCAATGTAACAATTTGTCTATGTTCAAGAATATAAATAAAAAAATAAATAAAAATGTTAAGTCACCAAAAGTAGCGGACCACTAGGGGTGATCTGTGACAGAAGTATTGGTAATCCAATGTCTAGTTTCCCGGGAAGCGGTACGTACTCCCGCCTCCCTAATTGGGTATGCGTGCTTCCATGAAACGTCTAATTACAGAATAACTAACATTCCGCCAGAACCCACTCCGTTTAGCATTTTATCTCGGCATTCGTGTGAACATCTGTCAGCCCTGCGTAATGCTCTCACTTAGCGTGGAGCACAAGACGAATTCACTAATCCGGCAATCCTATAAGCCGCGCGAGTCCTTCAAATAATCTTCAGGCAAACTAAAGGCAAAAAATTCTATAAATGCATAATATTACCACTCCCTTGGTGAATTGATGTAACCCAGTCCACAAAATAATCTGGCTTAATCTAACCTAACCTAACCTAAATCTAACCTTTATATAATTATGGATTTAAAAAATATACATTATTGTAATATTCTACTAATATTATAAAGGCGAAAGTTTGTATGGATGTATGAATGAATGATACATGTATGAATGAATAATGTTTGTTTCTCGCAAAAAATACGAATGGACTTTCACTAATAGAAAGCTACATTATTTGCGAGTAATATAGGCTGTATATATTGGTAAGCTCTGGCGTTATGTAATTATTTATCGTACATTTTCTGTCCCTAACAAAATCGAGTTTTCAAACATCAGAAGAAAAGCAAAACAAACGGTTGCCGTGGAAAAGATGTTGGCAACGTAGTTAATATCTATCCCTAAAAATGATGGATTGCACCAATTTGGATATTTCTTTTATTTTATAAAACTACTGGTGAGCTCTGACATTATGAAATTTGTATAAAAATTGCAACAGGTGGCACGCGAGCAGTTTGAAAACTGAATGTACCGGGAATTAATGAGGGTGGAGGAGGCGGAGTGGGAACCCCCCTAATACCGTGCGAGTGAAGCCGCGGGAAAAAGCTAGTAAAGAATATAAGTTACATCTATACACAAATATTTTACAAAATATTACATTTAAGGTCCATCACTGGTGATGAATTATCAGAAAAGATGAGCTCTTGTGCCTGATAAGGGAGTCACGATTCTTACTAAGATTGTATGTTATGTTTAAAATATTTCCTTTTTCTAATTGTTTATTTTCAAAATAAATTAGCACTTTCAAATTCCTTCCAAGTAGACTTGAATGGAAACCAATGTTGCCAACGATACAACACATTTAGGGCCAGTTGCATCGAAAAAAGTTAAAGTTACTTTTTAGTTAAAGTTAAATAAAGGTAACTTTTTTATCATTTCTTACAAAAATGGGTTCTTTCAGCTTCATTTAAATAAAAGTTAACTAAATAGTTACAAAATAGTTAATATTATTTAACCCAGCGATGTTGGGAGTTTAAAGTTAGATTTTGGTAAAGATGCTATCTGTCATCCGTCACCAAGGAACGAAATACTGTTTGTACGAAAAATAATAATAAAAATGTCTTGATAACTCGGGTTTTGATAATCAATTGATTAGAATATATAAGAAATAGGTAAAATAAGGATTTAAACCATGAACCGATCATTTTCCGTAGGAATGGATTCTATTGTCTGATTTCGGATGTTCAAAAGTATGGTTAGGCAATTAACTTTTCTCGTTGCCAATGACAAACTACATTATTTACAAACAAGTGTTTATTCAATCTTATACTTCTCTTGATAATTTATACCAATATTGTTATATTTCAATTGAATTGAAACAAAATAAATTATCATATCAAAAATCATGCTGCTTGTGCTGTGGATCCGTGTTCTAGGTTCTAATAACATTGCATTTTTATGCAACGGGAACGATGCAAAGATTTACAGGAGACATCTCTGGGGTAGTATTGTATCGTGTATAAAAGACAGAGTTAGCAGAGCAATAGTAGCCCGCTTTCGGCCACAATGTAATAATATCATCAAACGTTGTTCATGTTTCTAAAACGCAACTGTGAAATAACAAATAACCATAACTAAACCAATTCCCAAATAACATAAACCTCAAAAAATTCATAAACGTTAAACAAATACAATCTAAAAATCGGTGTTGACACCCGTAAAAATAATTGTGTGTTTATTTTTACAGAAATATGTCAAATCCAAGGAAAATTTGAAGCCATTTCAATGGCAGCACTGGAATTTAAACTAACTATTTAAATGTTGATATAACTCAATTGTGATGAAATGCAGCTTAGCTTTAGTTAGGGCTTAAACTCAGTTTAAATATTTAATTTTAAACCCTACTTTAACTTTTTTCGATGCAATTGGCCCTGAGACGTTTTTTAACATTAGCTCCACACCGGGGGCCTTGAGGAAAATTTACTGCCCTCAGGGTTTATGTCATCTTTGGGGATGCTATGTCGAAAGCATTTTGAGGAAAGGATAGATGAAGTTCTGGAAAGAAAAAATGTATGAGGGGTGGGTAGGAATCTGGGGGTCAGTATCTTCTGTAGTGACGGACGTATTAAGGCGATGCTCCAAGAGATTCCTGCTAGAGAGGTAAAATGGTCTTTCTCAACCAGTCTTCCTCGATCTGGCAAGCCACGCAGCTGGCGGGCAGATGCATCTACCACCTAGATCCGGACAAACCTCACCCCGTGAACGAGGGCACTCCTGCTAAATCACCAAACGCAGCAAACCACTTAGGATGAATTATGGTAGAGGTGTTGGTTATCCAATAAATGGTTCCCGGGGCGGCGGAAACAATACTCTTCTCCTAAATTGAATGTATTGCATCTACGTACATAATCACACACTTCACCACAATCTTCAATTACACATTTGCCTTGATGGTGGATACTGTAATCTGCCTGAAACGGTGGCTAAAAAAGGAGGTAGCGCAACACGGTACAAATACCCCAAAAATAAGTCATGATAATATTGATAATACTTTTATCGTGGAATTTCAAATCTAGTATGGAATTTTAGTTATTTGTTTTTGGGGTCTTATGCCGTGTTGCGCTATCTCCTTCTTTAGCCAACGTATCGGACAGCGTTGCGATAGGGCAGATCCGGCAGATCCGGTAGATGTGGCATGACATCTACCGGATCTGCCGGATCTGCCCTGATGATGAACACTGCAACGCTGTCCGATACGTTGGCTAAAGAACGAGGTAGCGCAACATGGCATAACACCCCCAAAACGAAAATACTTTTGGCCGTGTAAATCTTAAAACGTATCTAGGAAGGAATTATAAAAAATAAAAAAAAGCTACATTCATCAGGCAATAAAAAAAGTTTTTCATCCAATTTCCTATTCTACCCTTCTCTCCTATAAATGAGAGAAATACGTGTTTAAATAAATAATATTTCTTCCATTGGATCTTTCTTATGTAAAACCATTATTTTATACAACCTCACGGGTCGGGGCTGTATCCAACAAGAAAAATCATACATACATGAGGCAATAAATCTCTCAAATAACTACACGAGAAACTACTTACGCTTTTCAATTCTATGGAAATGAGAGACTTCCCTTTCGCACTTCCCTTAACCTACGATCCCTCACATACTGAAAATCCACACCCCTTTCAAACGAGATTGGAGCACAGTTACGAAAAGACGAGACCATTTTTTTAAACAAATAACAGAGTAAAGATTGAATAAAGAACATACGAGTACGTAGATCCTATTAATCCCATTATCCTATTCATTCATATTATAAAGGTTAAAGTTTGTATGGATGTATGTTTGTTACTAGTTCACACAAAAACAACTGAATGGGCTTTAAAATTCTTTTACTAATGTAAAGCTACATTATTTGCGAGTACTATAGGCTGTACGTATTGGTAAGCTCTGGCATTATGAAATTATTTATCATACGTGTTCTGTCCCTAACAAAATAGAGTTATTGCAAACGTCAGAAGAAAAGCAAAACAAACGGTTAATATCTATCTCTAAAAACTAATCGCCGAAATGTGTGTGGGCGCATAACTTCCGAAGGATTGCACCAAATTGGATAATTTTTTTTTTGTATAAAACTATCGGTGAGCTCTGGCATTAAGAAATTTGTATAAAAAATTGCAAGAGGTGGCACGCGAGTAGTTAGAAAACTGAATGTTCCGGGAATTAATGAGGGTGGAGGGGTGGTGCGGGGAAGGGAGGAAGGGGTTGGAATGGGGTGAGGGGGGAGGGAGGGGGAGAAGGGAGGGTTGAGTGGGGCGGGGAGAGAGGGGGGAGGGGGCGGAGAAGGGAACCCCCCTAATACCATGCGAGCGAAGCGGCGGGAAAAAGACAGTATAATATAATGCGAAAAACGTATAATTTAAAAATAGAATAAAAATCGTTGTGGGCGTGTTCCGTGATCCAAAAACTTGAACATTATTTGCTTAAATGTTCCTTAAGTTCTAAAATGAGATTTTTAATTTATTGGAACTGCTCTAAGTAATTTAAAAAACATATAGAATACATAACGCACATATGAACGGTAGAAGAAGTCAGGGACGCCAGAGGAAGACATGGCACGATTAAGTGCATCAGATACTTCATGAGTAAGAATTATAATAATATTTTCTTAAGTCGGGCCATGTCAAGAGTCAGAATAATAGAGAAGTATGTATGAGACGGTGAATGAATGTGAATGAGGCAAAGAGTGTGTTCCGAAACTGAATTGTTTGGCGGTACATCCTATCTAACTATTCCTGTGGGGAAACCGAGTGAAAGTTAGTAAGTTATGCATATATGTTATTTTTATTCTTATACCATAAAGTCAGCATCTAAATATCTAGAACCACAAATAAAACAATTTTGTTGAATTCATTGACAAAAAGTCTTCCGCATTGTGTATTCGGATCTCAGTTACTTTTTTGTTTGCCAGAACAAATTCAATGTGTACTGTTTTAGCGAGCTCAAAAAAATAATTTAAAATTCAAATCTGGTTCGTCCCGTTCATTTTTTACCGAATGCTTTCGACTCGAAGGTTCCACTGTATGCACGGGGCTACAAAAATAGGGTTCTAACTAGAAAAGCTCTTTTTTAAGGCCGGGTTAGTAGCAAAACTTTAATATTGAAAATAAAGCTCTGTTCTTCATTAAGGCGCCGCAACCGGGCTCAAAAAGAAGAAGATGGAGAGATATGAAATTACGAATGTTAGAGGAGCGCGCTAGTATTTAAAGCGACCAAATCGATGGGAAAATTGAGAAAATGTTTGATAAAACACGACTCGTTTAAAATAGAGCAATAGTCACGCAGGAGTTGTCTAAAACAGCATTTAAAGAAACATTGTGAATTTTTTCATACATATAACTTGTAAAATAACTGAAACAAACGTGTTTATAATAATTTTTGGAGCATACCTTGCGATGTTTTTCTATCGAGGGAATTTTATGTAATTTGCGTTTCAGCATGGGGAATGTCTAGATATTATCTTCAAGAATAACATATATTTTTTTAAGAGCTTTAAAACTTAACGTGTTTAAGGTAGATATGTAAGAAATTCGAGTAGCGGCAGCTTAAGTATGGTTGCTAACAAACTAGGAACAAATCTGAAATTATTCAGAAGTAAGTATCTACACAATTAATTACCTTTGAAGAAAAAGATAAAACAAATAACTCTAAACGAAAATATGAAAAAGAACAAGACACGGTAGAATAAAAAGTTGACGGTCGCAACTAGCAATCGAACTCAGGTCTTCCACCAGGGCGAAACTGATGTATTTTCCACCAGTGAAAACACTATTTAATATATTGAATGAATTTACTGTGAAATAACACAAATTAATTGAATTCAATTTACTTGCGCCGAGAATTTAATAAGTGACCTCCGTATTCCTAGTCGAGAGCCCTACTCGACCGTCGAGAGTATTCCTAGTCGAGAGCCCTACTCGAAGGTCGAGAGTATTCCTAGTCGAGAGCCCTACTCGACTGTCGAGAGTATTCTTAGTCGAGAGCCCTACTCGACCGTCGAGAGTATTTCTAGTCGAGAGCCCTACTCGACCGTCGAGAGTATTCCTAGTCGAGAGCCCTACTCGAAGGTCGAGAGTATTCCTAGTCGAGAGCCCTACTCGACTGTCGAGAGTATTCTTAGTCGAGAGCCCTACTCGACCGTCGAGAGTATTTCTAGTCGAGAGCCCTACTCGACCGTCGAGAGTATTCCTAGTCGAGAGCCCTACTCGAAGGTCGAGAGTATTCCTAGTCGAGAGCCCTACTCGACTGTCGAGAGTATTCTTAGTCGAGAGCCCTACTCGACCGTCGAGAGTATTTCTAGTCGAGAGCCCTACTCGACCGTCGAGAGTATTTCTAGTCGAGAGCCCTACTCGACCGTCGAGAGTATTCCTAGTCGAGAGCCCTACTCCTCGACCACGGAGACCGTCATAATAAACGAATCCTGAAATATTATAAGGTTACTCAATTAGGAAGAAGAAATTCGATTGAAGTTCATTACAGTTACATTATGTAATCGGTATAGGGAAAATACGTTATACCTACTTACCCGAAATATAACTAAGTATCTCAGAAGGGGTGTGCAAAGAGGATACACCGTCTAATTACAAAAGCATACAACATATTTTCATTCAAGGTTAAAACTATTTGTCTATACCATACACTGTGATACTCAAGCAAAAGTACAAAAACTATTTGTCTATACCATACACTGTGATACTCAAGCAAAAGTACAAAAACTATTTGTCTATACCATACACTGTGATACTCAAGCAAAAGTACAAAAACTCGACACTGTAAACTATTTGTCTATACCATACACTGTGATACTCAAGCAAAAGTACAAAAACTCGACACTGTAAACTATTTGTCTATACCATACACTGTGATACTCAAGCAAAAGTACAAAAACTCGACACTGTAAACTTTTTGTCTATACCATACACTGTGATACTCAAGCAAAAGTACAAAAACTCGACACTGTAAACTATTTGTCTATACCATACACTGTGATACTCAAGCAAAAGTACAAAAACTCGACAATGTAAACTATTTGTCTATACCATACACTGTGATACTCAAGCAAAAGTACAAAAACTCGACACTGTAAACTATTTGTCTATACCATACACTGTGATACTCAAGCAAAAGTACAAAAACTCGACACTGTAAACTATTTGTCTATACCATACACTGTGATACTCAAGCAAAAGTACAAAAACTCGACACTGTAAACTATTTGTCTATACCATACACTGTGATACTCAAGCAAAAGTACAAAAACTCGACACTGTAAAAAAAAATCGTTTGAAATCCATACCGAATAATTAATTATAAAAGCATTTTTGAAGTCTACTTTATGTTTGATATTGGTAAATTTTACAACTTCAGATTTTATGTCCGCGTTAAATCTTCCCCACACACTTTTCCACAAATGATCCTAGTCAATTCACGCTATGCAATTGCACTATATAAGCATAATAAATAAAAAATAATCCAAGAACAACATATCAACCTACCAGAGACCAAATGGGAAAATAATTCACCGACTCCCGATATTTTCATATCAGAGGGTTCGGCTCGGCGGAACTCCTAATTGGACCTATAAATCCTACTGATCCCTCAACATTAATATTTAAAAAATCTTTTGTATGTTTAATATTTTTTTTCTTATAATTTCGGGGGGAAGGGGGGGGTGGTTAGGGGGTGAACTGACGGGAATCAACTGTCGGGGGATCAAGTGTCGGGGGATCAACTGTCGGTGTGGTCAACTGTCTGGGGATGAACAATCGGCACACGGTCGGAAACATTGGTCGTTGGATGATTGCAAAGAAAAGTCTAATCAAATAATTTTAGCACCAATACTTTTAACCGTGTTTCTTACTGGAAGATAACCACTTTGAAAGAGTTGATGGTTTTACTGCTGTACAAATGTACCCTTTGACTCCTGTGCACGTTTTTATACAGCATCAAATTTTTAAAAAACTTCCCTCCGTTTAATGATTTCCGCTTTACAAACATAAAACCTTTTTTCGAAGTTCCTATTGGAAAATTTTATAATTCTGATGATTGTTGGAACTCAGTACTATTTAGCTGACAAATGAACGAAATTCCGTTTAAACCGTATGGATTTTTTTACTTTACGTTTGCAAGACTGCTTTGCTGAAAAAATACGCCTTCTCCGCTGGGTCGAGAAAAGGTCAAGCTACATTCACATTCACCCAGCACCCGGCAAACATTTTTGTTTGATGTGAAAAGATGTGAAATTTATTAACGCGGGTCAGTCCAATCCAGTTAATCAACTCTGCTCAGAAAAAAAATAATACTCGTTTTTGTGAACTTAAACGAACAAACCATTTATTTGACATGACGATAAAATTAGTCAGTGTTGAATCATATATATTGGGATTTTCCATAGTAAGTATGATGAGAGAATGCCGAAATTCCCAAGTTGCCCACTCCCTTCCATGCCCTTTCATTTATTTATTTCTGTTCCAACTTTCGTAACGTGCGTTTAAAAAATGACTTCAAGGGGTTGTGTAAATTCTTCTGAGAGTTTTTGCTATATTTGTGGTGAATTTTTAGTGAAAAAACAACAAAGAAATATTACTGATTTTTTTTTAAAAAAAAGTGTATTTTGCGTATTTGGTGTGAAGATAGGGGACCAGGACAAATCTTGTGCCCCGCATGGAGTTTGTTCAGGGTGCGTTGAAGGACTTAGAATGTGGTCAAAAGGTAGAGTTAAAACTCTTCGTTTTGAGAGAGCCTCGAAACCACAGCGATGACTGCTACTTTCGTGCAATGTGCATGGGTATAGTACCAAAAATAAAAAAACAAATTTGTTACCCAAATATGGATTCACAGTCCCTCACGGACCTGGCATTCCTACACCACAAGCACCCCAAAGCCTAGACGATTTGCCATCATCAGAAAGTGAATCAGAAGAAAGTTCTTGTGACGAGTTTCAAGTAGGCGACTCCAGTGGACCTCAACAATTTTAACATAACGTCCCAAAAAAGAAAAAGCACAAAACGAAGCTTCGAAACTAAAAAAAGCAGATTGTGTTAGCGCCTAGTATATGGGCTGCGCTCGGCGGATTGCTTTTGTGTTTATTTTGGATTTAAATATTATTTATTTCCTATGGCAATAAATATCTCCCTTCCCCCGCTCCCCTTGTGATTCCCTGCTGTCACGATTCCGATCAACTCGCACGTATTTTTTCGGTGCTCGAAGTTTGTGTGTTAACAATCATCGCATCGGGACGCAGTCCTAGTTATATACCTAACTCGCATAAAACTACCGCAATTATCTTGTCACAGCACATTCTTGCAAAACTATTCGCAAACAACAATTCAGTTTTAAAAAGTGAACTGCAACTAAATGGTGATCTCATCAAGTAAACAATTACATTCCAGATGAACCTGCTCCTCTTCCGTGAGTTTTACCTACCCTTTATATTTATATTTATTGCCATTGTATTTACACAGAAGTTAATTGCCAGAGATTGTAACCTCTAAGCCGAAACAGATTGTATATAGATTTATACTTGTACATAATGTAAATAAAATATTTTATGTCTTAAAATTAATTAAATTTGTATAATTTTATGATTTTTTTTTTTTTGAACATTCCCTACAGAAGTAATGTAAGGCGGGTTTTGCCTATATTTTAATTTCAACTTTGCGGAAAATCCTTACGTGATGGGTCGAAATGGATGGCATACTCGAATTCAACATACCGAAATACATATAATTCACCCATAACCATTTAAAAAAAATTAAAATGTCAATTTGCAGACCTGTGTTATTTGTCTGAATTATAATAATTTACCGGAAGCTCTGTGAACAGTTAGTAGATCTCGCATCCAAAAAGGATGTTTCCAATGTTTTCTTTTTAATAAATATCCTCTGAATCACAAATTCCTTCCCGCTTATAATTTTTAAGCATATATTTCATTTAACTTTTTTTTTAAATTTATACGAAGAATTATAATTGAAAAAATAATTGTCATTGAAATAATGACGTTTTTATTTAGTCTATAAAAACGTCATTATCTCAATGACAATTATTTTTTCAAACTTTCTTCAGGTAGGTTGAGATACAGTAAGAAGTACCTACCATGCTGATCCTAATTCATCAAAGCCTATAAAAAGACTTCACTACTTGGTAATAAATAAGTAACCTAGGTATGCTCATCACAACACAAAACATGCTTCACTATATGGTAATAAAAAGAGGGGGAACAGTGGCGCATCTGGCACAACAAAGAACTGTATGATATACGTACATGCATATATCAGGCCCCTAATATCTCATCCCATATGAGACTCCTCAGGTTGAGATTGGCTGGGCATGTACAGAGAATACCAGATACACGCGTCCCAAAAAGAATTATGACTGGACACCCAAGTGGAAAGAGAAAAGTGGGAATGTCCTGAGTGAGGTGGGAAGACGAGGTAAGAGGGGATGCAGCACAGCTTCTCCAGGTAACAAACTAGAACTCTGCCTCTGAGGACAGGAGGAGTTTGAGGCGAATGTTGTGGGAGGCCAAAGCTCGATATGGGCTGTAGCGCCATCGGAGTGAGAAAGATATGGTAATAAGTACTAGTATCCATAACTATCACTATACATCATGACAAAAAAATACTCCACTACAAAGTAATAAGTACTACCCATAAATATCACAATACATTACATCTGTACTAGACGTTTGTACATAAACTAAATATAATAGGGAGCTGGCCACAATGACACGCCAATAGAGTTTGGTACGCCAGTGGATTTTGGAACGCCACTGGTCTTTTAAATGAATTTACTACTTTGACAAAAAATGCTTCTAGGTATAATGGCAAAACTGATTTGAGTACTTGATTAAAATAAATATGTTTCACTTTGAAGACTGTGGGAGACTGGGGTTTTTAGGATTTTAGGTTACTGTGATACTGGGAGAGGTAAACTGAATCTAAGACTGATTAAAACACTTGAAAAGAGGTTTGAACTTGGAGACTGTTGGTATCTTGAGTATTGTTTCTTCTTGGCTGATAGTTTTGAACTGACTTCCTACCGTTTTGACTTCTATTTTTATAGGGCAAACTCAGGTCGGACTTTTGGGGGACAGAACCTCCTTAATTTTTCTAAGGTACTTGTTTTAGGTAATTTCCCTGGTCGCTACGATTGAAAGTCAGCTGTGTTAAAATTATGTGTGATAGTTTTTGCCAAGATTTTACCAACTCAGGATCCCAAAAACTCACATAATTTTTATTGTGTTTACAAGAAAAGGTACAAGTATACATATGTGATATAAGGTACAATTTTAAACACTAAATATTTTTCTTAAAGTGCAACAATCACTGATAGACGTCAGTTTTTGGGTTGTTTTTGTAGCATATACTCATGTTTATTTCTTGATCCAAATTATTCCCAATTTCTCGAAATTGAGCTCCAAATTTTTCGGAAGATGAATTCGCTGTCGTAAATATTTACGATTCAGATTTTTCCTTTGTTCAGAATTGACCAATAGTGGCTCGGCTGGTCGCATGGTGGGGGTGACGTAAATAGTCAGCCATTTCCTTGGCGTTGATCATTGCTGTCTGGAGTCCCTTGTGGAAGCATTAGGTGGTTATTCAGATGTGTTTTCCAGTCCAATGAGGCTGCTGCATGTATTCATTATCAATTTCATTTATGTTTTCAATTGATTAGTTAGTTAAAGGACATAATAGCGTTGTAGACAAATCATTTGGAAGGGGCACCATATGCACATTATTCCGTTAGCCAATAGCAGCTCTCAGATTGTCGTGCTGGCGGCATGGTACTCTGTGGGAGCGTAAATTCCATTCTTGAATTTCCAGGGTTGTCATACGCTTTCGCGCACTCGTTAGATGCACACGGATTCCTACGACACGGTATGGTAATAAGTACATGCTTCAGCTCATCACAATTCAACACATAAAAAACTTCACTGTATGGTAATAATAACTAGTGTCAATAACTATCATAATATATCACAACACATAAAAATAATTCACTACATCGTAATAAGTACATCTACCTATGCTCATCACAACACAACGTTCATAAATACCTCACTATATGGTAAAAATTACTAACTATCACAACACATAAAAATACTTCACTACACGGTAGTGTCCGACCGAAACTAGTTTTTACGGCCGAAACCGACACCGAAACTGAGTTTCGGCTTCGGTCTCAGGTTCGGCCGAAACCGAAACCGAAACCGAAACTTCCATATAAAGTCATTTTTTCTTGGAAAAAAAATAGTCAATCTTAATCAATGAGCCTTTATTTTAAAATCATATATTAATCATTCAGTCTGATATTTGAACCAAAAACAAACATAGCATAATTGTCACTCCTTATTTCAAATAAATTATTTATGCTTTTTGAAATCGTAATCGTAAATCGCTTCGTAAATAATATTAAACACAACTGCTAACCCTGTAAAAATCACAAGTGCGCTCCACGGTTGAATTTGGCAGCCACCTCTGGTCTGGAGCTCCAAAATACCTGAAAAATACCCTCGACTCTGTGCAGAAACGGGCGGTCCGTTTGATGGATTCTCCCACCTTAACAGACGGATTGCAATCTTTAGAGCACAGGTGTCGGGTGGGAATGCTATCCTTGTTCTACCGGTATTACAATGGAAGATGCTCCGAGGAACTAGCGTCATTGATCCCTCCGGCACCGGTGCATAGTCGGGAAACACGCCAAACGCGTGCCCAACATTTGTACACGGTTGACATTTGTCACATGAGAACGGGTCATTTCTTCGACTCGTTCTTGTGTTCAACAGCTCGGCTATGGAATGATTTGCCGGCCTCTGTGTTTCCTCCTTCCTACAACATTGGTCTCTTCAAGACCAATGTTCATTCCTTCCTTTCCTCAAAAAGACCCTCCACACAGCATCCCAGATGACATAGGCCCTGAGGGAGATTATTTTCCTCAGGGCCTACTGTGTGGAGTTAATGTAAAAAAAAAAAAAAAAAAATAGTAGGTATTACCTATTTGAACATTATTAACAAACTATCTGACCCGATGAACTTCGTACCGCCTCCGAATCAATGACTGTTGAATTAAAAAATAAATAAATTATTAGGTTAAAAATTACACAATGAAGCAAATATCGATGCCCAACTGTCCGTGTTTTGTTTTTGTCAGTATCAGAGATGACGTTGTGTACGGATTTATATTTTTTGTGATTTTCTTACTTTCCACCTACTTACGGGAAATTTTCTAAGGAAGCGGGTACGGGTGCCGCCGCCCCGGGAACCATTTATTGGATAGCCGACACCTCTGCCATAGGTCTCCCCGAGTGGTTCGCTACGTTTGGTGATTTAGGAGGGGTGCCCGCGTTCATGGGGTGATTTTTGTGCGGGTCTTGGCGGCGAGTGATAGTGTGTGTTACAAAAACGACCATATTATGTGATCTGAATAAGCTTAAAATAAATTAAAATAATACTTGCCTATGGAATGTAATAAGACAATTGGGTTTATTCACTTTTTCACTTCTATGTTTACACGTTTTCAAAACACAAGCCGCAATTTTTGCCGTGTTATTTCGTAAAATGCACCGACGAGTGCTCGACGCTGGCTCGCAGAAGAATGATTACGTCACCTTTTTTAGATTCACGCGAAGTATGGACTCGATCCCAGCCGGTTCCAATGGAACCAGTATGGGGAGGGGGAAATAATACGCTTTTATCGCTTAGGGCAGGTCTATTAATATTCGTTTGTCTATGGTTTCATCTCATTTCTATATTTTACTCTGTTAGAAAGGAAAATACAACAACAATATAACCTACGGGAAACTACTGTAAAAGCAGTATGGGAATATTTTCATGTCCTACGTCTTTCGCAATGAAGAGAATTTTAAATTGAATTCGTTAGACGTTAGAAACTTTTCCATAAAAGTGTAAGATTAAACATATTTATTAGTAAAATAAATTTGTAATATAATACCCAACAATATCATCAAGATTTTAACTAACCGTGTTAATCAACAACAATGAATATATCCTTCATTAATAATTCGCTACACGAATTAATTACCGTAACTTAGTATTAAAGTTTTGCTAGAAAATGTTAGCAAATCCGTGGCTGCTGGAATATCATTAGGTTTGGTGTTTTCTTACAGCTCGTTAGTGGGATGGTGTCGGGTGACGCTTAATGGTAATTAATTTTTTCATCCCTTACCTACCGCGATTTTTCTTATTGCTTCTATAATACGAAACATCGGTGTTGTTAGTTGAACCAATAAAACTGTGATAAAAAAATTCATCCTGGAGAACTTTTTTTTATTGAATCTTCTAACTTAAATAACTGCATATTTTTTTTTTTTAGAATTAGTTTTATTGGTTAAAATAATTGTCAAAGTTTTAATTTTTCAAGATCCCTGGAAACCACCGCATGTGTCACTACAATCGTGTGACGTCATCACTCCTGAAAAGTTATTTTTATTTTCAACAGGTGTTGTCATTTTGTATGATAATTATACGGAAGAAAGATGATACTATTCGATAAGTTAAAACATTATTTTGGTGGAATTATTTATTCATTATATTGTATTTATTATATTATTATATTTTTTAATATTATTACGGGAGAGTGGTATAAAAATTATTTGAAATTATTATTTTTTTAGCTTTTAAAATCAATATTATCAAAAACGAAGAATCTCCCACAAAAGTGTAGGCAAACGATATCAGCTGATCGATTGCCGCCATTTTTATTTGGCCGTGAAATAGTAGGTAGCATTATGATGTAGTATATTTATACGATTTTTTCACACAGTTTAAAGTTTTTCAATATTTTAAATAATACCTCTATTTTTGATACTGAATTATTTAGGCCTAAATAATGTTTCAATAAACACAACTAAATTTCTATCAACAGTAGATATGTAAATAAACGAATAATTAATATAATGGCTTGTGTCATTTCTACATTCCCGTACATTTCCCATACAAAGACTTTACGGTGAAGTCACGACACGAGGAACAGTGACGTCACCACTAACCATTTCAGTAATGCCAACTTGACACTGTGTTTTGACGAGATGTTTAAAAATGCACTTTTTAATAATTTTTTAAAAACTCTGCGTTAAATATTATGAAATAAAACTTATATATTCAGAATCAGCGTTTATTGGTCTATATTCTATATGAACATATTTTTTTAAAGCCATAATATTTTTCACTGGAGTTCCTTATTCTGCAGATTTTTGTTAAAAAAATGCAGTTCTACAGTTTACACTACAAACAATCGGTAAGTGATAAAAACAATTATAAAAAAATTCTTCTATTATTGAAATCATATATTTTATATTTTAATGGCTTATGTTCGTTTGTAAAATTAAAATCTGAAAGAGTCTTTCAACTGCTTTCAAAATCAGTAATCAGGAATAAGAACTAAAAAGGGTGTGAAAAAAGGTATGAGAGGTGGGTTGGCACCTGGGATCAAAGCGTCCAGGAATGACGGACGTATTAATCCATCTCTTCCATTGCGGTGCAAGGCGATGAGTCGAGAGACTCCAGTCTCAAGAAAGCAAGCGGCATCCAATTGTGCACGAGTTTGTTACGCCAATTCTCTTTCCAAACCCGTGTTCAGTACGAGGCACGCGTCCTCAGCGGTGCACGAAACATAAAAAATATGATTGTCTTACCAAACAATAATTTATTCATGATATTAAGTGAATGCATTATTGACAAGTTTGTACCTGTATTTATAACAGCAGAACATGGAAAGAAATGTATTAGAATAATTACACCTATCCGCTAGACCAGGGTTTCCCAACATTTTTTTCGCCGAGCCTCCCTGAACCAAAAAAAATATTTTCATGCCCCCCTTAATTAAGTTTCAACAAAAATAAGAAGTATATTTTTTATATTACCTAAATTATTTATTTGAATTTCAAATAGGTACAATAAAGATCGATATTTTTGTTATCTGTTTTTTTGGTGTTATGCCGTGTTGTACTACCTCCTTCTTTAGCCAACGTTTCCGATAGCGTTGCAGTGTCCATCAACAGGGCAGATCCGGCAGATCTGGCAGATCCGGTAGTGTGTAGATGTAGACACCATCAGGATCTGCCCTGATGATGGACACTGCAACTCTGTCAGAAACGTTGGCTAAAGAAGGAGGTAGCGCAACACGGCATAACACGCCAAAAACAAATAACGAAAATACTTTTGGTCGAAAAAATCTTAAAACGTACCAGATACAATATATTTATTTATACTGGTTGGGAAGTCCTGCGCTAGACAAACCATGCTTTGCCAAATAAACCATTCAAAACCTGGGATAACCTGTATATCTGAAGTATGGTGACATGCAGCTTTCATAGTTTGAACCACGGACATATGAATATACATGGACCTGCCCTAAGTGATAAAAACGTATTATTTCCCCCTCCACATGGCGCCGGCTGAAGCACCTCCTTGGAACCGGCTCGCTCCATGGGGAGGGGATAGAGCCTCGCTTGAATCTAAAATGTGTGACGTCATCATTCTTGCCGTGAACAGCTAGAAGGTAACATCCATACATTTAACGAAATACAACGCCAAAACAGTAGCGTATTCTATACAATATATCTACATATCAATGTGCACATAGCGAATGTGGGCGGTTCTCCAGTGTGCTCATCGGTGGTAACAGGGGTAAGTAAATTATGAAACATTTGTAATAGTGTTTTAACTAAACACGGCAACAAAATATTGCTATGTGTATTGGGGCGAGTCTTTTTGAGGCGAACATTTGACCTTAGCAAATATGTTATTATCGTGGCAAGCAATTCGCGCTCCCATGTAAAAAGGTCTATTCATTCAAAGCAGATTTTTATATGATGATATTGTAATGCGAGATGCCTATTTACTGTCAGATTGATTGTATAACGAATCACAGTCATCTTTCCCCTCTTCCCCCTCCATGGTTTGGTTTGACCCCTCACCCGTAACTGCTTGTCTAGTCATTTGGATGTCTATGGTTTGAACCTAAACCCAATAATTCAAAGTAGGTACTTTATGTTTTTATTTTAACAAGAATTTATTTAATAAGATTGGTACTTCCGACAAATGTCATATTTGATTGTCTTTTAGTTAAAAAAGGAATATTCCGTATTATCCGTGCATTCAACTTCGACAACACGAACGTTCCGTATTATCCGTGAGGTGGACTAAATTCGCTTTTGCCAAAAGTTAATAATAATAAACAAATATAATATAAAATACTTTTTTATTATACTTTCTTTGTATATTTTAAAGTGTTTTAAAAAAATATATTAGTAGGGCTGTTTGCGTTTTATTGCTCATCCATTATATTGTGCGTGGATGCACACACTTCCTTTTTTATGTTATAATAACGTTTGAAGGACGCGTGCCTCGTACTGAACACGGATTTGGAAAGAGAATTGGCGTAACAAACCCCTGCACAATTGGATGCCGCTTGCCTTCTATTGAACACGGGTTTGGAAGGTGAAATGCGTTACAAACCCGTGTTGATTTCGAGGCATGGTTGCCTCCTATTGGCTCCACATTCAGTAGGTGGACAAACGCATTTGTCGCCTAAGACCTAAACCTCACCCCAAGAACCCGGGCAACCCTGCTAAGTCACCACTTGGGGTGACCAATGGCAGCGGTGTTGTTTATCCAAAAAATGGTTCCATGGCGGCGGTACCCATACTCGCTTCCAAAATGTTTAATGTTTATTCATACTATCCCTCTTGTTATTGTCAGCGTGGTCACCCTATGATTGCGACTGATAAGCTACCACGAGTAATTTGTAATACTTTATATAGCCTTACTGTTTTTTGTCAGTTTCCACAGTAGTAATATTTTCACATCCACGGTCGTTTGTCAATTGAATAAAATTTTCACGACATTTTTTAGTAAGACTGATTTAGTTTTCAGTAAAATGTTATTGTTGCCAACTATAAACGTATTGCTCAGTTGAAATTTTAATTTGAATAACTGTGTAGCCTTTTTTTATTTTGTAGGTTTATATTTTTTACTTCTTCAAACACTGCAAACTTATTTTGTGGCACCATTTTAATTCTAAATTAATAAAATATTTATTTTTTACCAATTTTATTGTTTTTAAAACCAACATGTTTCTTCTAAGTGGTAAAAACTAAGTATTTTATTATTTTTTTTTACGCACCAGATTTAAATGTCCGGGTTTCATTTTCCCCACAGGAAAAACTAAACCCTTTCACACACTTGCCAAATGATCATCTGGTCAATCCACGTTATGCAATTGCACTATATAAGTATTATAATTACAAAATAATACAAGTCAACCTACCAGAGACCAGATGGGAAAATAATTCACCGACTCCAGATATTTTCATATCAGAGGGTTCGGCTCTGTGGAATTCCTAATTGAACCTATAAATCCTACTGATCCCTAAATATAAATATTTAAAGAATCTTTTGTAATCCTACATGAATTTAAAATTACCGATTTTTGCATTTTTATATATAAATTCTTTGACAAATCTAATACGCCTAAATTTTGAATCAGAGATAATGCCAGTAGCCGAAATAACAAATGGTTATATTTTTATAGTCCGAGAATGCCAACTTTTAATCTCATTTCCTAAATCTGTGTATTTTCTAATTTTTTCAGAAACAGTTTTTTGAATATTACAGGAATTTGGAATAGCTACATCAATGATATAAGTTATTTTTTTTAATTTTGTCATGAAAAACTATATCAGGTCTATTGTGACTAATTGTTCTGTCTGTTAGTATAGTTTTATCATAATCATAATATATATATTACGGCAGTCAATCAAGTTATGTTTGATTACCAAACTTTGGTGGATTATTTTTAAAACCTGATTGTGCCTAAATGTATACTCGGACGGCGCTAATATAGAACATCCCGATATAATATGTTCTATAGTTTCCGGAAAAGCCAAACATTTTCTACATAAATCATCAATTTGATTTATATCTTTGATTATATGCTTCCTATAATTATTAGTATTAATGACTCTATCTTGAATGGCAAGCATAAATCCTTCTATTTCTGCGCTTAACTCTCTAATACTTAACCATTTGTTTGACGAAAGTTTGTCAACATACGTTTGGTTGGGGTAATTAAAGTGTTTTGCATGAATAATTTTATTTGACTAGGAATCTAATAATTCGTGGTTAGTATTTATAAGAATGTTGGCATTCTCGTCACATAAATTTAAAAGTGTAATGTTTATATCTGCCTTGCAAATTATTTTGTGCATTTCTGAGCTATTAGCTTTCCTATGGAAAAAATTTCTAAGCATTTCTACCTGATTGTGTTTCAAAGATGTTATTTTGACTACACCTCTACCTCCTAAATTTCTAGGTAAATTAATTCGTTCTATAGCTGAATTTGGATGATGGAAATTAAACTTTGTTAACCTAGTTCTAATTAATCGTTCTAAACTATCTAAATCTGTATTCGACCATTTAATTATGCCAAATGAGTACGTTAATAGAGGTATTTCCCAAGTATTTATTGCTTTTACTAAATTTTTAGCAGATAGATTGCATTTTAAAATTTTTCTGACCCTAGTTTGAAATTTAATCCTAATATCATTTTTAATACTAGTGTGATCTAATCTATTCGATTGCGGGTATCCTAAATATTTATAAACCTCATCCCCTTTCATACTTTTAATTTTGATATTTCTAAATATACCGTCGTCTCCATCTACAATTTTTCCTTTCTCTATATGGATCGTTTTACATTTATCTAAACCAAAAGTCATTTTAATATCATCTGAAAAAATTTTAACTACCTTAATCATTTTCTCTAAATTTGATTCAGAATTTGAAAATAATTTTATATCATACATATATAATAGATGTGAAACTATACTACTCTCTCTTGTATTACCCTTAATTTTTATTCCAAACTTGCTTTTAATTTACATTTTAGACATAGGATTCAATGCCAAGCAAAACCAAAGAGGACTCAATTAGTCTCCTTGAAAAATCCCTCTTTTATTGAAATGCCCGGTACTACTATTTTCTTACCTTTTAAATTTACTAGTAAATCTGTATTCCAAAAGGACATAATATTTTTCAAAAAGCTAATTATAATTGGGTTAATTTTATATATTTTTAATATTTTGGTTAGTCACGAGTGCGGGACACTATCAAAAGCTTTTTGATAATCTATATAACAAGTATGTAAATTACGCTTTTGATTTTGAATTTGTTTTAAAATTACAAAATCAATAACTAATTGTTTTTTGCATCCCATATGTTTTCTGCGACAACCTTTTTGTTGTTCAGATAAAATAGTTTTTTCATCCAAATGAGTATATATTAAATCTGTCAAGCAATAGGTTAAAATTTTGTATATTATCGGTAGACATGTAATAGGTCTATATTGAGAGGGATTATTAATATTTTCGCTTTTAGGCAACATATAAGTAATGCCCTTAGTTAGAAAATTAGGAAAATTTTGAGGTTGTTTGACAAGTTTTGAAAGATTTTTTGCAAACAGAGGATGTAAAGTAGTTAGACGAATGTACCAAAAATTATGTATCCAATCGCAACCCGTGGCATTATGTTTTATATCTTTTCTCCAAATGTTTGTCCAAAAATCGGGCATATCTGATTCAGATGGCAACGGAATATTATTATTCGAAATAATATTTTGTTTATCATGGAGTTTGGAATAAAATATTTTCTCATTTTTCTGAAATAATCTATTATTATTACTTTTATTATACGTATAATTATATCTTTTTAATCTACTAGCTTTTACACCTAATTTTTGTTAAAATAAATCTAATAAATCATTGATTATATTTTCATTATTATTACTACCAATGTTATAAGCAAATTTTCTCCCAATTTCATCTACATGTCTCAAAATATTTCTACTTCTATTCCCCTTTTTATATTCAATTACTCTAGCTATACTACTTCATAAAAATACTAGGGGGTGCTATAGTAATTGGACAGGCTATATCTATTGGACACTTTAACTTTAAACCTCCAAAACAAGACTATCTCAGCATTCCTGTAAGTGTGAGAGAGACCAATCTATACTTTGCTTTCTCCTTTATACGGCTGCATTTTCTAATATTTACCACCAGATGTCACCATTGACAAAACTTCATTCACATTTCAAGTCGTGTTAAAACCGTTAAAATATGTATTTTTTTTAGCAACTTGCTTAAGGGACAGAGATATTTTATTGATGATTATTTCATACAAGTTCAATAAATTTTTGGAAGAAACATCTAAGAAAGGTTGCAAAGGGCAACATACTGTGAGTATTTGTTGAGATTTAATCAGTAATATGAATAATAACCCCACAATTTTGGTGTCCAATTACTATAACAAATTTTATGAATGTTTTAGTAACTGAACGCCCTGTCCTAATACTGTCCCCGCTTAAATTTTTTTGATCTTCATGAAAGTTGGTGAGCCTTAATAATACGTCAATTAGAGCCATTCTACAAAATATCACTTCACTCACATTATGCGTTCAGTAATTGGACGGGTGTCCAATAACTAAAACAAGGCATGGTCCAATTACTAAAACATTTTTTTAAGATCTTTCAAAATGCCAAAAAATTACTTTATAGTCTTAGAGGAAATCATAGGAGGGGCAGGCATAAGGGCTACATAAAAAATATTGAATTCCAATAAGCATCTTTCCACTACAAGATGACCCATTCAAACAAAAAGTTAAATTTTGGACTAAATCCACATCTTTCAAACCAAGAGGAGCAGTATTTGGAAGGCTGGATTTGTGAATTAGGGAGAAAGGGATTTTTAAGATCACTCTTTAGACCTATTAAACAACTGTCGATGGCAGCTGTGCATGATTGGGGGAATAGAACATGTAGGAGAACCAGTCAACAAACAGAATTTTGCCGTGGTATTAAACGAAGTTGTGGAAAAAAATTATGCAACTTGCGTAGTAAATGGGTTCCGAGCTTGCAGCCTGCAACCCTTTGACACAGATGCAGTGGAGTATTCAAAGTGCCTTGTAGAAAAGAACCCACCAATTGCCGATGATGACAAGAATTTTCCAGACAAGCCATTTCAAAATTTTTAGGAGATTGTCGGGATAAAAACAATCGGAAAGTTGAAAAGGCTTACTGAAAATGTTGAACATAATAACAACAAGGAGCTTTTAACGTCATTCAATATCTGGGAATTTTGTGAATCAAAACGAACAGCAGGATATAACGAAGAAATTTCGCACAGTTCGCATCATTCTGAAGATGAAATTAAGGAACAAGTTTCTAAATCAAATGCATCCGTCGAACAAACTACAACTCGTGAAACCAATTCCTACATCGTTTCGTAACAGCATACCACTCTTAATACTGAAGACATTTCGCAAATTTCCTTGAATTCCACTGAAGATCTAATTTGTGAACAAAATTCAGTCGCAAATGCATTCATCATGCCAACTGCAGTAGACGAAATTGCTTCCGCAGGAATTGAAGTTATGTCAAAAGCATGCTCTTCAGCAATAAATAGATCGCCTTTGACACAAAACGATGACCCAAGTGCTGAGGACATCGATAAGAAAACTAGGAAAAAGTTTTTCTTATTCGGCTTGCAGAACCTAAGCGGAAAGGTAAGAAACAAACAGCACGCATGTTTAATATCTCTTCCAAAGAGTACCAAAAAGCCCTTGAAAATAAGGTACGAGAAAAGATCCGTTTCGAAGATGAAAAAAGGCTAAAAAAACAAGTAAGGGATGAAAAAAAAACGACGATTGGAAGAAGGAAAGAGTATGAAAGCAGGCAAAAGAAAATGAGCCTAGCACATCAAATGCCTAATTGGAAGATTTAACCATAGAATCATCGATTAATACCATTGAAAACATATCTTTAAATAGAGGTAACAGATGTGATCGACATGTGAGAGAAATTGATAAAATTAAATGCTCTAAGTGCGTCCGAATTTTTCATGTCAACTGCATACCAAAAAAGCCTTCCGAAAATGTACCAATAGGGGAGGATAATGACACGTTTTTATGTCACGTATGCTGTAAGGTGTCTGAAGAATCTGATGGGTCTGATGAAAGCATAACGTACATATTGAAAGATCTCAATGACTACCTATAACGTTGAAATGGGTTTTTTTACCATAAAATTAGTTTTTTTTTTAGTTTGAAAATATTATTTTGTTTGTTTTATGTTTGTAGAACCAGAGCTGACATTGGGTAGGCATTTGGACATTCATTTTACTTTATATTCTAATTTAAACGTAGTGTCCAATAACTGTGCCACTGATGTCCCAATACTGTAAAAAGTGTCCAATAACTGTATTTTTTCCTACTTTTCAGTTTAATAAAATATAATTAAAAAAACCCTAGGTATTTTTTATTTTTCTCTATATTCACTTAAAGCCCATTAAATTCTACAGCATTACATACCTGAAATATTTCCTACTTAATAATATTTTTTTAATTATACACTTTTAAAAAAAGTCATTCTCTTAACTGTCCAATAGCTATAGCGTTCACCCTACATCATTTTCTAATCTAATCTGCCATTCTGGTTTACTATAACTATATGATCTATCATCAGAGGATGTTAATTTAACTCCTAACTTATTAGTATGAAGATCTAAAAAACTAATATCGTCAAATATTATTTTTGGTAAAATTAAATTATTTAATTCAGAAATTAATTTAGATAATTTTTTTGACGTATGCAATTTTGGGAATTTTGATCTAACTGTGGGCTCTATATCTATATATCTATTTATATTATTATGAAGCAAGTTAGCTAATTCTATTACATTATCATCTAGTAAGTTATTTTTTTTTTTATTTACTTACTGTTATTATTATAAAGCTGCACATCTCAACACAGCAATTTCCAAGTGAGATGAACTGCTAATGATTATTATGTAACACCCACTTTTTTAAATATATAAATATATTAGGTATATCTCAAAGCAAAAACTGGAAGAACAAAATTACATAATGGCACGGAATGCTAGTCCCGTCCGCTACGCGCAAATGTATTACGAAATAACGTGAGAAGATAAATAAACGTGTAAAAAATTCAAGTACCTACGGAAAATGGAAAAACCGTTTTCGAAACCATTTCAAGAGAGATTTCAGATTTGAATTAATTTATCTTTCAGTTTCATTTCATTTCGGAGCTGCATAAATCTCCTGTTTTCTAAGCTAGGTCGCGGCTGTTACTTCCCAAAATATTTAACGCATAATTTCCTGAAAAAGTATAAATTATTATTTTTAATTTATAAACTAATGTTTTAAAACAAGATTTTTATGCATAGCACAAAGGATAACAATTATTATAAGCAATAATTGTCAGCCTGAAACACTCATTTACATTGAAAAATCTTCAGAGAAAAGATACTTGCCGCCAACGGGACTTGAACCCGTGTCCTTCTGATTGCCGGTCGGAGTATCTTTTCTCGGAAGATTTTTCAATGTAAATGAGTGTTTCAGGCTGACAATTATTGCTTATAATAATTGTTACCCTTTGTGCTATGCATAAAAATCTCGTTTTAAAACATTAGTTTATAAATTAAAAATAATAATTAATATTTAACAAGTTAAAAGTATTCCACCAAAAAATGTAGACATAATTTGTCTCGACGCCACCTAGCAAGAGATTTAGTACTTACAATACCTCCCTCACAAAAATAAAGTTGGTTGTTTTCAGGTGGAAAAATATAATAATCAGTAATTGTTGAATGAAACACCAGTATATATTGAATTATTTGGCGGGATATATAGTTTAGATAAGCCGCCAAGCAGTCATAAGTGGTCAGAGCATCCGACCGGCAATCAGAAGGACACGGGTTCAAGTCCTGTTGGCGGCAAGTATCTTTTCTCGGAAGATTTTTCAATGTAAATGAGTGTTTCAGGCTGACAATTATTGCTTATGAAAAAGTATACTTTGTTGAGGGTATATATTATACGGATATATATATTTTTTTTACATTAGCTCCGTACAGAAAACACCGAGGAAAATAGTTCTCCTCACGGCCTGTGCCATTTTTGCGGATGCTGTGTAGGGGGGTTTTAAAGTAAGGAATGAGACGAAAGTCTGGAAGGAAAAAAGTATGAGGGGTGTGTTGTAATCTGGGGTTCAGCATGCATCCATCGTGTGTATCCCCCTGCAGTTCGAGGCGATGGGTCGAGAGAGTCCGGCTGGAGAGCTTTAGGTTTGGTCTTCCGCTCCGGCGCGCACGCAGTAGGTACGCAAACGCATTCGCTACCAAGACCTAGTCAAACCTCACCCCATGAACCCGGCCAGTCACCAAACGTAGCGGACTATTTGGGGTGACCTATGGCAGAGGAGTTGGTTTTCTAAGAAATGATTCCCGGGGCGGTGGTACCCATACGCGCCTCTCAAATTGAATGTTGCTTATTTACTTGAATGTTAATTGTTAATTACCCGCTTTTCATCAAACCTGGGTTGCGTGGTCCCAAAAACTAAAACCTCATTCGCTCAACGACAATTCTGGTTCATCGCTCCTAAAATATATAATGCTTTGAGTACTGACATAAAGTCAAGTAATTCTAATTCTCTTTTTATAACACGTGTACAACATTGGATTTTTGAAAGTGGACGAGCGTACTTTAAAGAATTCCTGAGTTCTTAACACTACATTTTAATTATTAATTTTTGCATTTCAAAATTTTAATTTCCATTTCCATTTTTATTTCTATTTTTCTTTAAAATGTTGTTATTTTTTTTCTCTTAATTTTTTCAATAAATTTTATTTATTTTTTAATTTTAATTTATTTACTTATATGTTTTAATTTATATATTTGTATGAACACTTGAGTTCTTAACATTTAATCTTTATTTTTAATTTTTGTATTTCAAAATTTGAATTTTCATTTTTATTTCTGCTTTTCTTTAAAATATGATCTTTTTTCTCTTTATTTTTCACTTACTTTTAAATATTTCATAATTTTTATTTAGTATATTTAATCATCTGTTTTAATAAAATAGTATTTGTATTAATTTAAATAAATATTCAAAATACGACTACCATAACACGGGCATGAGCCCAGTGTGGTAGCCAAAAAAAAACAAATATCTGTTACTAGTAAAAAAATTATTAAATAAAAAAAAAAATAATTCGCAATTTTGGGATGCGGGTTTGGGTAACGCCGCCCCGGGAACCATTGATTTACCAACACCTCTGCCACAGGTCACCCCAAGTGGTTGCTACGTTTGGTGACTTAGTAGGGGTGCCCGTGTGCATGTGGTGAGGCTCGTCCGGGTTTTGTCCTCGAATGGCAGGCTGAATTAAGAGGGACTGGTTGAGGTAGGCCCTTTTTCTCTCCAGGAGGACTCTCTCGAAACATCGCCTTGGGAGGGTTGGATTCATATGTCTGTTTCTCCTAAACACACTGACCCCCAGATTTCTACAATCCTCTCGTATGTTTTTGCTTTCCAAAACTTCCTCCTCTTCCTATTCTCTTTCTAACAATAGATCTCCACAAAGCATCCCCAAGGAAGACGTAGGCCCTGAGGGAAATTATTTTACTCGGGGCCTTCTGTGTAGAAGTAATGAAAAAATAATCCCAAAAGATTAAACCCGTATTTTCCTGAAAAAGTGTACTTTATTGATAGGAAGTATATGGTATATAGTTCTCAATTGATTCATAAAATTAATGGTCGTATAAATATGCTTGGAACAGTTATTATTATTTAAGTGATATTTTATTGCAGAAGGATAGCCGACTTTTCGAGGTTTATAGCGTTATAAGGAAAGATTCTCTTACTTGTAGCGATTCGAGAATAAAATCGCATATCCCATAGAAAAGTGTCGTAAGTCGTAAGTCAAAAAAATTATATTAAGTTTTATCACTGAAAAGTAAAGTGATTGTTATTATCTACGCCCCACAAAAATGGTATTTAAGTTAAATCACTCCATCTTCGCAAGATGTTGCTAATTTCTCTTTTCGACTAGACAGGTTGTTCATAATCCTTTCATTCATTTGTTTTCATTTTCCTGTAAAATATTTTTTGTACTTTACTTTTCTACGGGTGTGCAATATATTATATGTTCTGGTTTATTCTCATTCCTAACTCTAGAAAGCAATTAAAATGCTCCTTATGTTGTATATTTAAACGAATGAATAGATAAAGACTTTAACTTAGTTAATGTAAACAATTTCATTCCTTTGTGTTCGTGAATTCAAATAAATCTCCCCTCTTCTGTAAGTACGCATTCGGTATCTGAACGTTTTAATATACGAAATGGGAGAATTACAAAAAGAGCTTTTCTTTTTTAAGTGATTGGATCTAAAAGAAAAGGAGAGTACTTTTTGACATAATTCGATACCTTGTACATTTGTTCAACTTCAGAACAACATTTGTACAATTTTCAAAGTTTGCAATAATCGAGTAATGCGATAAAATATTAATAAATTGCGCTTCAAAATGTCACTACGTTACTTTTAAATAATATCTAAATTGGAGTATGGAGTAATCGGGCCTTCAGAATAAAGTTTGTAGAAAGCACCTTTCTTCTTCTTTGTGTGCCGTATCAGGTCCCCCCGACGTTGGCGATCACTCTTGAGAATGTATCTCTGTCTTGCACTGCCCGGAATAGCTCCTCCACACTTCTAATGCCGGTCCACTCTCGTATATTACGCAGCCAAGACATTTGTCTCCTACCAGGCCCTCGGCGACCCTCTATCTTGCCTTTCAATATCAAATGGAGCAAGTGATACTTCTCCCCTCGAAGTACATGACCCAGATATGAAATTTTCCTGATTTTTATTAATGTAAGCAGTTCTCTATCTGCTCTAGCCCGCCTGAGAATTTTTGTGTTGGTGATCATGTCGGTCCATGGGACCTTGAGCATTCTCCGGTGAAGCCACATTTCAAAAGCCTCTAACCTGTTCATGGTATTTACTTTGAAGGTCCATGTTTCACATCCATAGAGCAAGACCGACCACACATAACATTTTAGCATTCTCTGCCTTAGTTTTAAGCTGATATTGTCATTGCAGAAGAGGGATTTCATTTTAATGAACGCAGTTATTGCTGCTTCAATTCTGCATCTAACCTCCACATCTGGGTCAAGAGTCTCCGTGAGAATACAGCACCTTTGACGAAATATATTATTATTTTTACTTTTTACTCTTATTGCGGGTTTTCCGGGCAAAGAGGTTCGAATCCCAGAGCTGCCAATACCTTTTGTTGATTTTTCTATTTCTAGGTTTTCGACTGAGTTTTGCTTATAGTGTCTTCATTTAATTAAATATTACAATTTGAGGTTTTACTCATAAAGTTAAAATAAAAATATTCATCCTAGACTTGCAGAAAAGTTAATTGATGTCGCATATTAAAATAAAATGGATAAAGATTTATCCAGACATTACCTAGAGAGCATTTAGTTCGGGTTTGAGTCATGCAATCGTACATAAAGATAGCAGCCAATGATATATGCGTTAAGAAAATGAAGATAATATTGGTGGTTCTTAGTCGAAGTATGATACAGTTAAAAAAAATACCGAATTTGATATCGACACCTTGGCGCAGTGTTTGGCGAGTTTGCCCGGAAAGCGAGCGGTACTGGTTTCGAGTCCCAGAGGTGGCAATATCTTTTTCTGATTTTTCTGTTTAAAGGTTTTCGACTGAGTTTCGCTTATATTGTCTTCATTTAATTAAATATTACAATTTGGGGTTATACTCGTAAAGTTAAAAAATATTATTTGATAATAATAATTATCATCTAGCATCACTTCCCAAAAGGTCGATGACCTCCATCTAGGCCTATGCCATCTTTAGGGATGCTGTGTGGAGGTCTTTTTAAAGAAAGGAAGGAGGGATAGTTCTGAGAATGAATAAGATTTGAGGGGTGGGTAGGAATCTAGGGGTCAGTGGGTCCAGTAGTTACGGACGAATCCATCTCTCCTACTGCAAGACGATGGGTTGATGGAGACCAACTGGAGAAGTCAGGGTGTCTTCCTAAAACAGCCTCTCCTAAGACGGTTACGCAGCTGGTGGGAGGCGCATCCGCCGCCAATATCTGAACCCGTAGCGAACCACTTCGGGGAACCTATGGCAGACGTGTTTCTTATCCAATATTTGGTTGCCACGCAGCAGTACCCATACTCACCTCCCAAATTCATAATTCTTTTTTTTCTAATAGAAAGTCGAAATGGAACTCTCAGCAACAATGTCACACCAGAACTGCGTTTACGCGGACGTTCCCCAAGAGAGATACACGAGTTCGAAAATATACTAAAAATATGTTCGGAGGACAAGAAATGAGGGTGTTACCATCCGTTTGACTACATGAGAACTGACAGGTTACCCACAGCAAGCACTTAGAAGGTAAGCGCTGAGGTTTACTTGTAGTAAAAAATATTTGACATGCTCGAACATTGTTCAGAAGTATTTAAAAAAAAAACGAAGTGCTGTAGTGGCACACGTACAAAAGTGGTTGAAGAAAGCGAGTCTAGATTTTAGACAAGTCATCACGTCGATCATAGATAAATGCGATGTGTGATGATTTCTGATGTGTACATTTAACCCTTCAAGGTAAAGGCAAAAAAACCGATTAACCGTAAAATATATTTATTTATTTATTTATTTGTTTTATTATACGCCCAGAGGGCTTTTACATAAATAAATAAGGCAGTACATCTTTAACATGAGAAGGAAATAATATAAATAAAATTACAATAAAAATAAAAAAGTACATTAGTTAAATAGAAATATAAGCAACAAAAACTGGAATTACAGTAAGATATAATTACGATAAGTTACGATAAAAAAAATGCATACATGTTATAAAAATACAAACAACAAAAATTTTAAAGTAAGGTGATCAGAGGTTTACAAAATTGCAACATTAACCATGTCTAACAAAACGTAAGTATTAGTTTCGCAAAGTGGCAAACCGCTACATCGATGGTACCTCCAGTACCTCTGCAAGTTGCAGGGGTTCAGAACTCCAATTTGGATTTTAATATTATAGTGAAAATTAAATATATATATTTTTTTTTTAATATAACAAAATAATACTACAGGTTATGATGGTTTATAATACATATTACAATGATTTTACTAAGAAATTACATTTAATTACATTAATAGGATAGGTAGAGATAGTTTAGCAAATTTGTCGATGAACGAGTAGTTTATTAAATTTACCAAAGAATCCCTTAGTGAGTACTTGTATCACGGATAAATGATTTCATTATTTCATTTTTAAATTGTGTCAGTGACATATTCCATACATCTATGTGCGAATACATATTGCCCAAGTGTTGGATTCTGTGTAGTGGTATATTGAATTGTGCCCTGGTCGTAGTATTACCACAGTAAAATGGTAGTACTGACCTTGTGTTTCTCGCCGGCACATTAAAATTTATGAGCGCCAAGAATTCAGGGCTGTCAATTGTATTACGTAAGATTTTAAATAAAAAAACTAGATCGAAAATATTTCTTCTATCACTCAAGTTTAATAGATTAGATGATCGCAATAGATAAGTGTAGTTCATTTGTTCTTTTGGTATTTTTAGTTTATAATTTAAAAAGCTTAGGAATTTTTTTTGTATTCTTTCTATTGTTTGAGACTGCACGTCATAGTGAGGAGACCATACAGTTGAGTTATATTCAACCTGACTCCTCACTAGTGATGTGTATAGAAGTTTTAATGTTTTAACTTCGGTAAAATCTTTAGCCACTCTTAGTACAAAACCTAACATTTTTAAACCCTTCTTTGAGATATTTTCAATGTGTGGTATGAAGCTAAGTTTGGTGTCGAAAGTAACACCCAAGTCATTAATTTCGGAAACAGATTCGAGAATGAAGTTATTGATTGTGTAATTAAAAAGAATTGGATTTTTTATTTTAAAAAATCTCATTGTTATGCATTTATTAACATTAAGGTATTGCTTGTTATCGCTACACCACTCGACTAATTTGGACAAGTTTGCTGAGATAATATAACAGTCGTCCAGGCTTTGAATTGCTTTATAAAGTTTCAAATCATCTGCGAACATAAGTACGTCGATATCTTTAAATATATTACAAATGTCATTCACAAAAAAGATAAATAATATAGGTCCGATATGGGAACCTTGCGGAACACCACTGGATGCAAAAAAAACATATGATGATTCCCCATTTAATTTTACACTAAGTTTTCTGTTTGAAAGATAGCTTATAAACCAATGCAACATATTTCCACGAACTCCAGCTTTAAACAGTTTTTCTACAAGAATAGCGTGACAAACCTTGTCGAACGCCTTGCTGAAGTCTGTGTAGATTGAGTCAACTTGAAGCTTCTTCGCCATTGCATTGGAAATGAAATTTTGATACAGAATGTGGTTAGTTAGTGTTGATTTACCGGTTATAAAACCATGCTGTTCAGGACATATACTTTCTTTAAATGAGCTAGTTATTTTATCCAGAATCAGTTTTTCAAACAGTTTTGGAATTGTTGACAGTATGCATATAGGTCTATAATTAGTTACTTCGTTTTTATCCCCTTTTTTGAAGATAGGTGTTATATAACTATGTTTCCATAGATCAGGAAATATACCTTTCGACAAAGAATGACTAAATGACTAACAGGGGATAAGCGAGAACGGTGACACACTTCTGTAAGAGTAATGGTGGAATGTTGTCAGGACCGGCATTTTTATTGGGATCTAGCAGTTTAATTTGTTTTATAATTTCGTTTAGTTCAATGTGCACATGTGACAGGTTTATATTGAAACTGGGAGTATAGTTAGGTAAGGAGAACTGATTGGGTTGACTTTTATCGTAAACGTTCTTGAAGAAGTCTGCAAAAAGATCAACAATATTTTTGATGCCATCAGCCTTTCTGTCTTCAAAATACATAGTATTTGGTATATCAGAGTCACCACTTCTTAATGTTTTACTGAATCGCCAAAAACGTTTTATATTATTAAAAATGTCATTCTCTGTCTGCTTAATATAGTCGTTATAACACGCCCTTGATAGTTTATTACAATCACTCCTAATTTTAGAGAATTCTATATACAACTTCGATGTTCCGTGATCCTTATACAGTTTGTGAGCTGTTTTTTTACGTCTAATTAAATTAATCAAATCTTTATTAAACCATACTGGATATTTAGATACCTTATATTGAGTGTAAGGGACAAAGCGATTTATATGATTACTGAGAATTAAGTAGAACTGTTCAGTATTATGATTTAAATCATCACTATCTAAGAAAGACCCGTCAACCAATGCAAGAGAGTCACACATACCCGAATAATCTGCCTTTCTGAAATTATAGCATGATCTCGTAGACTTCAGAGTTTTTTCGCCAAAGTTTGTTATACAAATATTTAGTGGAGGATGATGGACGTCAGGGGGTATGACAACTTCTATGGCCTTACTCACTTTGATACATTGAGAATTGAAGAATACGAGATCCAGAACACGATTATTAATATTTCTGACAAGATTATGTTGAGTTAAGTTTAAATATATTGACATGTCGAGTATTACTCTTTCACTTTCCGAGATAAGTTGTATTACAAGTATTTGACAATTCGGGGTCGTGCAAATTCCAATTTACATTTGGAAGATTGTAATCACCCACGGCTATAAATTTGGCATCAGGATATTTTGTTTTAATTATTTCTACGTCTTCATAATGGTTTTTGAAGACAACAATGTTGGCCGAGGGGGGTATGTATACAGAACTAATTATTATTTTCTCACTTTTACATTTCACCAATATAAACAATTGTTCAACGTTACTGTTTTTTGTGTTTAATTTCCTTGAAGTAAATCTCTTTTTAATTGCGACGAGTACACCACCTCCTCTTGATTTAGAACTGGTAGCAAGATTTCTGTCATTCCTGTAAACATTATATGATGATAATCCTAGTTCGGAAGAGTTGATGGACGGATCTAACCACGTTTCAGTCAGTACCACGGCTTCACATATCACTGATGGTATACAAATTCTGAAGTTATCTAGTTTTGTTGTTTTATTGTTACTTTCCAAACATACACCTTATTAATATTGTTGAAGTGAAAACTTCTTTAGCACCGTTGTGATTTGAAACTCCACAACGTCCGGCGGGAAAGGTCAAAAGGTCTCCCTCAACCAGTCTCTCTCGATCCGGCCCGCCATGCAGCAGGTGGGCAGACGCATCCGCCGCTAAGATCTGGACAAACCTCACCCCATGAAACTGCTATGTCACCAAACGTAGCGAAACACTTAGGGTGACCTATGGCAGAGGTGTTTGTTGTTCAATAAATGTTCCCGGGGTGGCAGTACCCATACCCGCCTCACAAATTGTATAATCCATTGGGTATAGAGCAGTGGAAGATTTGGTAGATGATTCCCTTTAAAAGCACTTTCCATTGAACATCAAAAACCCTATAATTTATTTATTTATTATTATTTATTTATTTATTATTAGTTTCAATAGCAAGGTTTGTACATGTATGTATAATGTATAGTATAAGTATAGATTCTTTTTTTTTTCTTCACAGACCTCCTCACTAGGATTTCCTGTTCTGAGGTGGCCTGTAGTTTTTTTTAAATATTTGTATTTGGTTATGGATTGTCTTTATATCGTCTTCATGATGTTTGTAATTTTATTATCACTTTGATCTCTCAGCCATGTTTTTACTTTTGTTTTAAATATATTCATTTCCTTTATATTTTTGATTTGATCTGGTAGAGCATTGTATAATTTCATAGCATGGAATTTATTATTTCTCTGTCCAAAAGATGTGTTCTAACTGGGAGTAACCAGGATGTTATTGCTTACTGCCCTGTTTGAGTATTTATGTTGGGCAGTGGAGTATTCATATATTATCAAAGTTACTAAATTTTAATAATTTTTAGATTTTGATATGGAGAAGTATTAATGTAGATGATATTGAAAGAATTTAATTAATAATAACAAATCTCTGAAATATAAACTATGATCTTTAAAGCAATTACGCTTTGGTTGGCTGGGGAGAGTAAATAGAAGAGAAGGTTCATTAGCTCCCGAATCACGAGTCGTAGTAACTTAAGCTTCGGTTTCAGGCTGCTGAAACAGCGGGAGCAGTTTACTCATTTAACTTGTGGCAGGGCTCTGTTAAAGGCTTTTAATCTCTGCACAATATGAAACGGAAACATAAAATGAAATATTAAAATAATTTTATCTAACAAACATTATAAAATCACTCAAAAGTGGTTACATTAGACATGAATCGTGTATAACAAACAATGTGTATAATTTTCTTAAGTTCAGATTCAAATAAAAGGTACTCTTTATTTATTTATTGTAAGAAACAAACAGCAGTTTTATACAGGATGTTAAAAATGAAGCGGTTAAAAATGAGGTAAGCCAAAACAGTTTCTTATTTTAATTTTTTTTTTTAAATTCGTTTATTCCAGATCTCGGGGAGGGTGGTGCAGTCCCACGAGTTCCATATTATACATATATAATACATTAAATTAAAGTATTTCAAGATGAAAGATATTTTTTTTTTACATAATGAAAGGAAATAAATAAAAGAAAATAATAACAATACAAAAATTTAAATAAAATTTGAAAAAAAAAGTTAACTTTTTGTTATCTATTTCATCAGGAAGTGGCTCCATCGCTTATAAATGGGACCCTGCCAGAAGTGGAATGCTGCCATCTTATGCTAATGGTTATTATGATATAATACAAAATTTTAATTGGTCATAACCATTACATGAAAATGAAATTAACAAAAATATATGAATGTAAGTATATTAGAAGGAAGAAGGAATAGGAAAGGGCAAGAGGCAGAGGAAGGTGGGATGGGGACAGGAGATGCTCATGCTGTACCTTTTCTATAGCTGTGCATTAATTTAATTAACATTTATTTAGGTTAGGTTTCTACCTTACAAACTGATGATTAGTTACCAGAATACGCAACAGGGGTTCAGCCAAGAGCCGAACCATTTTTATACAAAATTATATTTCGAAATTAATAGAAATACTTAGTTTTTACCACTTTCATGGTTTATGAAAACCAACATGTTCAGGGTTTACTTAATACTAATTATAAATAATACATTAACATATACAATGGTGTCAATGGAAAGACGAGAATGGGTAGAGGGGCAAAAGATTTAATATTGGGTCAAATCTGTTCCCACTTTAAAGTGTTCCCAATTGCCCCTCTTCCATCTACCCATTCTCGTATTTCTATTGTCACCATTGTCTATGTATGTATCTTATTTATAATTAGTATTATGTAAGTAAACCCTGAAGAAGTGAGAAGTGGTTTTTTATAAAAAATAAAAAAGAGTATGCTTTAGACCACACGACTGAAGTAAAACTTCACTAACTTATATCTCCCTCTTAACTTCCGTTCACCTCGCCCGATCACACTTTTCATAACGCTCTCGTCACGCATTCACCAGCTTTCTCCCCAAGTCAAGCGTGCGTAAAGGCCCGACCGTTCGCCTCGCTCGGTTACACCTTTCGTAACTCTCTCGTTACACATTCACCAGCTTACTCCCCAAGTCATGCGTGCGTTAAGAAGTTTTACTTCAATAAAAGTGGTAAAAACTAAGTATTTCTATTCACTTCAAATTAAAATGGTGCCACAAAACATGTTCGCTGTGTTTGAAGAAATATTATATTTTTTATGAATGAGGACAGTAATTCAGAATTCAGATAGACAGAATGAGGACATAATTCAGAATTCAGATAGACAGAATTTCAAAGAGGACAGTATTTCAGAATTCAGATAGAGAGAATGAGGACATAATTCAGAATTCAGATAGACAGAATTCCAAAGAGGACAGTATTAGCAGGTAATTGATTTTAACACAATGTGCACGTGAAATCATAAGTATTACATTGTTATGAGTGAATTAATCTCGTGCGTATATACATTGGGTGATAAGTAATGCACTATGACTTATTTATCCACCTAATATTATTGTAAGTCGTATCATAAGTTTAGTCACATTTCATTCACTACAATGTTCGTTATTACGATCTCAAGCTTCATAACGGCGCCGGCGTTTGGACAATCTGACATTTATATCTATGCTTAACTTGATTCTAATGATTCTGAATATTAAGTTAATACCAGTATATATCACTTCATATTGTATTTGGGGAAGACGTTGTTAAATAGTTATATGACTTCAGAAGTTCTTCAAACGACAAATAATAATATATTTTTTTAATTGATAAACTAACGTTTAAGACAAGATCTTTATGCATAGCCCAAAGGGTAACAATTATTATAAGCAATAATTTTCAGTCTGAAACACTCATCTAAAGAAAATATACTTGCCGCCAACGAGACTTGAACACGGGTTCAAGTCGCAGGCAAGTATCTTTTCTCGGAAGATTTTTTCAGTGTAGATGAGTGTTTCAGGCTGATAATTATTGCTTATAATAATTGACAAATAATTCGGTTATAAATGAAGCCAATCAATAAATGAAGAAGCTTGAAAAGTGAATTCAATCATAGAACACAATCACACAAGATTCAAGAAAAGGGACCATCTGAAGAATATATGGAATCGAAAAGACATTCAATGTACAAGTGTTGTAGACGCAACTATATGCATTTTCTTCTAACATATGTTCACGCTTTCCTACACCAACCTGCTATCCAAGTACCCGTCCCTATCTGACAGTGTGTAGCCAATACATTAATTGTTTTGTGTTTAATTCGTAGAACTTCATTGTAATTTTTAGAAATTTATTTATCAAATTCTCGAAGAACTCCGTAATAACATTATTAAAAATTTTAAAAAAATGTTAGCAATACGTGTGTGACATTTGCAACAATAAGTTATTGTGCAATCACTCTATTAATTTATTTTGCATGCTCATTAAAATTTAGTGATTTAAAGAAATCACACCCTAGCTTAGTATTTTCCTTTTTGAATGAATTTTCTACAACGATTTAAAATGTGCCATTTTCGATTTGCCGCCAAAACGAGATGTTCGTTTTTATTCGTAAATTCGGCGTCATTGACGTCACGTTGGCATCGTCTTATCAGTGTTAGGAGCGGGCCCCCAAACATGTCCCAAGCTAGCTCTCAGGGGAGGCATGATTTACCCTCTATTCAGGTGGTGGGTCGCTCGAGGCTTCAGAAATTCCTTCGCATCTCAGTCGTCTGGCAGGATACTCCCCCTCTAGGAAACCCTCCTGCCGTAGCAGAATAATAACAGGATTGAGTTAAATAGATTCATGTATTGCAAATTTAAAACACAGTACATAGGTCATTACAGTACAATTCAACACAAGAAATACATACTACACAATCCTAGCTATCGTGTTTATAACCTCAAGATCCCTAAACGAAACTCTCTGAGTGATGGCTTTGCGCGGGAGTTTACAGTCTATCGTTAAAGGACACAATCAAATGAGGAAACAATTGTACAGCTTACATGATGTTGGGGGGTCTTCGTCTTCCGGCTTCCAGGGGCACCTCCCGAGTTTAGGACAGAACCGAAGTTTACACAGGCATGGTGAAATATCAGCGCTAAACCCGTAGGTTATTGAATTAACATTGCAGGTTATATTTGAGTACAATTCGAGCGATAGTACGCCGGGCGCGAACAGTGGGAATCCACGCGCGGGCTTAACGTGTGCCCGAGGCGGCTCGCAATTCTCAACTGGTGGAAGGGATCGCGTGCGGGTGGGCGGATGGGATAGGAAGTAGGAAGCAGGGAACAGGGGGGAGAGCAGGGTGTTGTGTAGTTTGCGGCGAATTAGGAGTTTGAATTCTTTGTCGTTTGGGCGTACCATAACACTTCCCCCCGCGCTTGGAAAAAAAAGCGACGTGGCAATGGAGCTGTAGGGAAAAAAAATCCTCTTATGCTTCCATCGGGGTTTTGAGAGATTCGTTGCTTGAGAGATTTCCTAGCTAGAACATACAGTTTTATGCTATAGTTTGGGTCACAATGTTTGTAGGGAATGGGTGGGGGTACATACAATGTTTGGACAAGACAAATTTGGGAAAAGTACATGGTGTAAAACAACATACAAGGTTATGCAATTGAAAATAACAATACACATGGTTATGCAATTGAAAGAATGACAATACACATGGTTATGCAATTGAAAGAATGACAATACACATGGTTAAGCAATTGAAAGAATGACAATACATTTGTACAAGAGAAGAGAAAAAGTGTGTGATTCTAAGGTTTCATTGGTCTTGGAGCTAAGTTTGTGAAGCGTGGATTTGTTTGGTTTCGGAGAATTTCGAAGAAAAGGACGTGACTTCACGGATTCTAAGGATTACATTATCACTGTAATCAGACCCATTTGAGACAACGCTCAGGAGTACACTTGGGCCTTAGAAAACACTTGGTTTTGTCGAAGACGTCGAAGTTCACGAAGTGGAGACTGTGGTTGCTGTGCCGCGACTATGGTTACAGAGGTCATTGAAGAGAAAAATCCAGTATCTGCAGACATGCCAGTGCGAATCCTAAGTGTTATTATGGTAAACACGGATCGTATATAATGGTTATTGAAGCATAATGTAGCTCAAGATAACTTGTATTGGTGCGCATTCAGCGAATACTGGTGGGTCAAGGTAATGATGGTTTACACATGACGATATATGTGTCACTGCATGACAGAGCAAGAGACGACAAGGTTGGCATTGATAGCAAGAGTAAGAACAAACCTAAGAGCTAGCGTGCCCAAAAGGTAGTTTAGAGTGTCATAAAGTATAGTGGGACAACTCAGCTTGCTGTGGCACGACAAGACAACATACGTATGGGCGGTATGGTCTGTGCTTTAGGAACAATTGCGTAGAAAATGGCAGCAGGAGAGACCTTGTAACCACAGCGCGTGCTGTCAGGAAGTGAAGCTCAGCTTGGCTGTTGGTGATGACATCCGCCTGGGCTTCTTTTTAAATCCGGGAGGAATTATTATTAGAGCAAAATTCTTGAAGTTTACCTGCCTAGGGACCAATGAAGAAAAGGTTTGGAGAGAAACAAAATGTGTCCAGATAATGAAATAACGAAATTTTAACCACCGACCCAGAGAGTGACGAAGAGAGATTCCTAACTAAATTGTGATTACATGAACATTTTCCTTTGCCAGGATGACTTGGCGTTTGCCTAGTGACAATATGTCTTGGTTAAAAAACAACCGGCCCTCTATGGCCTATGCTAACATGAGATGGTAACATTTTCGTAGAATTTCAAAGAACGAGACAAAGAATCGTGAACTAGTCACGGCAAAGGGAAACCAATTCATGAATAAAGGTTGTCAAAAGGAGACAGACGGTACGCCAAGTGCATATCGTACATATCCAACATTCATGAATGTGTTTCGTGGAATTGAGAAAAGAGAGAAAAAACTGGTGAGACATATGCAGAGATTGAGGGGGAAAACCTGTAGATAACCGGACAGTTACCTATTCGAACTCCAAGTGAGGGCGAGATATGGTCAACGACAGATTTTTCACTTCATAACATAAGTCTGAAACATGGGGAATGGGAGGAGGAGGGGAGAAGGGAGACGAGTTGCGAAACTTGCTAGAGACTGGACCAATTTCCGATTCAAACTCTATGTGAAAATGAAACATAATCAACCAGCAGATTTCCTGACTCTTTACATTTATCAAAAAGGATGAGGAGACATTTGAATACACATTATATCAAAGAGGCTAATCTTTCGCGTGTATTGGGCAAAAGATTAGGGGTCATTTTAAAAACTTCTACATGATTGTGAGAAAAGACAGACCCTTGCTCCAATTTCACAAACCTGGGGGTTTTCTTGTTCGTTCTCCAGACAACGAGTTAGGTGGTTTTTGTGCTCAATCGATTAACTCCCACAGCACTATGCCCCATAATTGACAGTGAAGCTGAAAACTAGTCCTTTTGGGATAGTAGATATTCCTGGGCTTCTTTCCTTTTTGCAAAGAAGTAAAAAAACAGGAAGTCCACGGGCATTGGCGTTGAATGACAACAAAGGGTTGTGGACTACATTTCGTAGATTGCACACAAAGGGTTTGATATTATTTCGTTCGCACGACTCATGGTAAGTGTTTTAACGTCTCCACGTATAGTGTACAAAATATGTAAGTACATACAAGATATAACTCCATTATAGACAGAAGTCAAAGAGTTTATACAATGCATCCTAAAGAAGATAGCAAAGCCGATATTATGTCGTTCACACGAATCACGGTAAGTATTGTTATTACGTCTCCACGTCTCGTGTACAGAGTTTATACACAGTTATACATAAAAGCGGTACTCATGACAAATAAATGACACACGACCGGAACAGGTTATACGAAAAGGGTGGTACTCATGGCAAATGAATGGCACACGACCAAAATAGAACGTACAAAATGGTTCTCATGACAAATGAATGGCACACGACCAAAATAGAATGTACAAAATGGTTCTCATGACAAATGAATGGCACACGACCAAAATAGAACGTACAAAATGGTTCTCATGACAAATGAATGGCACACGACCAAAATAGAATGTACAAAATGGTTCTCATGACAAATGAATGGCACACGACCAAAATAGAATGTACAAAATGGTTCTCATGACAAATATGTCACACGACCAGCTCAATAACATTTAGCTATGAGAAAAAAGTGATTATGACGAACTTCTCGTATCGCGGCAGGTATTTTAAGGATCCCTCCTATAATGGTGGATGTTCTAAGGATCTCTCCTATAATGTAACAGGGTTACGTTTAAATACAACACAATAAACGTTAACTATGCTTGTTTTAACACAGTTTATAAAGATTTGTTAGATTAACTAACTCCGTAGCCCAGGAGCGTACGATAGGATAACAAGGAGGTAAACAATTTAATGTCACTTCGTATGTTATAAAGGCGGGGTGATGACAGAGTACATTTCTGTTTACACCATGTGACAAACAAAGACAGACCTACATGGTTTTACATACTGTCTATTGCAGCAAACTTCAGTGGGGACAAATAAAAGGGACCAATTGTGGTTTTACATACCCTTTGTGCGGTTACAACATACCAGGTTATGTGCAATTTAGGTTGCAAATACTTGGTTAAATGGCGAAACAGGAGTTGAATGCCTATGTTTGTAAAACGATGATCAAACAAAACATTGATGATTTACGTTAAACTGCGGTTATTTATGTACGGAAATCAGGGCTGCCGTTAGGTTTTATTAACCTTTTCCGTAAGGGTTGAAGCATGTAATACAAGACATACATGTTGTGAAGAGGGACAAATCGAGGACTTCTTATAACAACAAAAGACCGAGTATTTGGTTTTACGTACTTTAGTTGAAACGAGTCCATGAGGATTTGTACAAGGATGGAAAGACCAATTTAAAGGCTTTTCCTTTATTTATATACATATGATTTCAAAATGGATGTGTCAAAATCCAATTTGTTAGCAAAGAGCTCGGGTAGGACGCCATCAATTTTTGACATTTGAGAAAAAATTGAAAACTACTATACACAAGGAATGTGATTATGTGAGTAACCACTTATCTTTACCATGATGGGTAAAATATGGAGCATGTTGAGATGGTTTACTAGTCCTGGGTCGTGATTTAACGCTTTGGAGTTTACCAAATTGATTCTAGAACGACGCTCCAGTATTTACAGAACATAAAAAGAAAAAAAATGAAGAGATTCCTTCCGATATGATGAAAAAAAAACAACAAACAAAAATGGTGAAAATTACAATATTGCATTACATGGCAAAGCGTGCCATGGCATGAACGTTGCGTAGTGTGAGGGGTTGAGAGGCAATGATTGGGTTCATGACTTCCCGAACACTGTCACTCGAGGGGTGTCTCTGCTCTAAAGTGATCAATTTTGGAACAGGTGAGAAAAAAGAAAGAAAAAAAATAAAAAAACGTGTGAGACAAAAATTACGGTGGTTGCCAATTCACGAACATGAACGGGGCAAACTACACCGTGGATTGTACATAAATTTACAAAAATGATTTTTTAACAATATTCGTTTTATCAACGAAAGGGTGGGCATGTAATTGACACTTTACACGCCGGTCATTGTAAGACTTGGTGTGCTTACAAAAAGGTTGTGGTGATACACACTGGATCATTTTAAGTTTGCTGAGATAGTGGGGGCAGTTTTACTTGACTCCTCACTTCCAGATTTTGCGATATCCTTAATATGGTAATTACCAATGTGTTTTCCAGAGCAGTCAGACAAGGAGTACACTAGATCTGATATCTTTCTTAGAACTTTGGCCTTCACGAAACGTGGTGCCAGCTTGGCAGAGAAATACATGGCTCCTTGGGAAAGTGTGTTGTTCTTTCTCCAAACTATGTCTCCTGTATTGAAGGTGACATGTTTCCTACGTAGGTTGTATCTGTCCGCACTCTTTTGATGAGCCAGGAGCAAAGCATCAGTGACTTCACTGTAGATGGCCGACAGTTCTTCCAGACGATGGGCATAGTCCGCGGTAGGGTTGCTTGTGGTGGCAATTGACGTAGGAAAGTTTGTGTTCCTATGTAGAGAACCATGAACAACTTGTTCCATACCGTGTTTTAAGAAGAAAGGTGTGTAACCAGTGGCCAGATTAACAGTGTTGTTTATCGCAGCCTGAATTTTATCTAGGTTTTTACACCAAGTACGTTGATCTTTATCAACTAGAATAGCCAGAGCTGTGTTGATTGTTTGGTTATAACGTTCGACGGTGTTATTTTGTGGAGTATACAAGGTATTATAGTAAATATCCTTGATTCCGTATTTGGCAAGAAAATCTTTGAATTCTTGGGCAATAAATTGTTTTCCGTTATCAACAATTACGGTTCTGGGTGTTCCGTAAGGTATAAAAATGTGTTTTTCCAGAAGTTTGATGATGGCGGACGCGTTGGCTCTTTTTAAAGGAAAGATCCAACAGAATTTAGTGAAAACATCCACTACACTAAGTATGTGCATGTGTCCGGCATAACTTCGGGGAAAGGGTCCGACGAGGTCCATTGACAATGATTGTAGGGGTCTGTCGGCACGTTTGGGATTACCCATTAGGCCGGCAGGTGCTGCCGTGCTATGTTTATAGGCTTTACAAGTTTCACATTTAGAGATGTAATTGCGAATTTGCTTGAAGAGACCAGGCCAGTAATACTTCAAGGAGATCTTTTTATACGTCTTGAAATTTCCTGGGTGTATGGAGTCGGGAGCACTATGATTGTCAATAATTATTTGTTCTCTACCTTCGAGGGGAACGACAAGTTTCCACGAGTAGTCTTCGAGGATGGATAGTGGTACCTTGCAATTACGGTATAGTTGTCCTTTTTTTATGATAAAATTAGGAAACTTTTGTTGGTTATTTTTACAACCTTCGAAGATTTTCAAGTACCATTCATCTTTTGTAGATGGAGGGGGGGCAATTGTGTCAACATTTAATGAAGCCAGTTCAATTCTTGAAAGGGCGTCGGGAACAATATTGTCCGCGCCTTTACGGTGAACAACATCAAAATTGTATTGAGACAAACGGGAGGACCAACGAGCGAGCCTACCGGAGGGATTACTTAAAGAGATCAACCATTTCAAACTACTATGGTCTGTAACTACAGTAAATTTGCTACCGTCTATGTAACCGCGGAAATGGTGAACAGAATCCAATACAGCCAATAACTCTTTCTCGGTAATTCCGTAGTTTTTCTCGTGTTTGTTTAATGTACGGGAAAAATACGCTACAGGGTGTTCGCCATCTGGGAATTCTTGAGTAAGGACTCCACCGATTCCTACATTGGAGGCATCCGTGTGGAGGGTAAAAGAGAGTGCAAAATCCGGGCAATTCAGAACGGGAGCTTTTTGAAGGGCATTTTTTAGAGTTGTAAACGCTTCTTCAGCTTCGACAGACCATCGGAAATTGCTGACACCTTTACGGATGCCGGTAATTTTATTTAAGGGGGCTGCGATAGTGGAAAAGTCTTTGATGAATCTCCTGTAGTAACCTGCAAGTCCAAGGAAACCTTTGACTTCCTTCGCGTTTTTGGGTCGGGGAAAATTTGCCATGGCTTCCACCTTAGCGGGGTCTGTTCTTAGACCTTTTTCGTCGATAATGAATCCCAAATAACGTAGACGGGACTTACAGAATTCAGACTTCTTCAAGTTGATGGTTAAACCAGCGAACTTGAGTTGTTGAAAAACTTTTTCCAGCATTAATAGGTGTTTTTCAAAGGTATCGCTGACGATGATGAGGTCGTCAAGGTAACAAAACAGGCTGTTATCGACTTCAGGACCGAAAAGTTTGTCCATCAGTCTTTGTAACTCGGCGGGGCTGTTTTTTAGACCAAAGGGTAATCTTTTAAAATGGAACATTCCCCTACCAGGTACAACGAAAGCAGTTTTTTCGCACGATTCTGCGTCCAAGGGTATTTGCCAAAACGCTTTGCTGAGATCGACAGAAGAGATGAACTTGGCGTTACGCAGCTTGTCTAAGGTTGCGTGAACGTGAGGTAAGGGATACGCATCAGCTTCCGTGCAAGAGTTTAAACGTCTACTGTCGAGACAGAAACGTGCAGAGCCGTCTTTTTTAGAAACCAAAAGAGTTGGGTTGGTCCATGCACTTCTGCTGGGAACCACCACACCCATTTTTAACATTTCATCAAGTTCGTTTTCTAAAAGTTTAAGTTTTTGGGGGGCTAAGTTGTAATAACGTTGCTTGATGGGTGGGCCATTGGTTTTGATATGGTGTTCAACCAAATTTGTCAAACCTAATCCACATTTTTCGAAAGATATTGACTCGAATTTATTGACCATTTCTTTTAGTTGGAGAGCCTGGTCCGTGCTTAAATTTTCGTGAGGTATTATTGTGCGGATCTCACTAATTTGAGCAGCAGTGGAGGTTTCGCCAAGAGTATTAAATACTTGGGGAGCAACATTGAATGCCTTCCAGAAGTCAACGCCAAGGATGAAATTCTGGGATATAGAGGGCACTATTAGAAAATTGATTGTAACTATTTTATTGTTACAATTAATTGGCAGGGCAAGGGCACCGATGACCGGTTGGGAAACATTATCCGCAGTCGTCAGGTGTGTTGATTGGGGCGAAATTCTAAAATCACTGTTAACAAAAGGCAGGTGAGCATTGTTGCCAAGACAGCTGACAGATGCACCACTATCAAGTAATCCGGAAAAGGGCACATTGTTAACAGAGAAAAAAGCGTAGGGTCTCCCATCTTTAGCTTGTTTGCAACAAACCGAAGAAACATTTAAGGTCTGGTTAAAATACTTAATGTGTGCTAACCAATCAGTCCATTCTTTAGACCTTGGTTCAGAATGGGTGCCTGAGAGGTTATTATTTAGTTTTTTGGCCTCTTCATGTAGAAATTTGGTGGGGGCTTGGAGAAATCCACCTGAGGTCTGACATCGCTTGGGTTTTGTAACCTTTCCATGTTGTGCCTTGATTTCTTGAAAATGTTGCGCAGTTCGTCGCTTGGAGGAGAGCGGTCCCTAGAGTGATGCCTCTTGAAAGTTCGGGGTTCCTTAGATTCCAGAAACCTTGCTTGCTTGAAACAAGTAGTGGCCAGATGGCCTACTTTTTTGCAAAAAGAGCACACTTTTTTGTTGTTGAATTCTGGTTTTAAACCAGACGAACGGCTTGGCACAACTACATTATTTGACACATTCTTTATGTTTTTCCTATCCTGGTACGATTCCAGAAGGAGACAGACTTCGTTTAGCTGGGCTAGGGATGCAATTTTCTGTGAGGTAATGATGTTCTCGTATTTGCTTAAAAGGCCATCAGTTATGACTGGTAATAGTTCAGCTTCCGAAACGGGATGTGAAAGCTTGATGTTAATGGATTCAGCCCTTTCTATGAATGTTGCTACAGGTTCATTTACTAGCTGTTTAATAGATAGTAAAGATAATTTGATCCGGTGCTGGGCTTCCGTTTTTCCGAAGCTCGAGATTAGGGCAGATCTGAGTTTATTCCAATCTTTGCATTTAGTTTTTTGAATGCGGTGCCAGGGTATCAATTCTGGGGAGATGAGTTCTATGAAGTTTTTTCGTAGAATCTCGAATGGGATATTTTTGATTGTAGCCGTTTCTTCAATACGGTCAATGAAATCCAGTACATCGGAGACGCCATTATATTTGATTTTCCACGAGGATAAATCGTAGGTTTTATCTTGTGTCAAGGTGGGTGCGATGTCCTGTTTTATCATTACTTGTGGCATAGGTTCTTCGTTAGGAACAAGATTATTCAAAACTTGCGTAGCCGAGCGTGAATTATTTTCGCTTGAGGGGGCGAGGTTTATTCTCTTAATGTACTTTTTGTTGAATAAAAGTGCATAAGCCTTTAATGTAGGTTTAGATTTGCTTGATGGCGAGAGTCCTCTATCCCTTAAAGCAGTTTGTAAGTGAGTTTTGGATAAGTTGTGCACGTTGGGAATGATGCCCAAATTGGATGATGCCATAGCTTGATTGTTTTCCATTGTGAGTTTCTCAGGTGGTGAAAAAAAAATTGCCAGGGGTCTTCTTTAGCAAACGCAAAATTAATTTTGTGAGGCACTTTTCACTCGGTAATCACTGGTTGGTATTTCTAAAATAGTTATAGAAAACTGTATTCCATACTACAATTTGGTATATATGACACCAGAATCTTTGTCAAAGGAAGGCACAAGAAAAAATTTTTGCGTGGAAAGACCTAAGTAGTAAAGGTTTTTGTGTTTCACTGACCACTTTTGAGAAAACTTGTGAAATTCACAAGTATTTATTTTTTTTCCAAAAAATTTTGCCAGGACTGACCTTTAGAAAACGGGTTTTTTATTTTTCACAAACCACTTTTGAGAAAACTGTGAAATTCACAAGTATTTATTTATTTCCAAAAAATTTTGCCAGGACTGACCTTTAGAAAACGGGTTTTTTATTTTTCACAAACCACTTTGCACTGAGAAAGGCACTAAAATTCACAAAAAGCACTCTTCTGGCAAATAAGGACAAACTTCCGGATGAAAATAACTGAATATGGGATTTGTTACGAAACCACATTAAAATTATTTTATTTTTTCATGGAACCAATCATTGGTTTTATTATTATTTCACTTTTTTTATGTAAGGAAAAAAACACAATTCACTTTACACTTATGCTGAAAAAAAAATGCGGTACCTATAACGTAGAATGTGGAAAGAAAGTCATTATTTTGTCCATTTGGTGAAATATACGTGGTACTAATTTGACAGACACAACAAGTGGGCCGATCGGTATATTGTGCAAGAAAAACGTGAGTGTGAGATTTTTTAATTAAAGAATCCACAAGGTAATTGGAATTCCAAAACCAAATTTACAATAGCGATCTCTATTGCTTCCGACCTTAGTGACAGAAAGGCGATTTTATTATTCAAAACACTGCATAGTGACAGGGAATTGTTCTGCCTGATTCAAACGGATTTTTGCCGTTGGAGTTTGGCGCGATAAACGCACTTTTGTGCTTCGATGCGCGTGGGTGCGCGCGCAACTCAGAGATTAGGTATGTATTTACCGCGTGAAACATCGGGCCGTTGATTTGGCGCGAATTACTGTTGCTCGTCCGCTGCTTTGTGAACAAAGGGGTCGGCGCGTGCGCAGTGTGATGAATTGCATTGATCAACAGTGAAAATTAGGAAATATCGTAGCTTCCCACTTTAATTTAAAAAAGAAAATATCAATTACTTATAAAACGGACACGTCTACGACATCTATCGGATTAGAGTAAAGTGAATTCATATTTACGGTAGGGATCTATAATTAGACAAGGTGAGACGAGTATTGATAAAAAAATCACAGATGGTATCAACAAATAATCAAAGACAGGGACTCCCCAGTATGCTTTAGGCCGTGATATATTGACAGCCAATTGAATTACAGCAAAAACGATTAAAAACCGAGTTAGCCTATCAACAAGAAGAGGGCCGAGCCCATTTTTAGAACAAAGGAACGACCTTTGGACTTGGCAATTAGTAATGTGATTAATGAGTTTGACGTTCCCACCAAACCGAGAGGTGAATAAACTCCATGGGAAGAAATAATCTGTTCAGGGACAAAAGTACGGTGACCCCAAGAAATGTTATCATTAACCGGTACGTTCCAGGGATCAGAAACCCTAGTTCTCGAACGCATTAAAGCATATAAGGTGCGGAAAAAAGGATACACGTAAACACGATGCAAAAGTTTAAGTGAAAGATTGCAAAGCAAGTGACGAAAACGTATTGTAAGATGTTAGGGAGATTTCCATCTATAATACGATTGTTTGTGACGACCGGAGATGATCGATTCGAGGGAAAACGTGCTAAAGGAAATGGAAATGTTGAAAAAACAATGGAAAATTATTGTTATCAATTTTAGACGGAGCTAGGATATTACGATGAAAGATTTAGGGAGGAAACGTCAAAAAAAAATGAGAGTTTTAAAGAATAGGCGAGGGTACATTTCAGATGTCTAGAGCAGTAACAAGTGTTAGAGAAGAAGATAGAGTGCAGTACGGAGGGGAGTGGAAAATGCTGAAAACATTGCGATAGAAAAACTCAGGAAAAGGAGTCATTTTACGTAATTAAAATGGAGGTTATAGAGTAACATAGTACGCGATTGCAGATAAAAAATGAGGCATTACAATGGTTGTCGATCCCAGATGTATTTTGTTGTGATAAACAAGGAATATTCGAACATGAAAATTGTTTATATAAGGACGATTAGCCGTTAAAAAGGTAATAAAAATTATCATGGGTCTTATGAAATATTTACATTAAAGAATTCTCGTAAAAATTAACGACACTGAAATAAAAAAGGATTTATTGCCAGGTGGGTACAGGAACTAATGTATACAACTGTCAAGGCATATAGTTTATGGGATTTTGCGTAAGAACGGGACAAAATTTGGAAGGCGTTCTCTATGAAGCAATAAAAATGACAGGAATTTAAGGGCCGAAGTGGGGGTATCTCCTATAAAGATGTTAAAAATGATATATTTATTAATAACAAATAGAAAATGAAATTTTCCAAGAGGCAGCAAACATCAAAAAACGATATGGTTATATCAGGGAAGTACGGGGAAGTGAGGGGAAAGGAGATACGACAGAGAAAAACAAAGGAAATCTTAGATTAACAGTGAATAAAATAAATACGGCTTGAAATATAAAAATCTATAGAGATATGAACAATAGCGTAAGAATAAATAAGGAAATTCATGGAAAGAGTGTCGTGAATAAAAGAAAATTCGAGAAAGAATGGAAAATTCAAATATACGACGTAAATAGAGAAAATTCGGTTTTAAATGGAAAGGTTCATATAGAATACAGAAAAACTCGTGGAAAAATAATAAAATAAAAATGAACAATTTGCGAGAAAGACTTCGACTTGAAGATATCTCTGATAGGCGAATTTGGGGACAGATTTGGAACATATGGTAGATGCCGTACGCACGGACATGTTACGAAATATATGAAAATAGAACTTTAAAATTATTAAATTCAAGCTAGTTTTGTATGAACAACAGGACAAAGGAAGTTGGGCCATTAAACATGGATCTTACTAAATCCGGATCTTGTAAGTATGGAAGTACGAGACAGAATTTAATGTATCAAACGCAAAACGTACAAAGAGACCGCATTCGACAATAATGGAGAGGTTTCAAGAAATTACGAGTTGATAGTAATTAGATTGGTTTATTATAGGAGATTCAGATACGATCTTTTGGACCTGAGAGGGGTATAAAAGTCTAGACAAATGCCAGTTGAGGACAGTCTACGTCGTGGTCGAAAAGGTTGTAACTTCGCGGAACGTGACGAAACGGTGGGTGACTTAAAGTGGAAAAATTCTAAGTGATAATTATTTTGATACTTAGAAAAATTTCACATTCTAGTCAGTGATATACAAAAAAAATACTTTGCAGTTAGAGTCAGTGAAAAATAACAATAAAGCCAACGCATTATTTACTTGTGAAAAATAAAAGTGCTCGTGATAAATACAATTTGTTTTAGTGGGAAATTCGGATTTTATAATCACTTAATATCGTATTTTTAAACTTAGAAATTTCGCGTTTAATATTAGTGCAATAAATAACTGAAGTGATGTGATAATTAAGCGTGATGAAGTTATAATTAAATACGTGTGTTCAATCTAAGTGAAAGTGTTCTAACAAATAATAAATATTTAAATTAATTATCTTAAATAATAATAATAAAACAAAATAATATTTTATTAATACATAAAATTTCGGAGGGATAAAAATATAATTTAACAACAATTTACCATCTCTAAATTAATCGTGAAGTAACTATCATTTAAAGTGTTATCTAACCAACGAGTTTTGAGATAAAATACAGTTTAGAACGATAGAGTTCATGCATCATTTTAATTAATTAGATTAAATGAAAAAAAAAAAAAAAAATTTTAAGTCAAAAAGATTTAATTAAATTTAGGAAAATAAAAAATTAATTTAGGAAAATCGCAGCAAGGTTACCGTGTATTTCCCGGTCGGAAAAAACCTTGGTAGGGGTAAGTCTTTTCCGTTATAAAATTTTACAGATTCCAAGGAGAAGGCGGAATGCAGCAAACATTGGTATTTGGATTAATTATTTGACCAAGATATTACTCTCTTAATATGTGATATGTAACTATATTAAAATATTATAAGTATAATAAGTATATTTTTATATTTATATATGTAAGTATATAAACATATATATATGTAATTTTGTTCCCAAGAAAAATTATAATCAAAAAAAAAAAAAAAAAAAAAGAAAAACACTTATATAAAAAAGAGGAAAAGGGTATCGATTCCTACCTCTGAATTCATCAATAACTATTGAAAGTAGTTATGTGTGATAAATTTACAAATCAATATTTTATATTTAATGTTATGTATGTATTAATATAATTTCAGAAAATCCAGAGCATTTGAAATAAGTTATGATATTAGAAATTATTTCAATCATAAAATTTATGTATATACATATCAATATTATAAATTATTTATTGAGACAAAGCATATATAAATGAATAAATATGTATACGTAATCGGGTATCAGACTAGACAATTGCGCTAAGTACATCATTATCAAACAAAGAAAATTTTAGAGTCATCTCACACGTTTCCGGAATGTCTAAAGTAAACATACCTCATACGCTTGAATCTAGGTCACGAGTCCGTCGAGAATGTTTACAAAGCTCAAATTGTTTACAAAATAAATCGGTCACTGGGACACTAGTTCGAATACGGAAAAAAGAAAAAAAAAATGACCTTGATTAGTGGATATCGTACTTAGGTATTAACTTCTAGGAACGGGATAAAATTATTATATTGCGCAATTATTAGGAACAAAAAGAAAAAAAAAAAAATGACCTTGATTAGTGGATATCGTACTTAGGTATTAACTTCTAGGAACGGGATAAAATTATTATATTGCGCAATTATTAGGAACAAAAGAAAAAAAAAAATTAAACACTATTTTTAATTTGAACGTAAAGAGGTATCTACAGACCTAAGCAATTGAAAATTAACAGATTTATTATAGCAGTTCAAAAGGGTGTATTGAAGATTTACATGAAACAGTTGATAAATCACGGGATAGTTAAAAAAAGGTGTATTGAAGATTTAACATGAAACAGTTGATAAAGCACGGGATAGTTCAATAGGGTGTATTGAAGACTTACATGAAACAGTTGAAAAATCACGGGATAGCTTAATAAGGGGTAATGAGGATTTACATGATTCAATTGAGAATCACGGGATAGCAAGAGTTTATCAAAAGTTGAACATTGGAGGGGGGGGAAAGAAAAAAAAAAAAAAAAAAATACAGTTCAACCAATAGAAGGCAGTGGTCGCTTCTATAACAAAATCAAACCATAGAGATGGCGGATCTCTCAAACAAAACCGTCAACAAAACCAAACAAAAGCTTGGAGTTATGGCGAATCTCCAGAACACATCGCCAGATAAGATCTTAATGTACTAATATATATTTATATTTCACACTATTCTTACGTATATATTCGGTATCAATCTGAAAATTTCGCAGAATTTGATGGGCGAGATCCGAGCTCGGGATGCGTTGCAAGTAGTTTCGTATTGCGAGTTATAAACCTTCCCAAAACGTATGTTTACATATATATCTTTTTATGTACTGTTCATTGAATGAAACGAACTCACTTACAATTAGTGCTTTAGGCCTGTCGGGTCACTCTCGTCTCATTTCTTGAACGTGGAGGGAGGATTCACGACCCGTAACTCCACACAAACCCGTGAGTATATGATTGCATATAGGACGAAACCGGTTCGCCCTAAGTAAATAGTAAACTTTGGAGGAGTAGGAATTTGGAGGTATCTGGGCTTGGAGGAAGACCTGAAGGCAGTGCATGATGGCGAAAGGAAGGTTCATTGGGACGCGATAACTTAGGTTTTTTTTTTTTTTTTTTTTTTTTTTTTTTTTTTTTTTTTTTTTTTTTTTTTTTTTATAGCGACTATATACAAAAATTTTACATACAAAATGAAATGTGAAATTAAGTACAAAATATTGTATTTCTTAGTCCTCCTCACTAGGGGGTCCTGTGCCGAGGAGGACTAAAGTTATTCAAATATAGTTCATTTGTCTTCTATGTCGTTTTTAGCGTCTTCGCTAGGGTTTTCTCATTGACCTCTTTAAGCCATATTTTTATTCTTGATTTGTATTTAATTGGATTTTTTATTAGTTTTATGTCTTGGGGGAGGATGTTATGGAGTTTTGTTGCAAAGTATGTATAGTTTCTTTGTCCAAATGTGGTTTTATAACTTGGAATATTTTTTATATCATTTTTATTCGATCTAGTGTTATGCATACACGGTCTAGTAGAGGATTCATTATTTTTGAAGAGCTTCAATAATATATTTTTGGAATATATTTGTTGTACATTTGGTACGTCAAAGTTATTGAAAATTTCAGTTGAAGGCGTTCTAATTGGTACTTTCAATATGGTCTTTATGATTCCTTTTTGAATCGTATTCAGGCTGTGTAGGTACGTATTTGCAGCAGATCCCCATCCTATGATTCCATATTCAATTCGAGAATGACATAACGCATAGTAGACCTTTTTCATATCCTTTTTATTTAGCACGTTTCTTAGATTTTTGAAGAAATATATAAGGCTTGTGAGTTTTTCCGTAATACCTTTGATGTGTAGGTCCCATCTAAGATTTTCGTCAATTATTACTCCGAGATATTTTATGTTTTGTGTTTTTTCGATGACGGGGCAGTAACATTGTATATTATTTCCATGGCATTCATGTAATTTTAGTTCTAGTGATTTTATTGGTTGGCCCCTTGAGTTCATTGAAAATGTTATATATTTTGTTTTGCTTATATTAAGGGTAAGCGAGTTGATTTTAAGCCAATTTTGAAGTGCACTAAGCCCTTTTTCAGCCTCATTAAATGTATCAGTCCAATTTTCTTCTTGAAATAATAAAACAGTATCATCAGCAAAACTGATTACGTTTCCTTTAATGGTAAGGTTAGTTAAATCGTTGATGTAGATAATGAACAGAATCGGTCCCAGTACACTTCCTTGAGGAACGCCATAGTTTAAAGATAGAAGTTTGCTCTTTTGTTTGCCAATTTGTACTTGTTGTTCTCGCCCTGTTATATATGACTCCAATAAGTTAATTGTTGATTCGGCCATTCCTATTTTTTTTAGTTTAGTTAGTAATATTTTATGGTCTATTGTGTCAAAAGCTTTTTGAAGATCTATGAATAAAGCTAAACATTTTTTCCCATCATCTATGTTTTTTATGGCCATGCTTGTTAGATTTTCTATGGCATCATTGGTGCTCAGATTTTCTCTAAAACCATATTGGGATGGTGATAGTAATTTGTTTTGTTCAAGAAATTGAACAATTTGCTTCTTCATTACAGTTTCCAAGATTTTTGAAAAAGAGCTTAAGAGACTTATGGGTCGGTAGTTATATATATCCTTTTTGTTACCACTTTTATGTATGGGTATAACTGTAGCTTTTTTAAGGCATGAAGGGAATACATTTGTAGATATAGACAGATTGACCAAGTATGTCAATGGGAAGGTCAGTTCATTTTGTAGTTGTTTTATTGTTTTATTTGAGATTATGTCGTTTCCCGATGATTTATTAATATTAAGGGATACAATTGCATTTCTGATTTCAGTATTGGTTACATCAGTTAACTTTAATTTGTCTATCTGGTTCATATTTTCCTTTTCTTCTGGTAAAATGCTAGTTATTGGTTGTCTGATTTTCTTTGCTAATTGTGACCCTATATTAGTAAAAAATTCGTTTACGTATTCGAGAATTTTGTCCGGATGCTTTGCGAAAGAGATTTGGGTATTTTCAATTGTTAATTCCTCCATGTTCTTGTAATGGGATGATTTTGCATTTGTAATTTCATTAATGATCTTCCATAATTTGCGCGGGTCATTGTTACATTCGTCTATTTTCTTCTTATAATAATTTTCTTTGACAGTTCGTATAACATTTTTGCAAATATTTCTGTACCTTTTGTAGTATCGTTGTATAAAAATATCACAAGGATTTAATTTAGATTTCCTATGTAATTCATCTCTTTTTCTAATGCAATTTATAACGCTTTGAGTTATCCATGGCTTAAGATGTTGGTTTTTATGCGAAATCTTTTTTTCTATTGATTTGGTATTTGATACGATGGTGTATGTTATATATTCAGTGAATTTACTCCAGGCATTATTTGCATCAAGGTTTTCCAGTAGGCTTATCCAGTTTGTATTGAGTAACTGTTGTTTTACATCATTCCATTTGGTTTCTGTCTTTTGCACGATAATTGGGTAGGGCTGCGATCTTTGTATTTTCTTTTTTGTAATAGATAAAATTGTTGTATAGTGGTCGGTTATAGTAGAGGTGAATATGATAGATTTGGTTGATTTAATAGTCTTACTGAACATGTGATCGATGCAAGATTTGTTGTCATTAGTTACACGCGTAGGTTTATTTATCATACTTTGGAGTCCATGGGAGGCCAGTGTTTGTAGATAATCAGTTCTATTGGGATGACCATTTTCTAATATGTCAATATTTATATCTCCGATAAGGAAGACATTTTTTGTGTTTTTTAGAAGATAGGTATCAATCAATTGAACCGTGCCAAAAGACTGTGCGAATTTTGGGTTGACTTCTGATCACCCTGCTTACTTGATGGAGGCAGGAGCCAAATTTTGCCAGAAAAAGGGTTATTCTGAGTTCGTCAAATATGCAATTAACTAATTACATTAACCTACTAAATCCATCTTTATATGTACCTTATAGCAGCTGAATCTAAACGGAGGGGCGCCCAGCAGATACGAGATACAATCATAATCAAATTTACTAACATTTAACCATTTGAGTTATATTTAATTATCTGTTCAATTAGTCATGTGTAGTTTCGATTAGTATTGCTTATTCATGAATTCATTAGGATGTAGGGAATCATAATAAACGTCAAAGGGAAGTTAGTTCATTTAGAGAAATTACTTAAGGTTAAATTTGCAAGAGAGAGACCAATACAGTTTGAAATTCAACACTCTGTTTAGAATCAAGAGGGTTACCACAAAATTTAAAGTAATTAAAGTCCTATATCATAAATCAAAAAAATTACACAACGTTTGATGGAGTTTAATTACAACCTAAATACGAGAATATCTACGTTCAAAGTCGTAAATAACGTATTTATTAGTTAAGTACATATATCGCTAGAGGTATGTAGTACAAGGGAGCTTTAAGTAGCTTTCTGTAGTTATCAGAGGAAATAAGGGTCCAATTTTATAAAGGCTTGTGTGACGTAGGGGAGGAATTTTCCATCCCTACCACACATATGCAAAGCCTTAAGAATTTAAATATCGATCAGAGGCAAGAGAAAAGGCGAGAATATTACAACTGTCTTGCCGATGAAAGGAGAGTTAAATAAGTAGAAAAGAGATACATTACGACTGGTGCCAAGTGCCCAGGAGTAAATAAAATATAGACAAATATACGAAAGAGAGTAGAAAAGACATACATCACAACTGGTGCCGTGACCAGGAGTAAATAAAATACAGACAAATATAAGAGAGTAGAAAAGACATACATCACAACTGGTGCCGTGACCAGGAGATCAGAGTTTTACAAGTTGTTTTAGAAAAAAAAAAAAAAAAAAAACTTTTATTGGTCAATCTATTGCAAAAAAAAAAAAAAGTGAAAAAAAAAAAAAAAATAATAATAATAATAAGTAGGACGTTATGTTAAATGAAGTGATAATAAAAATAAAATAAAAATCAGAACAGTGCGCCGTTAAATAAACACGAAAAAAATATATAAATAAATAAATAAACAATACATTTAAATATTAAAAAAAAGTGTTAACGAATAAACTCTACATGTTTTAAAATAATTTATAAAAGTGTCGATATAAAGTTAAATCAAGTGACCATGAATTTGTTGATTGCTTATGAGATTATAAATATCATAACAAAGAATGTAGGTCAGATACAAGCGTAAACAGTTTATTCAAGGCAGGCCATAAATTGACAGAATAATGGTATTGACATTCCTGAATCCAGAATGTTAATGATCGTAATGTAAACAATCTGATACGAGATACCGCGGTGTTTGTAAGCATCGAAAGATTGATAACCTAAGCATCGAAAGTGATAACAAAGCATCGAAAAATTTTGAAGTAGGCGACATCGGGGGTAACGCGCATCGCTTTAAGAGATTGTAGAATAAACAAACTCGAAAATGATATCAACACTCGGTTACGGAAAAAATAAACAGACTTTACAGATAAAAACGGGGGAACTTACCTACATAAAGTGACCCTTTGTTTATAGTTAATGTTGTGGGTTTGTATGTGAGGATTATCACATAAAAGGTCATAACATAAAAGATAAGGAACATAAAATAAAAATAACATAAAATATTTGATTGGGGATAGTGTCGAGTTGAGATAGTGTTTAATATCACAGACGAATGTTTTATAGGTATATACCTATTTAAGGGAACATTTGATCATTCGGACCAAAAAAGGAGGGGATTTGACGAAATAACATCAAGATAGGTATTGCGAACTCTAAATAGATTTTGCGAAAATATCGTAGGTATTGCGGAACTTGAAGGAATGGTTGGCATTCTAAACAATGAGTAATTATTGGTTGAACGAAAATCACGGGATATTCATTAACATTGGAGTAACAATATTCATTCCGTTTTTTTTTGCAATTACCTACATTTATTTGAAATGAAGAGTGATGGTAGAGTTGATCTAATTTGGGTTACAATCATCATGCAAACAAATATAAATAATTAAAAATATTGTGTTTTATAGGGGGACAGGTTCCAAAAAAAAAAAAAAAATAAATAAATAAATAAAAAAAAAAATAAAATAAAATAAAATAAATTATAAATATATATAGGTATATTTATAATAAATAGTTGGTATTGAGTTAAATTCATTAAAAAAATTTTAAACAGAAAATGGCGGAAAAAAGGAAAGTGGATGCGACGGAATTAGAAGCTAAAGAAATACCGTCGGGAGATGAATTACGGGAGATATTTAGACGTTCAAAGAGGTCTAAGTTACGAGTCGAGGATATGATAGAAGTCGTTCAGCCAGAGGGGGAGACCGACACAAAATCGGAGGAACAGGGCGAAAATAAGCGAGAGTGTGAAGAGAGACTCACACATGGTATGTTACAGGAAAAACCCGAGGAAAAGGAACAAGAAAAGTTAACGAAGTAAAAGAAAAAAATAAAAAAATAAAATAAAAAATTTAGAAAAACGAGAAAATTGGAAAAAAAAAATAAAATAAGTAAATAAATAGAATAAGGAAGGCAACATAATTTACATAAGGTAATTTAGGAAACTAAAATAGAGATTATAAGGTTGTCGCTTAATAAGATAAAATATAAACATTAACCGGACGACACTCGGAAAATAAAGAAAATGGTTGGGAAACGTGGAACAAGTAGGCGAGCCCAGGCTTTAGTGACAGCAATCGGGGAAAATGTCACAACCGAGACTTCAACAATAAACATAGGAGATATAACTACAATAATTCAGGCAGCTTTGGCACCGCTCGTCAATAAGATGCAAGAACTCGAGAAACAATTGGAAACCCCAGCAACAGTGGCGGTGATAGGAGAGGATAGTGCGCCGAAAAGCGTTCTCCAAGTAGTGGAAATGTTACCACAGCAGGAACGACCATCATTCTCCGGTGGAAATCAAAATCCCATTAGTTTCCTGGAAGATTTAAAAGAATACACTAGAAAAGTGAAACGAACGGATCCATTAGTCGTCGTACGGGAAAATTTGAAAGGGGAAGCTAAATCGTGGGCAAAATTGTACAATAAACGATGGGAGACTATGTTAGATTTCGAACGAGATTTTTTAGCTACCTATTGGGGAGACATAAAGAAAAATGAAGTTCGCCGTCGTCTTGCAGAAGGGGTATATGATGCCAAGAAAAATATATCCATGCTCACTCATTTCGCAAACTATTGGGAGCTAGCGAAGGCTTTAAAGATTACTGACACACCGTTGGGCATAGTTGACGAAATTATGAGACATTATCCGAAGGAAATTCAATCGCTATGGTTTTCGGGGCAATCAGGAGATGAGATTGTCGCCGCTGAGTTTCTACGAAAACTAGATACAATGGTATGTACACCAGAAGAACGGAACATGAAGAAGAGGAGTGGGGAGGAATCCAGCAAGAAGGACAAATACCGTGACCGTTACCGCGCCATAAAAAGGAGGATACACGCAATTGAAAGTGTGGGCGAAAACGCTAGTTGCAGCAAGTGCACCGAAGTTAACAGTTCACCAAAAGAAAATTCTACAATAACTACAACCGGGAAGGAGCTAGTGGTCGCAGCCAACTCGGGAAACGGACGGGGGTTGATTCATTAGTCCTGATGGATACGACTCACACAGGAAGAGGGACGCCGGCACCAAGACACAGCACTGCATTGAAGATTATGCTGAAGTGGGGATGGAATCCAACGAAAGGTTTGGGGAAAAGTGAACAAGGGATGACTGCCCCAGTAAAAGCTGAACGGAATGTAAGGAGACGAAAGGATGGAGCGGAAGAAACGAGAACGGAGGAGGAAATGCGTGTGGAAGGATGCGTCAATTTACTACAACAAATAACTGATGAATGGAATAAATTGGAAATGATTGAAGAAAAAGTGGGTAGGGAAGTTAGGGGGTTTAACAACATTTTTGAGGACCGAGATTATGAGGAAGTAGAAAAGGGTAGCACTTTACCGTCATTACCGGAAGCCAAAGCACATATAGATAACACGGAAGTTCATTGTTTAATAGACACCGGAAGTCAGATCACGTGTGTAGCACAAGAATTCTACGAAAATTATTTAAATGATCAAACACTTTATCCGATTATGCCTGTAACAGCTATTCAGATCAGGGTAGCCGTAGGACACAAAAGTCAGAGGATATCTAGATTGGTTTTAGTACCACTGCGATTTGAAAATGTTACGATAAATACACCATGTTTAATAATACCCAAGTTGATCAGGCCCATTATATTAGGAATCAATTGGTTAGACGAATATATAGCTGAATTTAAGTGTGGCGAAAATAGAAAGTTAAAAATAAAAACAGAAAATGGTAAAAAGGATATAGAGTTGGTAAATTCATCGATAACTTATAGGAAATCTAAAGGAGAGATTAGCGGTCAAAATTGCGCAAGTGGAAAATTAATTAGTATTGAATTAAACCCCGAAAAAAATAATACGGCGTGTCTCGAGCGTAGAATAACGACATTTGTGTCCGGGCTAGATTTGAATTTAAAAGGAAAAGAAAATATAGGACCTGACATTTTATCTCGTTACTCTTGTGATGCGGAAAACGTTCAGGAGGAGAAAAACACATGCCCAGAAATAGCAGCTTTTGCGGTTAAAGGTAGACAACAAATTCGAAAACACTTAGAAAATATAACGGAGCTACAGAAGCAGGACACATTTTTGGGAGAAATTTTCGGGTATTTGCGCAAGGGAAAATTCGGACCACCAACAAAAAGAGTAAATAAGTATTTAAAAAATTACAAAAAAATAGGTAAGACTTTGTATTACACCACAGGACTAAACAAAACGGCGTTAGCAGTACCCCAGGAGTTGACTGAAGAGCTAATAAAAATGATACATTTAGAAATTGGGCATGGGGGAATTTTTAAAACAGGATCAGCTATGGGAGACAGGTATTACTGGCCGGGTATGAATCACGATATAAAGCGCATAGTAAGAGAATGTCACCTTTGTCAGCTGGCGAAGCGCGAAATTCGACCAACTGTAGGGCCGAGTAAATCAATTATGACCAAAGAAGTAGGACAATTGGCTATGGCAGACCTATACGGACCATTACCGAGAGGAGTGGGAGGCGTGAAATACATATTTGTGATCCAAGATTCCTTCAGCAGATTTGTAAAATTATATAAATTAAGGATAGCAAGTACTAAGACCGTGTTAAATTGTGTAGAGGATTTTAATAAAATCATACAAATAGATGCTTTGTTAACTGACAACGGATCTCAATTTACATCAAAAAAATGGGAAAGCCACATGAATAGGATGGGCATAAGAATCGTACATACTTCAGTGCGAAATCCTGGACCGAATATAACTGAACGCGTAAATAAAGAACTAGGAAGAATTTTTCGTATTTACTGTCACGAGAAACATACAAAATGGGCAGCTTTTCTTAAAGAAATAGAGCAGACCTACAATAACTCAATACATTGTTCAACAGGATTTTCACCAAATGAAATAGCTTTCGGGAAATCGCCAACTTATAGTTTAGACAAGTATACTCAAGGGTGTGGAAAACCTACGAAAACAATAGATAAAATTAGGTTTACAGCTCAAAAGAATTTGGAGAAAAGCGCTACAAATCGACAAAAATATTATAATCTCAATAAAAGACTAGTTACCTATGAAATCGGAACCATGGTCAAGTTGAAAAAGATTACACAATCAAGTTTTTTGCGCAAACAGATCAAGAAATTCGGTTTAATTTACGAAGGACCGTACGTCATCGGTTCAGTAGTTTACAGTAACACATATACCCTAATTGATCCGGTAACTCGGGAGATAAAAGGAGATTATAGCGCTTTACATTTAGCTAGATATTACACAAGTAATAAGAAACAAAAATCAGGTTTACAATTAGTGGAAGTCAACGAATAGAGTGCGAAGTTAACAAATATTTGTAAATGTTAATAAATAAATAAACGATTGAGAAATACAAATAAAATTATGTTAGGGTACATTATAATTGGGGAGGGGGAAGAAAGAAAATTACTAAAATATTAGATTATCAGATTGCTTGCGAGGGGCGGATCGTCGTCAAGTCTTTGAGGGTGAGTGGACAAGTTCTTAATAAGCGACAATCATATTCAATTATTGAAATAGAGTAAGGCAAATAAATTCGTTAATTTTGATTTTCTAGTTGAAAAAAAAAAAATTTTTACTTTTTTTTATGTGTTAGTGAGAGAAAAAAAAAAAAATGTTAGATAAGTAAGGACACTCAAAAGGAGAGAATTAGAGATATTATATGGCACACAAAAGGGACATTTTGAAAAATAAACAATGCCTAGGAATTTTTTTTGAAATATTGAAATAAGAAAGTTTATCTATAGATATAGGGTAGACATTAAGTATAGAGATAAAAAGGTAACATTTGAATTAAGGTATAAATATTTTAGATTTCGAAAAAAAAAAAAAAGGAAAAAAGGAACGCTGAACCAATTTGAGGATAATAAAGAACATTTATAAAATTTTAAATATTAGAGTGGACAACACTTAGGCTAGAACAACTTTGGATGAATTAAGAAATTACAATTAGAAATTAAGAATTATAAAATAAAGTTTAAATAAATAAAGAAAAAAAAAATGCTGGAAAATTTATATGAAACATGTATACCACTGATTGTCGGATTGGGTGAGGTCGTGCGAAAACACACATTTCACAAAAAATATTCATATTTACAAAACAAAAAACAATTAATTGCACACCAAGAGACCACCCGCTTTTCAGTTGTACGAAAGGCCGCGAGATTGTAAACAATCTTTACTTAAATCATTGTAAGGGAGGTCTTAGTCCAATTTGGTTGGGGACCACCAAAACACGCGAGTCGAGGGGCGTGTTCCAGCAAAAAGAAATTAATTTTGAATCTATCAAAATTAAAGAAAATTTCATAAAGTAAAATCTACGCGAAAAGAAAATAAAGAATACAATGAGATTCAAATTCAAGATTGTTAACAATCCGAACAGAATGAGGAGGGGGAGATAGGAAGTAATAGGATACGGAAAAGAGATAGGGGATAAAAGAATGAGGAGGGGGAGATAGGAAGTAATAGGATACGGAAAAAGATAGGGGATAACAGAATGAGGAGGGGGAGATAGGAAGTAATAGGATACGGAAAAAGATAGGGGATAACAAAATGAGGAGGGGGAGATAGGAAGTAATATGACACGGAGTAGAGATAGGGGATAACCAAATGAGGAGGGGAAGATAGCTAGTCTAAATTTGAACACAATTTCGGTGTCTAACGAAAAAAAAAAAAAAAAAAAAAAAAAAAAAAAAAAAAAAAAAAAGAAGAGGACATTAAAATAAAATACAACGTTAGCCACAGCAAATTGAGTTCAGAGGAGGGAACTGTGATGAATTGCATTGATCAACAGTGAAAATTAGGAAATATCGTAGCTTCCCACTTTAATTTAAAAAAGAAAATATCAATTACTTATAAAACGGACACGTCTACGACATCTATCGGATTAGAGTAAAGTGAATTCATATTTACGGTAGGGATCTATAATTAGACAAGGTGAGACGAGTATTGATAAAAAAATCACAGATGGTATCAACAAATAATCAAAGACAGGGACTCCCCAGTATGCTTTAGGCCGTGATATATTGACAGCCAATTGAATTACAGCAAAAACGATTAAAAACCGAGTTAGCCTATCAACAAGAAGAGGGCCGAGCCCATTTTTAGAACAAAGGAACGACCTTTGGACTTGGCAATTAGTAATGTGATTAATGAGTTTGACGTTCCCACCAAACCGAGAGGTGAATAAACTCCATGGGAAGAAATAATCTGTTCAGGGACAAAAGTACGGTGACCCCAAGAAATGTTATCATTAACCGGTACGTTCCAGGGATCAGAAACCCTAGTTCTCGAACGCATTAAAGCATATAAGGTGCGGAAAAAAGGATACACGTAAACACGATGCAAAAGTTTAAGTGAAAGATTGCAAAGCAAGTGACGAAAACGTATTGTAAGATGTTAGGGAGATTTCCATCTATAATACGATTGTTTGTGACGACCGGAGATGATCGATTCGAGGGAAAACGTGCTAAAGGAAATGGAAATGTTGAAAAAACAATGGAAAATTATTGTTATCAATTTTAGACGGAGCTAGGATATTACGATGAAAGATTTAGGGAGGAAACGTCAAAAAAAAATGAGAGTTTTAAAGAATAGGCGAGGGTACATTTCAGATGTCTAGAGCAGTAACAAGTGTTAGAGAAGAAGATAGAGTGCAGTACGGAGGGGAGTGGAAAATGCTGAAAACATTGCGATAGAAAAACTCAGGAAAAGGAGTCATTTTACGTAATTAAAATGGAGGTTATAGAGTAACATAGTACGCGATTGCAGATAAAAAATGAGGCATTACAATGGTTGTCGATCCCAGATGTATTTTGTTGTGATAAACAAGGAATATTCGAACATGAAAATTGTTTATATAAGGACGATTAGCCGTTAAAAAGGTAATAAAAATTATCATGGGTCTTATGAAATATTTACATTAAAGAATTCTCGTAAAAATTAACGACACTGAAATAAAAAAGGATTTATTGCCAGGTGGGTACAGGAACTAATGTATACAACTGTCAAGGCATATAGTTTATGGGATTTTGCGTAAGAACGGGACAAAATTTGGAAGGCGTTCTCTATGAAGCAATAAAAATGACAGGAATTTAAGGGCCGAAGTGGGGGTATCTCCTATAAAGATGTTAAAAATGATATATTTATTAATAACAAATAGAAAATGAAATTTTCCAAGAGGCAGCAAACATCAAAAAACGATATGGTTATATCAGGGAAGTACGGGGAAGTGAGGGGAAAGGAGATACGACAGAGAAAAACAAAGGAAATCTTAGATTAACAGTGAATAAAATAAATACGGCTTGAAATATAAAAATCTATAGAGATATGAACAATAGCGTAAGAATAAATAAGGAAATTCATGGAAAGAGTGTCGTGAATAAAAGAAAATTCGAGAAAGAATGGAAAATTCAAATATACGACGTAAATAGAGAAAATTCGGTTTTAAATGGAAAGGTTCATATAGAATACAGAAAAACTCGTGGAAAAATAATAAAATAAAAATGAACAATTTGCGAGAAAGACTTCGACTTGAAGATATCTCTGATAGGCGAATTTGGGGACAGATTTGGAACATATGGTAGATGCCGTACGCACGGACATGTTACGAAATATATGAAAATAGAACTTTAAAATTATTAAATTCAAGCTAGTTTTGTATGAACAACAGGACAAAGGAAGTTGGGCCATTAAACATGGATCTTACTAAATCCGGATCTTGTAAGTATGGAAGTACGAGACAGAATTTAATGTATCAAACGCAAAACGTACAAAGAGACCGCATTCGACAATAATGGAGAGGTTTCAAGAAATTACGAGTTGATAGTAATTAGATTGGTTTATTATAGGAGATTCAGATACGATCTTTTGGACCTGAGAGGGGTATAAAAGTCTAGACAAATGCCAGTTGAGGACAGTCTACGTCGTGGTCGAAAAGGTTGTAACTTCGCGGAACGTGACGAAACGGTGGGTGACTTAAAGTGGAAAAATTCTAAGTGATAATTATTTTGATACTTAGAAAAATTTCACATTCTAGTCAGTGATATACAAAAAAAATACTTTGCAGTTAGAGTCAGTGAAAAATAACAATAAAGCCAACGCATTATTTACTTGTGAAAAATAAAAGTGCTCGTGATAAATACAATTTGTTTTAGTGGGAAATTCGGATTTTATAATCACTTAATATCGTATTTTTAAACTTAGAAATTTCGCGTTTAATATTAGTGCAATAAATAACTGAAGTGATGTGATAATTTAGCGTGATGAAGTTATAATTAAATACGTGTGTTCAATCTAAGTGAAAGTGTTCTAACAAATAATAAATATTTAAATTAATTATCTTAAATAATAATAATAAAACAAAATAATATTTTATTAATACATAAAATTTCGGAGGGATAAAAATATAATTTAACAACAATTTACCATCTCTAAATTAATCGTGAAGTAACTATCATTTAAAGTGTTATCTAACCAACGAGTTTTGAGATAAAATACAGTTTAGAACGATAGAGTTCATGCATCATTTTAATTAATTAGATTAAATGAAAAAAAAAAAAAAAAATTTGAAGTCAAAAAGATTTAATTAAATTTAGGAAAATAAAAAATTAATTTAGGAAAATCGCAGCAAGGTTACCGTGTATTTCCCGGTCGGAAAAAACCTTGGTAGGGGTAAGTCTTTTCCGTTATAAAATTTTACAGATTCCAAGGAGAAGGCGGAATGCAGCAAACATTGGTATTTGGATTAATTATTTGACCAAGATATTACTCTCTTAATATGTGATATGTAACTATATTAAAATATTATAAGTATAATAAGTATATTTTTATATTTATATATGTAAGTATATAAACATATATATATGTAATTTTGTTCCCAAGAAAAATTATAATCAAAAAAAAAAAAAAAAAAAAAGAAAAACACTTATATAAAAAAGAGGAAAAGGGTATCGATTCCTACCTCTGAATTCATCAATAACTATTGAAAGTAGTTATGTGTGATAAATTTACAAATCAATATTTTATATTTAATGTTATGTATGTATTAATATAATTTCAGAAAATCCAGAGCATTTGAAATAAGTTATGATATTAGAAATTATTTCAATCATAAAATTTATGTATATACATATCAATATTATAAATTATTTATTGAGACAAAGCATATATAAATGAATAAATATGTATACGTAATCGGGTATCAGACTAGACAATTGCGCTAAGTACATCATTATCAAACAAAGAAAATTTTAGAGTCATCTCACACGTTTCCGGAATGTCTAAAGTAAACATACCTCATACGCTTGAATCTAGGTCACGAGTCCGTCGAGAATGTTTACAAAGCTCAAATTGTTTACAAAATAAATCGGTCACTGGGACACTAGTTCGAATACGGAAAAAAGAAAAAAAAATGACCTTGATTAGTGGATATCGTACTTAGGTATTAACTTCTAGGAACGGGATAAAATTATTATATTGCGCAATTATTAGGAACAAAAAGAAAAAAAAAAAAAATGACCTTGATTAGTGGATATCGTACTTAGGTATTAACTTCTAGGAACGGGATAAAATTATTATATTGCGCAATTATTAGGAACAAAAGAAAAAAAAAAATTAAACACTATTTTTAATTTGAACGTAAAGAGGTATCTACAGACCTAAGCAATTGAAAATTAACAGATTTATTATAGCAGTTCAAAAGGGTGTATTGAAGATTTACATGAAACAGTTGATAAATCACGGGATAGTTAAAAAAAGGTGTATTGAAGATTTAACATGAAACAGTTGATAAAGCACGGGATAGTTCAATAGGGTGTATTGAAGACTTACATGAAACAGTTGAAAAATCACGGGATAGCTTAATAAGGGGTAATGAGGATTTACATGATTCAATTGAGAATCACGGGATAGCAAGAGTTTATCAAAAGTTGAACATTGGAGGGGGGGGAAAGAAAAAAAAAAAAAAAAAAATACAGTTCAACCAATAGAAGGCAGTGGTCGCTTCTATAACAAAATCAAACCATAGAGATGGCGGATCTCTCAAACAAAACCGTCAACAAAACCAAACAAAAGCTTGGAGTTATGGCGAATCTCCAGAACACATCGCCAGATAAGATCTTAATGTACTAATATATATTTATATTTCACACTATTCTTACGTATATATTCGGTATCAATCTGAAAATTTCACAGAATTTGATGGGCGAGATCCGAGCTCGGGATGCGTTGCAAGTAGTTTCGTATTGCGAGTTATAAACCTTCCCAAAACGTATGTTTACATATATATCTTTTTATGTACTGTTCATTGAATGAAACGAACTCACTTACAATTAGTGCTTTAGGCCTGTCGGGTCACTCTCGTCTCATTTCTTGAACGTGGAGGGAGGATTCACGACCCGTAACTCCACACAAACCCGTGAGTATATGATTGCATATAGGACGAAACCGGTTCGCCCTAAGTAAATAGTAAACTTTGGAGGAGTAGGAATTTGGAGGTATCTGGGCTTGGAGGAAGACCTGAAGGCAGTGCATGATGGCGAAAGGAAGGTTCATTGGGACGCGATAACTTAGGTATCAATCAATTGAACCGTGCCAAAAGACTGTGCGAATTTTGGGTTGACTTCTGATCACCCTGCTTACTTGATGGAGGCAGGAGCCAAATTTTGCCAGAAAAAGGGTTATTCTGAGTTCGTCAAATATGCAATTAACTAATTACATTAACCTACTAAATCCATCTTTATATGTACCTTATAGCAGCTGAATCTAAACGGAGGGGCGCCCAGCAGATACGAGATACAATCATAATCAAATTTACTAACATTTAACCATTTGAGTTATATTTAATTATCTGTTCAATTAGTCATGTGTAGTTTCGATTAGTATTGCTTATTCATGAATTCATTAGGATGTAGGGAATCATAATAAACGTCAAAGGGAAGTTAGTTCATTTAGAGAAATTACTTAAGGTTAAATTTGCAAGAGAGAGACCAATACAGTTTGAAATTCAACACTCTGTTTAGAATCAAGAGGGTTACCACAAAATTTAAAGTAATTAAAGTCCTATATCATAAATCAAAAAAATTACACAACGTTTGATGGAGTTTAATTACAACCTAAATACGAGAATATCTACGTTCAAAGTCGTAAATAACGTATTTATTAGTTAAGTACATATATCGCTAGAGGTATGTAGTACAAGGGAGCTTTAAGTAGCTTTCTGTAGTTATCAGAGGAAATAAGGGTCCAATTTTATAAAGGCTTGTGTGACGTAGGGGAGGAATTTTCCATCCCTACCACACATATGCAAAGCCTTAAGAATTTAAATATCGATCAGAGGCAAGAGAAAAGGCGAGAATATTACAACTGTCTTGCCGATGAAAGGAGAGTTAAATAAGTAGAAAAGAGATACATTACGACTGGTGCCAAGTGCCCAGGAGTAAATAAAATATAGACAAATATACGAAAGAGAGTAGAAAAGACATACATCACAGCAGTCAGATTCGCGGTTTAAATGCTGCCGTCTTTCTGGTTGATTACAAAATGGCCATGTTTTCAACTTTGACGCAATTTTTTTTATAATTGCAATCAAATCTGCGTTATGGACTTAACTTGCACATGGATTTCTGTGGTTTCCCACAGAATTCATTATTCACTGGGTATAAAACACCAAGACACAGTACAATCAATGTTTACAAACAGTTCCTATGCGGGGAAGATTTCGACAGGGAGCACTCCGTAAGGCGACTGAGACAATGGCAAAAATGAAAAAAAAATTCTGGGCCCCACTATGGACGCCAGTGTTAGGAGCGGGCCCCCAAACATGTCCCAAGCTAGCTCTCAGGGGAGGCATGATTTACCCTCTATTCAGGTGGTGGGTCGCTCGAGGCTTCAGAAATTCCTTCGCATCTCAGTCGTCTGGCAGGATACTCCCCCTTTAGGAAACCCTCCTGCCGTAGCAGAATAATAACAGGATTGAGTTAAATAGATTCATGTATTGCAAATTTAAAACACAGTACATAGGTCATTACAGTACAATTCAACACAAGAAATACATACTACACAATCCTAGCTATCGTGTTTATAACCTCAAGATCCCTAAACGAAACTCTCTGAGTGATGGCTTTGCGCGGGAGTTTACAGTCTATCGTTAAAGGACACAATCAAATGAGGAAACAATTGTACAGCTTACATGATGTTGGGGGGTCTTCGTCTTCCGGCTTCCAGGGGCACCTCCCGAGTTTAGGACAGAACCGAAGTTTACACAGGCATGGTGAAATATCAGCGCTAAACCCGTAGGTTATTGAATTAACATTGCAGGTTATATTTGAGTACAATTCGAGCGATAGTACGCCGGGCGCGAACAGTGGGAATCCACGCGCGGGCTTAACGTGTGCCCGAGGCGGCTCGCAATTCTCAACTGGTGGAAGGGATCGCGTGCGGGTGGGCGGATGGGATAGGAAGTAGGAAGCAGGGAACAGGGGGGAGAGCAGGGTGTTGTGTAGTTTGCGGCGAATTAGGAGTTTGAATTCTTTGTCGTTTGGGCGTACCATAACATCAGCCAGTAGAGGTTACTACGAGTATGTCATAATGACCTTGTAGCCAGTTGAACTGTTTTGGAATTTGAGTTATTTCAAATCATATGGATGAAATTATTAGAGATACACGTTTTTGGTACAATGATTACAATAAAAAAGTAAACTTTAAATCTTCAAAACATTTTTAACGGTATTCATAATTTGTGTAGATACCCCATTGTAGTGGACACATTTCTAAGGATTAAATTTAAAAAAAAAACTGGCATTGCGTCCGAAATAGGGAAGATAATGGAATGAACTGCCCGTTTTGCTGTAAAAGAAGTTAAATGTTAGGGCGGTGTCTTCAGTATGTACTGGGTTCAAGTTCGAAACGTCTTCCAAATATTCGTCTTTTAAATAACGATGTGCAATAATGATTCTGTGCGTCAGTAACTATCTAGTTGAAATCAATGTTGACGAGAAAGAGTTTGCAGCCATTTGTGGAAATTCTAGTTTGCATATGATAATAACGATTTCATTAACATTCACGTTTTTTTAAAGTTTATTGTGTATCAAAATGTTCTTTTAATTATTTGTAAACAAATCAAACAGCGTATGTAACAGGTACAAAGATCTGAAGTAATTAAAGTCAAGCCAAAAAAGATAATTATTGCTAATGTTGCTGAGGGTTAAGAATTTTATTGTGTCTTAAAACTAATTAATAGGTAAAATAGAGAGGAAGAGGAATATAGGATAAGGATAGGAGGTGCTCTCGATACGATCAATGCTTATGTTTTAATTTATTACTCTACTTCCGTTCGATTGTATGTCATCTTTGGGGATGCAGTGTGGAGGGTCTTTTTATTGAAAAGATGGAGTGGAAGTTCTGAGATGGAAAAAGGTATGAGGGGTGGGTAGGAATCTAGGGTTCAGGAGTAATGGACTGATGAATCCAACCCTCCCACTGGAGAATGAATCCAACCCTCCCAAGGCGATTTTCCGAGAAGTCCTGCTGGACTTCTACAATCAGAATCAGAAAATTGAGTCTCTCCCGATCCGGACTGACCCGGACAAACCTCACCCATGAACCCGGGCACCCCTACTAAGTCACCAAAAGCAGCAAACCACTTGTGGCAGAGGCTTTGGTTATCCAATAAATGGTTCCCGGGGCGGCGGTACTCATACCCGCCTCCCAAATTGATTGGTTGTGGTTATCAATAAATTTTTGTTCTTGTCTCCTCCTTCTTCTGAAGTATTATGGATTAGTTTAGAATTATGATTCTGGTACGAATCACTCTGTATACATAAGGGATGCAGCATTATAACTCTACGTTATGGTCCCCCTTTTACAACATTCATTCAGACAACATTGAAAAGATTCAACGGAAGTTTCTAAGGTTTATAAACTATAAATTGCATATTCCTATATTAAACATTGATTACAATTACCTCCTGGATAAAACGTCTATATTGAAACTTTCAGAAAGAAGAATAAGCATAGATTTAATACTATTACATAAAATACTGCATTACAAAATTGACTATCCTGAATTACTTCAATTTATCAATATCCATGTTCCCCAAAAATCATGACGATATTTATTACCCTTCTACTTTAATAACACCAGGACACTAGCTTATCAAAATTCTCCATTTCAACTCAACTTATAAACTATAACGTAAATGCCCATCAGGGCGTGTATTAAATAAATAAATAAATTAATTATTTGGGGTAAAAATTCTGCGAATGCAGAAGGATTTAGTAACATGTCAGAAGAAAAATTGGGGGATACGTTAAACATATTACCCTTCATTTATATAAATCATCGGAAAATGTAAACGCATATCCTCAAATTAAAACGCAAAAGGGTTTGAATCGTTATCGATATTTAGATATCGTTTTTTAAAAGATTTCTTCTGTGGAAAAATAATGATGTTCTTTTCAGAAAAAAGGATTTTTCTGGGAATAATGGGAAAATAAAGCAAGGCGGTTTTTTTGGATTCTTAATCATTTTTTAAGTACTCACTGCTTTGGAAGATAACATTATATACAAAGCATTTTCACTACGAGTGACCCGTTCGACGAACTCTTCTATAGTTTTATTTTTTATTATTATTAAGTTAAAAGAAATATAATATTTCGCTTTCTTAACTTAAATACAGAGCACATTTAGTATAGTAGTAATATTTTTAATTTTGTTCCAACATCTTAAGTTTGAATAGTTTTTTTTTAAGGTTTTTATATTCTTTTCCGTTTTAAGGTTATCTGGAAGGATATTATATATATGAACTCTCTCGTGGCCAATACTTTTCTTGCCACTTTCAGTCTTGACAGTATTTGTGTACAATTTATTGTGTTGTCTAGTATAGTGTTGGTATACTTGGGATGTTTTTATAAATGTTGTGTTTGTGTGTATAAGTCCATGTTATATTTTGTAGAATAAAAGACATATGTTATATTCTTAAAATGTTCTCATTTTGATGATAATGCTATGGAGTTGTTTGAAATGGCTATAATTTTATTTATAATAATTATATCCGAATAGCCAGATGGTACTTTCGTACCTTTTTTTATGTATTTATAAAACATTTTTTATGTATTTCTTTCATTTTCAGTATATCATCAGATTCACAAAATTCCTGTAATCAAGGATGCCGTAGTTCCACGGGCTCCTTGCAGTATGAAGTAAGTTCATCAAATCAATTTATAAATAAACCAATATATATCAGGAGAGCGAAAATAATTTTTTTTTTTTTTCAAAAAATCACATCTCTATTTTTTGTAGACTTATCATTATTAATTTTTATCTATATATATAAAAATGAATCCCCGTTTTCCTTGGTCACGCCATAACTTCGGAACGACTTTACCTATTTCATTCATATATTTTTTAAAGTTTTCTAATACTTTGTATAAGGTTCTCATGGAAAGAAAAATTAAGAAAATTGCGCAGAACATTGGATAATTTCAGAAAACGTTTGACAGTTCGCGCGTTTGATGAAATTGAATTTAGCGGGAAGCTTTTTTTTGTGTAACAAAAGAATTGTCTGTGGATTTTTTAAAATTATAGATATTTTAATTAGGTACCTCTTTTAGGATACCATATTTGATTGATTGTTCTTATAATATACAAAAATGAATATTAGTAATATATGAAAATTTTTAATTTGAATTAAAAAATTGTAATATGTGGCACGTTGTTTGAAAACTGAATGAACTGGGACTGAGTATATGGAACGCGGGAGAGGGGTTGGCCGGATGGGGGAGCGGGAGAGGAGACAGGGTAGGCGGGAAAGGTAGAAGGGGAACGCGTTAGGGGAAAGAATGCGTGAGGGGAACGGGGACGCACGGGAAAAGACATCCAGGGAGAAACAATTTATTTCTTTGAATATGGCATTGCAACGCATGCCGGGAACCAGCTAGTTATAAAATAGTATTGAATAGATTTTGCAGAATACTTTATATAATCGTATCTTATAGACTTACAGTAGATTTTGATTTCAGGAATCGTGGTCGAAAGGTTCGTCCTTGAAAATTTTTGTAAATTGGACCATTGAAAGGAAAAATGTGGTCTAATGCTATTTAGAATAGACAATCTGTTGTGTTTGTGGAAAAAAACTATTGACATAATCATTTTTAGTTAAGCTAGGAACAACGTAATGTAGGTTCTATTTTAGTAGACAATACTTCCTGGCACGTTATCATGCGTTTAGAGTGAAGCCTATTAAAAGTGACAACTCGGGAGAACCCACAAATATCTGAAATGGTTTTTCCTCACGAAGAAGGAATAAAAGGTCGCGCCGGATATCCCCGAATAAAAGCCTTTGACTATTTAAGGTCGTATTTCTACCAATAAAACCCCAAAGAATTACCCTTTTTAAGGACGAGCGACGTACATTATCATTAGGTGGTGTAAATGAAATAAAATTAACTATAAAAATGATCGTAAAATATGAACGCAAGAATAATACCTACTAGTGTGCGGGGAAGTGTAATAAACATTGTAAAATTTAATGGGCTGTTGTCTAATGCGACGTAGTTTTATGAAAAAAGGCTATTCAATAAGAAGTACTTATTTTTAGTTAAATCTGAACTACTGAGCCAATTAACATTTTCGGAGGCAGGAATGGGTACCGCCGTCCCGGGAATCATTTATTGAATAACCAACTCTGCCGTGGGTGTTCGCTGCGTTTGGTGATTTAACAGCGCTGAACCCCAGATTCCTACCCGCCCCGCAAACCTTTTCCCTTCCCAGAACTCTCCTCTCCTAACTTTCCTTAAAAAAACCCTCCACACAGCATACCCAAAGATGACAAAGATCCTGAGTGAAATTATTTTCTTCAAGACCTGTGTGGAGCTCATTTAAAAAAAAATGCAATTCTCACGCGGTAGAAGTGAAACCATCACCACACAATCTCAACCAATCGCAGCCTTGAAAAGTGAGCTCGTAATCAAAGCGGCCGATGCGGTAAGGTTTCATCATCATTCTCTCGCAGGCTAAATCCTATAGATGTATGTGTTTGTCTCTTTTTAGTGTCGTTTCCGTTTCATCGAGTTTCAAATCACAACGGTGCTAAAGATGTTTCACTTCAAAAAAGAACATAAAAAATATTTTTAATTCCCGGCTTCGCAAAATTTTCGATTGATTTTTTTGCAGAACTTTGAATAAACGAAGCAAACAAAAAATAATATCATACTAGCTGAACCCGACCACGCTTCGCTGTGGCTTTGTCTGATTTTAATTATTAGAGGAGTTAACAAAAATTGTCTAGCAACTGTGCATTTTCCAAGAAGACACATTGCTTAATTGAATATCTGCTGTGACTATGCTGTAGTGTAGAATATAAGGGAAGAAAAAAAACATTCGTAATTTTTTTAAAATTATTTATTTATTCAGACCTTAAAGGCTTTTACAATATCACTTTAGTATAGATTAGCACCTATTGGTGTCAGCAATTCTTTGTAGTTGATCATTTCTGCGTTGCAAAACCATATCGCGAGGATGAAATTCTTCTCCAACCATGACAATTCCCACCTCATTAATTGTTGGCGCATTATATCTTCTGACATGCTCACTTGCTGGTGTTTGATCAGCACTAATGATAATTTTACGGCTGTCTGATGCCATGAGATCAATTGCATTTTTGAACATTCGAATTAAATTATTGTTATCATGTAACATTTTTTGCAACGACTCAACAATATGCCTTTTGACTTTAGTAGAGATTTGACAGCGTGCATTCAACTGATCATTTTGATCTCCCATGAAATATATTTGTAGAAATTTATGTTGATTGCTGTGAAAAGGAAGCAAAGAGCCAGCTTTATGGTAAATTTGTCCCTGAATTTTAAACGTTGGCATAAAATTTTCTGTTATAACGTTAGCGCCAAATGAAGTCATCTGAAAACATGAATTGTATTCTCTAATATTTTTGAGGAAATGTTTTGAATCATCAGTAATTCCTTGCAACAAATTTATCAGTGGTGCTATTGGCTGATCAATTTAAGGTAGCTTCGCTTTGCCGCTCGCACAACACATTCCTTGAGTTTCTCCTTTATATTTCATCGCTTTGCAATGTGGACAATCTTTATTCATTTTACCGATTTGAACAAATTTACATGAGGCATTGTATTAAATATCTGGTTCTTTATCTTATTGCTGATGTTGCTTAGGGATAAGAATTTTATTGTCTTAAAACTAATTAATAGGTAAAGTGAAGAGGAAGAGGAATATAGGATAAGGATAGGAGGTGCTCTCGATTCGATCCACGCTTATGTTTTAATTTATTACTGTACTTCCGTTCGATTGTATATCATCTTCGGGGATGCAGTGTGGAGAGTCTTTTTATTGAAAATATCGAGTGGAAGTTCTGAGTTGGTAAAAGGTATGAGGGGTGGTAGGAATTTAGCGTTCAGGAGTAATGAACTTATGAATCCAACCATCCCACTGGAGAATGAATCCAACCCTCCCAAGGCGATGTTCCGAGAAGTCCTGCTGGAAATATCAAAAGTGCTCCTACAATCAGAATCAAAAAATTGAGTCTCTCCCGATCCGGACTGCCACGCAGTTGGTGAGCAAACGCTTCCCCCCAAAGACCCGAACAAACCTCATCCATGAACCCGGGCACCCCTACTAAGTCACCAAACGCAGCAAACCACTTGTGGCAGAGGTTTTGGTTATCCAATAAATGGTTCCCAGGGCGGCGGTACTCATACCCGCCTCCCAAATTGATTGGTTGTGGTTATCAATTTAAAATTTTTGTTCTTGTCTCCTCTGTCTTCTGAAGTATTATGGATTAGTTTAAAATTATTATTCTGGGAATCACTCTGTAACTGTATACATAAGGGATGCAGCATTATAACTCTACGTAATGGTCCCCCTTTTACAACATTTATTCAGACAACATTGAAAAGATTCAACGGAAGTTTCTAAGGTTTATAAACTATAAATTGCATACTAAACATTGATTACAATTACCTCCTGGATAAAATGTCTCTATTGAAGCTTTCAGAAAGAAGAATAAGCACAGATTTAAAACTATTACATAAAATACTGCATTACCAAATTGACTGTCCTGAATTACTTCAATTTATCAATATCCATGTTCCCCAAAAATCATGTCGACATTTATTACCCTTCTACTTTAATAACACCAGGACACTAGCTTATCAAAATTCTCCGTTTCAACTCAACTTATAAACTATAACGTAAAAGGCCATCAGGGCGTGTAATAAATAAATAAATTATTTGGGGTAAAAATTCTGCGAACGCAGAAGGATTTAGTAACATGTCAGAAGAAAAATTGGGGAATACGTTAAACATATAATCCTTCATTTTTAAAAATCATCGGAAAAGGTAAACGCATATCCGCAAATTAAAAGGGTTTGAATCGTTATCGATATTAAGATATCATTTTTTAAAAGATTTCTTCTGTGGAAAAATAATGATGTTCTTTTTAGGAAAAAAGATTTTTCTGGGAATAATGAGAAAATAAAGCAAGAAGGTTTTTTTGGATTCTTAATCATTTTTTAAGTACTCACTGCTTTGGTAGATAACATTATATACAAAGCATTTTCACTACGAGTGACCCATTCGACGACCTCTTCTATAGATTTATTTTTATTTTTATTATTATTAAGTTTAAAGAAATATAATATTTCGCTTTCTTAACTTAAATACAGAGCACATATAGTATAGTAGTAATATTTTTAATTTTGTTCCAACATCTCAAGTTTAAATAGTTTTTTTTTAAAGGTTTTTATATTCTTTTCCGTTTTTAGGTTATCTGGAAGGATATTATATATATGCACTCTCTCGTGGCCAATACTTTTCTTGCCACTTTCAGTCTTGACAGTATTTGTGTACAATTTATTGTGTTGTCTAGTATAGTGTTGGTATACTTGGGATGTTTTTATAAATGTTGTGTTTGTGTGTATAAGTCCATGTTATATTTTGTAGATTAAAAGACATACATGTTATATTCTTAAAATGTTCTTATTTTGATGATAATGCTATGGGGTTGTTTGAAATGGCTATAATTTTATCTATAATAATTATATCCGAATAGCCAGATGGTACTTTCGTACCTTTTTTTATGTATTTCTTATGTATTTCTAAAACATTTTTTATGTATTTCTTTCATTTTCAGTATATCCATCAGATTCACAAAATTCCTGTAATCAAGGATGCCGTAGTTCCACGGGCTCCTTGCAGTATTAAGTAATTTCATCAAATCAATTTATAAATAAACCAATATATATCAGGAGAGCGAAAATAATATATTTTTTTTTCAAAAAATCACATCTCTATTTTTTGTAGACTTATCATTATTAATTTTTATCTATATATACAAAAATGAATCCCCGTTTTCCTTGGTCACGCCATAACTTCGGAACGACTTTACCTATTTCATTCATATATTTTTTAAAGTTTTCTAATACTTTGTAGAAGGTTCTCACGGAAAGAAAAATTAAGAAAATTGAGCAGAATATAAGAAAATTTCAGAAAACCTTTGACAGTTCGCGCGTTTGATAAAATTGAAATTAGCAGGAAGGGTTTTTTTTTTTGTGTAACAAAAGAATTGTCTGTGGATTTTTTAAAATTATAGATATTTTAAATAGGTTCCTATTTTAGGATACCAGATTTGATTGATTGTTCTTATAATATACAAAAATGAATATTAGTAATATATGAAAAATTAAAATTTGAATAACACCCCAAAAACAAATAACGAAAATATTCATTATCGTCTAAACGTTCTTGATCAGTGCGGTTTGATCTTCTCTAACGATCTGCGTTTGCGTGTCGAGTACGACAGCCTATGTTTGAAAGTGAGCGAGGCATCCCACGAATGGTGATTAACTTTGAAAAAAACTTACACATCAATCAACTGGTCACAGTTACACTTTTTTGACCCTTTGAAAATTTGTCATATATAATTCGATTTGTTAATCTGATTTTTTGGAGGTTTTGCAAAGTTACGAACTGACATTCAGTACAATTATGAGTAAATTTAAAACGCACAGAGAAAACAAATGAGTGAAAATAGTTATATAATTCTACTATTAAATCCGATTAAATTCTTTAAATTCCTAATTATAGGTATCATAAATTTTTGTAACTGTCATTCCGTTGTTTAGTATGACAAATTATGAGTCAATTTAAAACGCATATAATTATCCTTTTCCTTTGGAACATCCAAATAAAAAGTATGTATAAACGCTCTTCTGCTAAAATGCAATGTTCTGTAAAAATTTTTAGTCAATCCATCGATTACTTTCCGAGATTAGCGAACGCAAACATACGGAACCTAAATTTTTAAATATATAGACTATTCCATGACTGTTCAACGAATATTTTACACCATTATTAGTTTAATTAATTTAATTTGTGGTGAAAATGGTGCTGTAAACTGAAAATAATCGCGTTAACGCATGTCAACTCACTTTCCAAAATTTCGAACGGAAAAAGCGATGTCAATTATGCTTATTTTATGATTTTTAGTTCAAATAATTATTGATAAATCAAAGAAATTTATATCGATAAAACAGTGGTACTAATATTTTATTTTTATTTTATTTTATTTTATTTATTATGGAAAATCAACAGATATTTTACACTTATAATAATAAAATTATTAATTATACATAATATCCAATGACAGATTTTCACATAATTGAAATTATAAATAAAAAGTAATACAAAAAAGTAAGGGTCCTGTACCCGTAAGAACTTAACTAAAATATAATAATAATGAAAATTACTAAAAAAATATATATATAAAAAAAAACACAATATAAACTATAATAATCTGCTTACTAAATTTCAAACAAGAAGTATTCAGAGTCAGAATTCAATTCTCACTCCACAACAACAATAATAATAATATGTACATTGTACAAATTGTACATACCTACAACTCAGAGTGAATACAATAGTAAGTCGAATGTCAAGTTTGCAACTGGAAAAGATTCACAGCAATAACATGGTAACTTGCAATACGGTCAAAAAATTATTTAATGTTGGCTATGACATACTTTTTTAGGGTACTTAAATTACATGAGAATATGTCCATATTATTAAAATTCTTATCAAATACATTGCATGCTCTGAATATAAATGCTGTCATCCTTTTCGTTGATTCGTTTAGGTGAATTACAGAATTTGAACAAATCGTCAAATTTCGAAGTTAATCTCAAGTTCTGTGAATGTTCTATTCAAGTTCTGTTATTTTTTCACCTCGAACCGGTTATTTCACAGTAAAAACACAAATTGAATAGGACTTTCACAGTACTTGAATAATATTAACTTTGAAATTTGATGATTTGTTAAAATTCTGCGAAACAACCCGTCATCAAAGATAGATTTCAAAACGTTGAAATCTTCTAAACTATATTGCATCCATCGAAAAGGAGCCTGCTATACCTCAATACAAAGGACTATCCCATCAAAACCGTGGTTTCAACGATTCCCCCATTTTTCCATTAAAAAAAAAAAAATTCTCACGTATTCGAATAAGCATCAGACATTTTTCCTTTTTAAAATTTACCCTTTTTGAAATTCACGTCCACTCCCCAGATTGTACTTTCTGTGGTCTAGAAGTGGGAATTTTAGATCATATATTTTTGTCTCTCTATCTCTTCCATCAATCATTTTTTTAAATTACCTCCCCTCTAAATGTCATCTCTCGTAAGTCTGAACTCTAATCCTCTCTAATTTTGAAATTTTCCTATTTAAATAAAGTCAATACATATATTCACTTTTTCTTTCTTTTATTTTAAGTAATAGCATAGAACACCCTTGAAGGGTAAAAGAAAAAATAGTTTTAAAAAACCCGTCCTTAGTCACTTTAGTGATCTCGAAGGGTCCACGTTCTATTAAATAAAAATTTTATCTATTGGAATAAAAGCATTTGATGAGGCTGATATAGTTGGTAAAAACATGCATAAATCGAGGTCACTTGTTGTATGGAATTTGCCATATTTTGTAAACAACAAAGATAATTTAAATAACAATCCCTTACAAAAACTAACTTTCGATAAAATTTTATAAAAAACATTTGAATTCTAAGATAAACAAGAATGGCCAAGACATCGATTATAGAAAATTAATTCAGTAATAATTCAGCAGGGATGGAATACGATTCTACCCTTACTGCCATTTCTGATTCCCTAGTTATTTAGCATCTAATCCTTCCACCCTCCATCCCCTTGAAAGGAAGGACCTAATTATTCACAGGACTTGATTTATAATGTAGTCATGGTGTTATCATGTTCCCGGGTATTATATTTCAGTATTGTGGCGTCGCGTGTTACAAGAAAACGATTTGTTTGCCGGTTCATAATTTATGATATCTTTGCAATTTCAATTAATCAGAATTTTGCTAAAAATGTTTCTTATTTAAGATAAAGCACTATGCAATAATTTAAAATCAAGGGTTTTTTTGGTTTGAAAATTTGGTCGCTTAGAATTTTATTAGATGCTTTAATTAAATACTGCAAACAGAACACATCTCGGCCTTTGAAATAATCGAGTATTTTTTGAGAAGTTTTTTAAAACCCAGAAAAAAAGTATCTCGTGTGAAGACTGCTTCAAAATCTTTTAGTTACAGATATTTTATTGTGATTTATTGAAAATTTTGTGCTTTAGAAACCGTTCTTAAAATATTTAAATAATTCGATAGTTGATTAGTTGATTAGTCAGACATCTCTAAAAAATCGTAATTTTAGTAGAGTATACAGTTATATGCGAAAGTGTCGCCTCTATCTATTACAGTACTCAGTTTAGGTACTCATAAACACGACCAAATGCAATAATGCAGAAAAAAAAAATTGCCGAATAAACAACAAAAAAAATACATTTTCTGGGTTACTAGTTGAAAATTTAAAATTTTCATACTAATTTACTGGACCATTATGCTTCCCTGTGATATTTTATAGCTTATTTAATTTGTAAAACACAGACAAATGTAAATAATATTTGATTTATGGTTAGCCTTCGATTATTGCTTTCCTTATTATCTCTAAGCTTAGTATTTGGATATGTCTGACTAATCTACTGAACGATCGATTTGCGCATGAACTTCGTAAAATAAAAATAAGACACGCTTTTCAGCGATGTTTTATTCTTCTAAGAAAATGAAAGCAGGTGCTGTTGTTTCTTGAATAAATTAAAACAGGTGCAGGCGTAATGCGTGAATTTAAACCTAATCGTCATCTTCGTAATGACTGTTATTGGCCCGATTTAGAATTTTACTCGATCCGGTGCGTCGCGGCGTCGCCTTAAATGCGAATAAGTAGGTACTGTAAGTAGCGTTGGGTGGTATGGACATCAAAATTAAATTCAATTTCAAAAGATTTATTATCGTCGCTCCATTTAACTGAAAATAAATGTTTTCTTTTACCTGTACCACCTTTACCTATTGTATAACATAAGTTCCGAACGACTGCACCAAATGGGATAATTCTTTTTTTGTTGTATTCGTTATTGTCAGGATAAGGTTTGTATAAAACTACTGGTGAGCTCTGGCGTGTTAAAAATTGTATAAAAAAACTGCAATAGGTGGCACGCGAGCTGTTTGAAAACTGAATGTACCGGGAATGATTTTATAGAATGCGGGAGGTGGGAGGGGAACCTGGGAGGGGGAGGGGAACTCGGGAGGGGGGTTTGCTGGACGGGTGAAAGGGGAAGTGAAGGTGGAGGAGGCAGAGTGGGAACGCGTGAAGGGAAAGAGACGCGGGAGAGGAAGGGAAGGCGGAAGGGGAACGGGAAGAATGGGAAAGGACACGCAGGGAGAAACAATTTCTTTATTAAATGGCATAGCAACGCATGCCGGGTACCAGCTTAATGACCAATATAAAATTAAAATAATGCTTTGTAGGACTTTTCGAATTTTTAACGTCGATCGATGAGTTATTGATCTTATTAAAGTTTTCGCGCTTATAATAAAAGATAGGTGTAAATAAGACAAAGGTGGATTCTCAGTGACGTTTGACGGCTAGGACTTCATGGAAGTGTGTTGAAAAGCGCCAATACCCATAATCCTACGTTCATATTATTCGGGCTCTAATTACACGATCTTTATCTGATATCACCTTTATCATTTCTAGTTTAAACAGTTTAGCAAACAATATCGAATGATATCGAAATTTTCAACGTGACAATTTCGATGTCTGAAACATAATACTTCCGATATTGTAGTTTATTCTTTTTTTTCTTAAAAGTAAATAAAATACTACATTCCACGCTGACTCCCATAAGGTATTCCTGAAATGATTCTAGAAAAAAATATATCTGTGAAACTAAGAAAACCAATTACCTTTAAATATTCGAATACCGATAGAGATACCCATCAGAAAACCCACCCAGAAAAAAGAATTTTCTAACCTAATCAATATTGATCGTAGTAAAAGAAAACATGTAGTCGTATTATTTATTGTGAAGAGCACAGGTATTTTTGATCGAAGATAATTCGTGAAGAAATTTGAATTTGGAATTTCCGGAAGTCTGCCCAAATTATCATCGGATTATTTGAAAATAGAAAGATTAGTGTAAAAGTTTTAGACCGTCGCGCGTCGTCATAGCAACAAATAGATTTTTGCAGGCGTACCACATGATCAACACTAGGTCCCACCTTGTATTATTATATATGTTACTTTATTTAAATTCTAGAATAAAACGATATGTTTACGTCGACGACACAGCAATAGAGAACTCCAGTCCATTTAAAAAAAAAAAATTATAAATAATGACCTTCTAACTTAAATAACTGCATTTTTATTTTTAGAGTTAGTTTTAATAGTTAAAATAATTGTCAAAGTTTTAATTTTTCAAGACCCCCGAAAACCACCGGAAATATGGTAAATCGTGTGACGTCATCACTCCTGAAAAATTAGTATAGGATCGGGAAATCAGCTGATCAACTACCGCCATTTTGAAATTCCGCTGTTCGAAGTATTCTCCCTAGACGAAGCATTACTATTTTTTTGTGCAGTAGTTTTTGAATATTTTAAATAATTGAGATAAACTAATATTTTGATACTGAATTATTAAGGCTTAAATATTGTTTCAATTAACACAACAGCTAAATCTCTATAAACAGTATGAAATAAAGAATAACATGAAATGTTGTTAATACTGATGGCGTGTGCCATACCTACATTTCAATTGATTTCAATACAATGTGATACAATGACTGGTGACGCGTGACGTCAGCGCTAACCATTCAATCGTAACAACTTTACAGTGTATTTTAACGAGACGTTAAAAAATGCACTTTTTAATAATTTTTTAAGAACTCTACGTTTAATATTATGAAATAAAACTTATATATTCAGAATCAACGTTTATTGGTCTATATGAACATATTTTTTTAAAGCGATAATATTTTTCACTGGAGTTCCCTATTATCAGCTATTTCACATGAAGATTTCTCGACAACTAAACTGTAAAAAGACTAAAGTTGTTCTAAAGTTATCTTATGAAGTAGGATCAATAATTCTTTACCAAAACACCGTGCTTAAACCAGTATATAACGTCTTTGGCTTAAACACATCAGATCTCCTCTCGCCAACATCACCATAACTCCTAAAATTGTTTCTCACAACTTTAAATATTGCAGCCACAATTCTGTAATGTAGCCATGATCAGATTGCTCATGGCAGGATATTGAAAATGTTTCTAAATATATTTATTGGGGCTTTAAAATTACTTGGAATATTCACACACACAAAGCATGCACGCAGCTTTGAATCTAATCTAATGAATCTTTGAATCTAATCTAATCTGTCTTCATATTTTTTTTTATTCCATGAAAAATATTAAGAGGATATTATCTGCCAATGTTGTGTTGCATTTTTCAATAATTGGTCAATATTGAATTCCAAAAGGATTATTACCACAGTGGATCGTGTCTGTATCTATTTTGCATAGATTATATTACACGATAGACATTACCAACTATAGATTAAAATCCACTGAACCGTTGTCTATGGCACGGGCGGCGGAAGATAACAAAGTGTTTGTTATAAATATTATGATCATAACCAATAAACAATAAAAGATTCAAGATTCTAAAATATCATAATTTTTACAGAATTATCATAACACTACCCGGTTTTGCTGATACATCATATTTTTTTTCAAAAATAAAATTCTACTGAAAATATGGCATTTTGCCTAATTTTTTAATTGTTAATCAATTTTAAATCTTCCTGTACACAAATTAAAACATTGTCACGTCGCCCTATCCCCAACAATTTTAGAATAGATCGGCATCCAATCACCCACCCCGTACTGTCAATATATTATGATCAATGTCATTATTTCATCTAAATTTTAACTCTTCTCTTTTATTAACTGATGGCTCCAAATCTCCAGACTCTCCTAAATGTGGTTTAGGTATTAACGTGTACTACAATAATTCTAATGATAAAATATTTTTTATTCAATTTCCAACCTTTGTTTAATATTTTCTGCCGAGTGCGTAGCAATAGTTCTCAAATATATAATCAAAAATAATTTTTAACATTCCCTTGTTCTCTCTGACTCTCTCAATTCCCTCCAAAAACTTAAATTCAGTCTTCTTCCTCATCCTGATTCTCTTCTATATCTAAATTCACCTTTCCTTTCTGCGTAATTTTAACTGATGATAGAACACTCTTAAAGGGTGAAAGCCAGAAATAATTGAAAAAAAAAACAATTTTTGAAATCTGAATTAAAATGCCAATACGAGATACGAGTTGAAAATGTTTGCGTTAACCTCAAAGTTTCAGACAACAGTACATTTTTTTTATGACGCCGCAATTTGCCGTTGCTTCAGATATCTCGAACAAACAGAATCATAAAAATAATATTATTTTATTCGGTTGTTAACTCTAAGTGAATGGTTTAGAAGGGACGCACAAAATTAATCAGAATACATTGAAACGATTTTAATCAAGTTAGTTGTGCATCTAAAATCACATACCGAGCACAACGCGACAATGTACAAAACAAAATTTTAATACGTATTCCGTTATGTACTCTCACAAAATATACGTAACTAACTAACTAACCATCACGCGCGCCGTTTCCCCGCTGGGGTGGGCAGAGAGGACGGACCGCCAAACAACTCGGTCTTATACATGCATCGTCTCATACATACTCTTCTATTATATTTATTCACTCGATCGTGCCATGTTTTCCTCGGGGGTCCCCGACTTCTTTTATTCACATTTGCGTCATATATTCTTCTTAGGCTTCTCCTTCGTTCATTCGCTCTACATTCCCAAACCATTTGAGGGTCCCATCATTACGCCTTGCACTCTTTACGGATCTCCACATTTCTTACACGATCACACATGGTTTTACCACACATAGTACTCAGGGATCTCATTTCAATAGCATTCTGTCTACTTTCATCCTTCCTCTGCCAGTTCCATGCCTCATTGCCATACATTAGAATAGGTACCGGCACTCCATTGTGGACTGCTAGCTTCGCTTCTTTTGACACGTTTTTATTAGCGCCAACGGCATTCTGTCCTCCATTAATGGAGGTACTTGCATTTACCCTTCTTTCAATATCTCTGTCAACCGTTCCGTCTCTTGTAAACATACTACTCAGACACACAAACTCATCTACCTGTTCCAAATATTCACCATTCACAACTATATTGCACACTGTTTTCGTACTAAAAAAAACTGCTCAACCGCTTTGCATGATACATTATGAAGTTGTACCGCCTGTAAAGCAAAGCAAATTAAATTTTAGTTTCAGACAGCGCATTGGGATCAAAATAAAGCTTTCCCCGTCATGAATAATAATAGGAATCAGTGGCGGTTTTCTCTAAATTGCGTTTTCGCAGTGAAATCCAATAAAAAATATTAGAAAATACGACAAACCTGTATTTATTCTACCAATTCGCGCCAATCAAATTCGGTGTTAAAAAATCCAGCCATCTGAGCTGCCCAAATCCAGCTGCCCAAGATCTAGTTCAAAATAAATTCTAAATGTGCTTTATGAATCTCAGCGACTATGGGAGTTACTGTTCTAAGAAATAGTTCATACAAAACATGCTAGTGGCACCAGAACGGTAGTCGTGTAAACCTCGAGTTTTTACTGGGTGGGTTTAATAGATGGTTTTGTGAGAATTTTAAACAAAAAATATGCAAGGATTCGTATTTTATTTATTAATTAATTTAATACAAACGGCATAAGTATGCCATAAACATTAATTACATGTCACAAATTCATATTCAAAATATTAGTAATGGTAAAACAGTGTATGTATAACAGTTAATTGTGACGATACATTGGGAAGTGACACCAGAGATACATTTACATGCAAAAATATATAATACAAATAAAATTAATAGTGATTAAAAAAATATGATAGCAAAGCCGTCTTGTACCTATGTTCCGTGCAGTTAAATAGATCTATCACATCTGCATATCTATTAGTAACTTCATGCAACCTAGGTAAAAGTGAGTGTTTCGTATACTCAGTCCGATTATTATTATTATTATTATTATTTTGCAAGAATCGGCGGGATTGTTTCTGTGATTATTGTGTTTTGTGTAGTTATTAATCATTTAATGGAAGGGTAGTAAAAAATAAACCTGAGATGTAAAATTATCATATAAAAATACCTTGTAAAACATATTATTAAAAAAAAAAAATAATAATAATTTAATTGCTGAATCATCATCATCATCTTCGTCCGCTTATCCTGTTCGAATCGGGGACCCACTGCATCGACGAGGCTCCTCCATGCGTCCCTGACTTGTGCCGCTTGTTCGGCCTCCGTCCATGGCACTCCCATCCTCTCCTCACACAGTTTCTGGAGTTGCCTCTCCTAACTGTGTCTGGGGCGGCCCACTGGACGTATACCCTCTGGAATCGCACTCATTAATTGCTGAATATGTAACTTTTTTAAATAATATGAAATTGGCAGTGTTTTGCAAAATAATTAATATATAAAACGGTTTCATGCTGCCGCCAACATTGTTTTTTTTCTTTAGTCACCGCCGAATTATATTGTAACTAAGCTCTAGTGCATTGATGGAATAAGATTTTTTTAAATTAGCTCCACTCCACACAGGAGGCTCTTAAGGAAAAAAATGCCTCAGGGCTTATATCATCTTTTGGGATGCTGTGTGGAGGGTAAGGGAAAGAAAGGAGAAGATGTTTTGGGAAGGAAAAATGTATGTGGAGTGGGTAGGAATCTGGGGGTCAATGTGTCCAGGAGTGAAGGACGTATGAATCCATCCTTACTGTGGTGCTAAGCGATGGGCCAAGAGAGTCCGTCTGGAGAGATCTGGGTTAGGTCTCCCTCAACTGGTCTCCCGATCTGGTCCGCCACGCAGTGGATAGGCAGATTCCGCAAAGAATTAGATAAACCGCATCCCATTATTACGGGCTTCCCTACTAAGTTACCAATAGCTAACCACTTGGGGTGTCCTACAGCAGAAGTGTTGGTTATCCAATAAATGATTCCCGTACCCACCTTCCAAATTAATAATTCCTTTAGGTCTAGGGAAAAATATACATCAGATCGAAAAGAGCAATATAGAATTTTTTCATATTTTATTCTCCCACTTTTGATCTCCGATTGAACTCCCAATTAGAGTTTACGAACCGCCACTGGTGGTATACCCATATTCCCCAGTCACCATCAGTACAAAACTTAAAGCTTTCTTATCACGTCTCGTAAGCTGTTGCAGAAAATTTGCATTCAGGGGTATTGTTTTGCAACGCTAAATAATTTATGGTCTGCGGAAAATTTTAACAATGGATGCGAAATAATTTGCTGCCTTGTTGCTTAAACGTTTCGCAGACTTCGGAAGGTGTTGGAAAACGATTTATTACCACTTTGTACATTTTATTTTAGAGTCTGCTTATTGCCAGGTGGAAATTTCTTCGAGGCAAATAAGTTTCTTATTTGTAATAATATGGATATAGCATTTTCAGCATGGTGTAGATTTAATCATAAATTCGGATGAGAAAATCTGTTTTCGCACGAAAATCCGAATGTATAGCTTAAAACCACCATCATTTCTATCATGAGCCACGAATCTTGGAAATATCCATTTCACTCTTCAATAGTTTTGAAAATAATTTCGATTCACTATTTTTCAATAAATGTCTTTGATATAGATGGTCGATATTACTGTTCTGGTTACAAGGAATCAGTGCCTTTGCTGTCACTGAAACCGTCGATATTTTTTTTCTGAGGAGCCGGTTATTCTTTAAATTGGTTCATTTTAGAATATTTACCGAAAAGCGAACCAAAGCGACAAAATATTTAGATACTTTAAGGAAGTGGTTACTTTTCTATATTTATTATTACTAAATATTTATTGGATAACCAACACATCTCGTTCCCGCCGTAGGGCACACCAAGTGCTTCGCTACGTTTGGCGACTAAGCAGGGATGCCCGGTTCGTGGGATGAGGTTTGTTCGGGTCTTGGCGGTGGATGCGTTTGCCTATTACCTGCGCGGGAGACCGGTTGAGGGAGACCTTTTAACCTCTCCAGCAGGACTCTCTTGGAACTTCGTCTTGCACCGCAGTTGGAGGGATAGACTCAAACGTCCGTCATTCGTAGACACTCTGAACTCTGACCCCCAGTTTCCTATCCACTCCTCGTACATCTTCCTTTCCAGAACTTAGTATCCTCCACAAAGCATCGCCAAAGAGACACAGGCCCTCAAGAGAATTGTTTTCTTCAAGATTTACTATGTAATGTAAAAGAAAATCGTTTTTCTTTTTAAAGAACCGGTTCTAAAAGTAACTGGATAATGTATCGGTTCCACATCGGTCTCTGGAACTGGAACCGCAGTAACAACCCATTTAAGGTATCGTCCATCCCTATTTTTTGAGTTGAAAGGATTGTGGAAAGGGTAGAAAGAGAGTGAAAAAGGATAAAAATGAAGAATTACACTGATGGAAACCTAAAAAAACCATTTCAATTACGCCTCGAAAGCTCTAAAGTAGCATTTGAGAAGGCATTCCATATAGTCAGATGTTTTAATGGCTGAATAATTTATCTTTTTTTACGCTCCATAGAATTAAAAAATCGCAAGGTAAGTGTTTATAAATGCGTTAATTAACCAGTGTTTTTATAAACATCTGCTTTTTAAACCTTAAATGTGCCTCTCAACAAATACTCACGGCTTCAACCTTTTACTGTACTGTCAACCTTTTTTTACATTACCTCCACATAGGAGGTAGTGAGGAAAATAATTGCCCTTAGGGTCTATATCATTTTGGGGATGATGTGTGTAGCAGTGGCGCTCCGTGAGTTTTCAATTTTTTTTTTAAATTTCAATATTTTGTATGAAGATTTTAAGTTTGAGGATGCGCCGTATCCACATTTCAATATAGATTCACATGCAATAGTACAGATTCATACAACATCAATAACGTCGTATTTTCCAATCTTAGCACTCTAGCTCACTGAAAACTCACGGATAGCCACTGGTCTGTAGGGTATTTTTAGGAAAGGAAGATGAGAAAGTTCTGGGAAGGAAAAAGGTATGAAAGTTGGGTAGGAATCTGGGGATCAATGTGTTCAGAAGTGACGGAAGTTTAATTCTATTCCTCCCAAGGCGATGCTCCGAGAGAGTCCTGCTGTCTACCCCAACCAGTATCTCCCGATCTGGCTTATCACGCATTTGAACCCGGGCACCTCTGCTAAGTACCAATGGTAGATAACCACTTGAGGTGACCTATGGCAGAGGTGTTGGTTATCTAATAATTGGTTCCCGGGGAGGCGGCACCAACAAGAAGAGCTTCTTGAAGCACTGCAACGATGTCGATATTTGAATTTGCAACGGTACTTCATTCTAAAGTTTTAATGGTGAATACTACCTATTCACTCGTTCTCCCCGGACAAAAAAATATATCACTTTTATGTCTGGGGAGAACGAGTAAATGTATTTGGCGTGTATTGCGTGCATGAGATTCAGGGGACCTCTGCAGTCTGTCAAACAGATAGGCAGGATTCATCAAATTTTACATTAGACGTTTAATGTAACTTAGTTTTGTTCAATGATATCCCTGCGGCGAATGTGTGGAAAACCATGTATGATCGTGTGAGAAACGTGGAGATCCGCAAAGAATGCAAGGCTGATCTAAGCGTAATGGGTAAGATTAAGAAAGGGACGCTCCGATGGTTTGGGCATGTTTAATTATTTGATATCTTATCACATAAAAATTACGTCAGATTGTCTCTTCAGTTGGCAAAATGGTATTAAATAATATCACAAAACTTTATTCAGAATATTAAAATTATTTAGCAATATTCTTATTGATGCCATTCCAATAACTTGCACGTGCTCTACAGCTGAAGCAAACTAAAAGCAAAAATGTAAGGGTAGAAAATATTTAAGCTTGTTGCTTCGATTACATCCTCGGAGTGGTTGGAGCTTAGGGCGGGTATTGTAGACAGGCGAGGGAATACTTCTCTTGCAAGCGTTTAAGTCCGGGATACCCCGAAGCAACAGGGTAGCAGACAGAGCTGAATAAGTACTCTAATATTTCAGCATCTCAGGTATTTCTAAGCGCAAAAGATAATCCAGGATTTTGTTCAATAATCTCTCATTATTAAGGATTCTTTGATATTTTGTCAGTTTGCATTGGTTTCAGAATTCCGAAGAGATGAATTTATGAGATTCTATTAATCGATAGGTCATGATGAGATGATGTATGAATGTGAATGAGACAAATAGTGTGTGCCAAGACCGAGTTGTTTGGCAGTCCGTCCTCTCTGCAACGGCGTAATGGTTAGTTAGTTAGCATTAATCGAGAATATTCAAATGATTCTTGTTTTTTGTCAAATTTTTGTCGTCCTGAAAAATCATACTATCAAAAGGAACGGAGATATTCCACTGACCGAGCGACTGATTTTAACCAACTAACTAACTAATCTCCCCGTAGAAACTTCTTCCTACCCCCGGGGTAGGCAGTGAGGACGGACCGCCAAACAACTCAGTCTTCGCACACACTCTTTGCCTCACTCACATTCATACATCGTCTCATACATACTCTTCTATTATTCTGACTTTTGACATGGCCCGTCACAAGTATCTGATTCACTTGATCGTGCCATGTCTTCCGCGGGCGTCCCCGATTTTAACCAACAGTTGTTTAATTTGAATACTAATGAAATATCTTAGATATGTTTAGTATCACGATTTTCGCTTTTTGGTAACACAACTAAATGGTAGAATTTGATAAACAAAAACACGATAACACGAAAGGACATTTTCATTTTACGGAATTGAATTTTGAATATCGTGTTTTTCATCGCCTCGAATGCAAATGGTTGTTTTTTATAGTAATTAAGGTGAAGTAAAGGGATTTTTCTGAAAAATATTTGTATTAAGCGCGCCAAGCGATTTTGTAAGTTAACCCCGAAATTAAATTGCTTAATTGATGAAAAGTATCGAGTTTGCTAAATTGCAGCGTGGTAATCAAGAAGAGAGTTCAGTATTTGCAGGATTCGCCATAATGCGGGCGCCAATGACCTCATTTTCTGGAACGTTTAAATTGACAGAATTATTATTTTTAATTTTTTTTGTAATACAACGTGTCCGGAAACTCGTAGTACAAGCGGGAAACTGGTGAATCTACATCACGTAGTGAACCCAAAAAACTTTTTTTTTTCGATCTGAGCATTTCGATTTTAATATTATTTTTTTTCTATTTTTCCATTTTTTCGGCAACTAAAGGGTTAAAAAAACTTTTGAGCCCGGTTTACCCTTCGATGCATTTTATAAGACATTACACAGCTGAAATCAACCCCCTAGTGAACAGTTTTTTCAAATTTAACCAAAAAAATTCCAACTTCGGACCCGATTTACTCGAAAACGAAAGCTAAAATCAAAAAAGTTATATCACAAATCGACTCCGAATGTGATGTAGATTTACCAGTTTCCCGCTTGTACTACGAGTTTCCAGACACCATGTATAAAAAAAAATATGAGATTTGAAAAATAAATATGTGATTTTACAAAATATTATATTAAAGGTCGTTTTTGGTCATGTATACCTTATCAAAAAAGAGGAGCTCTTGTGCCTGATAAGGGAACCACGATTCTTACTAAGGTTGTAAGGTATAATATGTTTTGTGTATAATATTTAGTTTTCACTGTAAGTTTTTTTGAAAAATTGTTTAATTTTGTTTATTTGTTGTGATTTATTATATTTATTATATTATTTTATTATAGTTTTTTATGGCTTGGAAAATATTATGTATTTTGCATTTCAGTTGTTTTAAAATTAGGTGTAATAAATTATTGGTTCCCATTTCTCATTAGTTTGTAAAATTCTTGATATTCTTTGTTATTTTTTTCTTTACACATTTTGTAATAGAAGCTAGCTTGAATATGTCATCGACATTTGGTACTGGAAACAATTTAAAAAGTGATTCTGTTGAGACCGTAGATCTTTTATTAATATTACTTTAATGACGAATCTGTGCGAAACTTTTATTGAGTTTGGATTGTTTTTGTAAGATCCCCCCCAACCTATAATTCCGTATATAAGTAAAGAAGAAACAAGGGTATGGTACACATTTTTCATTATTTTTACATTTAATTAATATTATTTATATTTCTTATGGCAACATATATTTTGCTTGAAACTAAATACTTTCAAACTATTCTTTATTAAATTTGTTTTCAGATTTTCGATTGAGTTTCGCAAATATTATGAGATTATTTGAGGTTTTACTCATCAAGTTAAAAATAAAAATAAATATTCATCATTCATTCTTGCAGCAAAGTAAATAGTTATCGCTTATTAAAAAAAGTATAAAATTTAAAATTTAAGACACTATCTAGTTAGCATTTAGTTCTGGTTTGAATCTTGCAATCATCCCAAAGATGGCAGCCAATGAAAATATGCATTAAGAAAATGAACATTATGTGCTAGTTCTTAGTCAAAGTATGATACAGTAAAATATGACCGAATCGAATAGGGCCACATTAGCTTAGTTGGCAGAACTCCGCCCCGGCAAGGCGTAGGTCCTGTGTTCACGTCCTAGATGTGACCGTATTTTTTATGGTTTTTCTGTTTTCAGATTTTTAATTGAGTTTCACAATATTGTCTTCATTTAATTAATATTACAATTTGAGGTTTCAGTCAGAGTAAAAAATCAAAATAGAAATTCATCTTTTTCTTTTCTAATTTGTGTAATTGCATTTTTCACAAATAAGTTTTTAAACTTAAGCCTTCATAACTCAATTCTTCGAATACTCTTATCAAATATTAAATCACCAATTTTGTTCCTACTTTGTATATTCATCTATCTAAATTATTAATATTTCCTACTAAAACTTCCTACGAGAACAATGCAGGAAATCCCATATGTATGTGTACTGTATACTTATGAAGTTATGAGTTAAGAATGATCACAGATTCAGCGGAATATAGAGCTAAACTTAAAACTCGTCTTTTCAGACAGTCGTATCCAGAAGTTTAAAAAAGCCTTTCACCTTCGCCTTCACGGCTCGCTATAATATACATATTGTAAATAACTAACTTTGTAAAAATTAAGCAAATTCTTACAATTCTCCAGTCTTTCAAAATAAACTTTAACTCAACTTTGGCAATTAACCTTCTTATAAATGTAAAACCAACAGTGATTAGCGTAGCAAAGTTAAAGTCATGCAATGTCCAGTATTCTAAATATAATGTCCTCTACGTGCAAATTCGGATCTTTCCCAAGCATAAACAATGTAAATATTCTAATAAAGCGTGTTTATCGGAAGTGACCTGCAGATATGTTTCTGTATCTATTTGTAAAAAAATAGAATTACATAGAGCCAAAGAATTCATAATGAATTGTAAAGCACCCTTGAGGTGATTTTTAATTATTTTAGGTAATTATCCAATTATTATTATTATGGTTTTTTTTTATATCTTTTATGTGAAATCCTTTTTAGGCGTTTATAGAAATAACTAAAAATAAAGATAATGTGTCTTGCGCAAATAAAACATCTTCTTGTTTCTAATTGAATTGTCTCTCAATCCAAATAATCAGTTTCGTATTTCACACTTTTTTAATGAACGTTTTACGAAATCTAATTCAATAATTTGAAAATCGAATTATATCGAAACTTTCGAAAAAATTATTAAATCATTCGGTCCTGTGCTTTTCTCTTTGATGGCTCCTGATAGCGGCTGCGGGCAGAGAGGCGCTAGGGCGGGAAGAAGGGCGGGTAAAGAGGGCGGGGGATGTTTGTATCCACTTACAGGCGAGGAATTCAATATCTTCGGTTCAGACGGAGACTCGGTATTTGAATTAATGTACCTAGCCGCAAATCAAGATATTCATTAACCGCACCGCCAATCTACGATGAATCTCATTTCCATGTTCAGAACAAGATATTTTGTTGCTAACTAACTAACCATGATGCCATTTCCTACAGGGCTAGGCAGGGAGGATATACCGCCAAACAACTCGGTCTTGTCACACACTCTTTATCTCACTCACATTTAAACATACTCTTTTATTATTCTGAAAAAATTATGCGCAAAATGATGTTTTTGTAAATTGCACCATCTTACCAGATAATGTTTTCATATATTTATAAAAACAAAATATTATCTACCGTAGTAGGTACTTACAAAAAGAAGTATTTTTCATTCAAGTGTTATTAAAAAATAATATTGTAAAGAAATGCCAAACCATTCTTGAAGTTTTATTATAGCTTCCATGAAGCTAAATGAGTGTTTTTCACAATAAAAGTACAGGGAATCTACTCTTTAACATCCCAAAACACAATTCTACAACATTTCTAGGTTCTTATACAGGATCACTTGCACGTCCATCCGGAGAAGACACCTTTCCTGTTATACTTCGGCACTTTCTTCATATGAAACACGAAAGTTATTGAAATTACTCAAAAAATGAAATTAAAAAAATCAAGGACTGAAGTACTTGATTTTTTTCAGTTAGAGAAACAGAATACTGTTGGAATATGGAAATGAATACTATAGATGTATATATAGTGAGGATTTAGGTACACATTTTGTACCTTCCTTGTCCCTGTAATTTTTTTAATAGTACACATTTTGTACCTTCCTTGTCCCTGTAATTTTTTTAATAGTACACATTTTGATTGTGATAACTATCCACTACAGTAGTACGATATTCAGAGGTACTTAGTCAGTTTTACTTAGTCACATTGCACCATGAGTGCAGTCCACAGTCCCAATGACCCTCGGGAACCGAGCAAAATTATAAAAACCTACTTTTAAGTGAGCCGTGTCCTGAGTGAAGCGAATATATTTTGGATGGAAGTTTCCAATAGCCTCCGAGCATCCATTTATAAATCCGCAAGCAGAAGATCTGCTGACGTCACCAAAATCTCCGGTGGACATCAGGTATGACCCAGTTGCGAAGAACCGCAAGTCAATAATAACTGGACTATTGTTAGTACAGCATTATTCCTGAAATCAATGAAATTTCTTGTGTTTATTACATCTACGTTGCTTTTATGTTGGAAAATGTTGGTATTTATATGTGTATACAATGATATTAGAAACGTAATAGCAATACCAATAAGTAAAAAATTCGGGTGTTGCCAATAGCTGCTGTCAAATTGTATTGAACCGATCACATCTACGTGGTAGAAAACTTAGCTGTAATCCACTATTAGCCGCTTCGAGTATCAATTAGTAAAGAAAAACTTCATCTCCACACATAAGCATCTTTGAAGATGGTAAAATCAAAAAAATATATTTTCTTTAATTTCGAAAAAAATACTTTATCCAGGGGATAGATAGTGCTTCTGACAGCTTGTGAGCAAGATGGTGAAATACCCCCTGTCATAACTAAGGCCATTCGCTCATGAAGTAACTAAAAAAAATAGTTGGCAAATCAATCGCTATCCACAGTGGAGGTTATCCACCTCTTACCCGCCCTGGTATAAGTAACTGATGGTTACTCCTTCAAGGCTCTCGCAAGATTCAATTTTTTTTTGTTAAACGAAGCTATATTTATTTATTTTGAACGAATCTAGACCTCCAATGTCCTTGCATACGCTGTTAGTAAACAGTATGCAAGTGCTTAACAGGAAAAACAAAATGCAAAAAATAGGTTAGTAAGACAAAGATAAATTAAACAGAGCAAAAGAAAAACTCATTCATGAGGCTCCATGAGGCGGCATTGCATCTGTAAAAACCTGCAAGCACCTGCATAAAATAAAGAACATAAGTAATACAATAAATCTCAAATCAATTGGCAAGTACCAACAAAAAATGTGAAAGGCTTAGGAAAGGAACTTGTGATTTTCACTGGCGATGGCGGTCCGCACACAAGCAACTTGTTAAAGACCATTGGAGGTTATCCACTACTTAGCCGCCCTGGTATAAGCAACACATGGTTACTTCTTCAAAGCCCTAATTTTATATTACCCTAATGAACGAATCCAAATTTAGGTTTGAACGAATCTAGACCTCCAATGTCCCAGCATACGATGTTAGGTAGCAGTATGCAAATGCTTATATAATCTGCAAAATGTGATTAACATAAAACAAGTCAGGGATAAACTAATAATTAAAAAAGAAAATAGATAAACATAAACAGCGGCTGCTCGCAGCGTAATGGCATCTTGGATTTGTAAGAAATGATAATGAAAACAAGTATGGTGATATGAAGAACGCCAATGTCGGATGGGATACCTCTCTCGTCATCTGGTAGTACCATTGAGAATATGTATGGTAGTCGGTCTGCCGTGAATGAATTTCAATGTCCGCGCCCTTTAGCCGGTTTCTCGGCTGAGTGATGGTGAGTGGGAAGTAGGGGAACGTGAACAAGAGAAACCGACGTATAAGAAGAATAACTATTCAGTTTGGTTTGGCTTCAAATCCAAATTTAGGTTTTGTGTGAAAAGTTAAAACATTATTTCTTGTTAACTTAGGTTTCAAAGTTCTCGTAGCACTTCTAGGAAAAATCCCTTTAATCCACTACCATGAAATGTTGTTTTAATCCTTCCTCCCTATTAATATATATTTGGTTACATGTCTGTTCTATTCAATCAGCTTGGTGATTAGGTTTTGGGTCCTTCCGGTAATCAACTTAATCCTAAAGAAATGTACAGAATTAATGTGCCCTGAGGTGATTTTTCACAAAAACGGCGCTATATAAATCATCCAAATATTATTAATGTAATAATATCAAGAATTTCTAAAGATTACACAGTTGAACGCTCGCACACCTCACATGATACTTCTTTTGTTATCTTTCATTACGTTTAGGCCATCTGCCAAATCATATCAAAATTAGCTTTCTTATTCCTATTAAATTTAATTAAATGAAGACAATATTAGCGAAACAATCGAAAATCTGACAAAAGGAAAAATCAGAAAATGGACCTTCGCCTTGCCGAGGTGCAGCTCTACCAACTGATATAATGTGTACCTATCTGATTCGGTTATATTTAACTGAATCGTACTTCGATTAAGAACAACCAAAAATTATCATCTTTCTGTCTTTATGATTGCAAGATTCAAACCCAAACTAAATAAAGAGTGTCTTGGATATTTTTTTTCCATTTTATTTTCAATATATGACATCTATTGACTTTTTTCTGCTGGTCTGGGATGAATATTAATTTTTATTTTTAAATTAATGAGTGAAACCTCAAATTGTACTATTCAATTAAATGAAGACAATATTAGCAAAACTCAATCGAAAATTTGAAAACATAAAAATCATAAAAGATACGGTCATATCTAGGACTCGAACCCAGGATCTCGTCTTGCTGGGGCGCGTATTTCCAAAACCTTTACCGGTTCAGATTTATATTTTAAATACAACGCTATATTGGTTATTTTTTATAACTTTGCAAAAACAAAAATTATTCTAAAATCTAGATAAAATAAGCTTTTCAATTCGTATTTATTGGAAATTAGTAACTTTCTTTCTAAATATTTAAATTTTGATATTGAAAATGTAAATTGCCGCTACCGCGAGTGAAGCGGTTTAGATTTTGGAAATACTCGTACGCTGCTGGGGCGCAACTCTACCAACTGAGTAGGTACTGGGTTCGAGTCCTAGAAGTGACCGTATCTTTTTATGATTTTTCTTTTTTCAGATTTTTGATTGCGTTTCCCAATTATGTTTGTTAATGTTTCATTTTGATTCCAGTTTTTTCGCAATAATTGTGATTTCGTTTATGTTCAATGGTTGATGTAAACTATTTAATTTTCTCCACTATTGTCTTCCACATAACCGGAAAAAGTTAAAATATCAAATACATTTTCAAGCTCTCTTCCTCTTCGTTTGGCTAATAATTTAAAACACTTCCCAATGGAATCCAATCAATATTGTAAGACAAGAAATGCATTCAATGCAAGATGTTATGTTTACGAAAGCTCACATCATCTTCCGCGACGAAGTTTTTGAGGCAGATTCCCGTTATTCATCCCTAGCCAAGAACATATCCCCAATATCCCCACCCCCCTTATTTTAGCCTTGGCATAAACCAGGGCAAGTTAGCCGCATAGCTATCTCACTCACTCCACTATGATAAAGCCTAAATGAGGAGGAGAGATACAGTAAAACACGAATTACTTAAAAATCAATCAAACAACCAAATATCATCATAAATATAATAACAATAACGACTTAACAACAATAAAATTAGGACTTTCATAATAATTATTACTTCTAATGTTCAATTCCCCGATAAATAGCGAAGTAGCTACAAACCCGAGGTAATAAAGCCTACTGGAATAACGAAAATAATTAGAAATTCGATAGTCAAAGACGACTTAGCAACAAATGTAATTAATATAATTGAATAAAATCCACGTAGACTACCCCTCTCCCTTCCCCTATATGTTAAGTATATAAACCCTAGGTTAAGAATAACTTTTACCAGTCTGAAGATGGCTTTAACAAGCTGAAACCGGCTACGGTCAATAAATTAATGTGGAAATAAGTTTTATGTTTGTTTTATTATAACACAGTTTAATGGAATTCCACTATGAATTGTCAGTTTAAAAATTGGAAATACTTGGGACACGTCCCTAGCCAAGGACAAAGAACGAGAATTCGCTTCCTGGATCACTAAAATCAAGCCAAGACGAGACTTACTGCCTTTCTCTGCAACGATATAGGAAGAGAAAACTTTATTTATGGATTAAGATGTACGTGCTCTGCGTGTTTTAGAAAAATTTACTCTTTAACGTAGTTCCGGAGATAGTTTGCTTTTGTCTTATAAATAATAATAATAATATCTTTATTCAATGAAATTGGCAACACTATAACTAAAAAAATTACATGCTCAATGTAGTTTACAAATAGATTACATCAATCAGTTCAAAAAATTAACAAATAGAAAGTAATGTAAGAAAGGTTACACAATAAAAGTTATACGATATTTTTAGTTGTGCATAGCCTGCCTCACTAGGTGAACCCGTATTGAGGCAGAATTTTTTGTAAATTGTTTCTCGTTTTATCTATGGTTTTTTTATAAATGTGTAAAGTAGGTTTCCATACAGCAAAAACTTTATTTTAGTTAACATTATTGTTTATATATATCTACACAATTCATAAACTGCAAGGTTATTACTACAATAACAACTGTCAATGACTGGGCGTTTGGGTGAGGGCACCAGTATAGAATGTATCCATATTTTAACATAAGAATGTATTAACACCAGTATCATTAGAATGTTTCCATATTTTAACATATTTTTTAAACTCTCTCTGTGTTTGACTCAGTTTGATGTTTTCTGGGAGAATCTTGCTGGTGAGTTGACGGTACTCACCAATCCATGAAATTCTAGCATGTTAATATAATCTCAGCTTTGGTGGTGTTGGTTGCCCGGTAGTATATTGATATTTAAATCACCTATTATTATAATATTTTTAGCATTGGAGAGATTTGAAAGTATGCAACTAAGACTATTTAGGAAAGGCGTAATGCGTAATTCGTAAGCGTTACGAATCGATGACGAGCGGTAAATAGCCAGGATCACACATCACAGTATCATTGTTATATTTTATTTGCGTGCAAATAAAATTGCGTAAAATGGCGTTTTATCTGTTATTTTTTTTAATTTTGACTGGATTTTACATTTAATTTTTCAGCGCCCCATAAATCAGCCAAGTAGTATTAAGTGTTTGTATCACTAAAATTGTAAATAATTAAAAAATTAAGAACATTTAACTATGAAAAATGTAACAACGAAAGCATAAAGTCAAGGCATAAATCCTCACATAATAAGATATTCAATATAACAAAAATAGTAGAAACTATATCGAACTAAACAATATTTATATTGATTACTAGCTGACCCGACAAACGTTGTTCTGCCATATAAATTATTTCTAGTGAATACTTTGGTTGTTAAATAAAAAAATAACGAATGTATTATAAGTGTGCGGGGATGGGATCTATGTAGTATGACAGAAAGAGGAATGGAGCGTTGTAGACGTTGACCGCCGATGAAAACAAAAAGCACCGACTAAATTAGGAAAATGAAATAAAGAAAATTAATGTGAATTTTGAAGCGCAATTGAGTGTACGATATTTTTTGTCAGTCCGTCTTCAGCCAACACAAATAAGCTCGATGGTTTGCCCACGCGAGAACATGATGACGAATAAAATATCAAAATGACGCGACGCTTCTCGTGAATGTCTTGCGCATGTGTGGATGAAAGTCCGATGAGGCGGACGTAGCGCCATCTGTAATTCAACAATATAAATGTTCTGTTTAAAATACGAAAGACGGTTAAATTTGTTCTAACAAAAATACTAAAATCGTGATTAAAAAATGGGAGGGTGGGGGTAGGGGGGTTAAAATTTAGGGTTATAGGTATTTTTTGATGCCAAATAAAAAAAAATTGTCAAATAATTGATTTTTTTTTCTTTCTGGATAGGACACCCTAATAACCTAGCGGTACGAAATATACCTTTAAACCTATTCTCTATCCTATACCTACCAAATATACATAAAAAATTTCACAAAAATCGGTCAAGCCGTTTCGGATGAGTGCGACCACAGACTCCGTGACACGAGATTTTTATATATAAGATTATTTTTAAGATGAAATAATATACCTCCTGATCGGAATATTTATTTCAGAGACTGTGAAGTCTCGGAATCGGGAAATTTTGATAATAAATTAGGGTAATAAGTGTCGGCAAGTTCTTTTGGCTACTTGGATGTTGATAAATTTAAGCATTTTGGAGGAACTTTGGAGGTGGACATGGGTACTGCCTCCCTGGGAATCATTTATTGGTTAACCAACAAACTTCTACTATATATAAGTTAACTCAAGTGGTTCGCTGCGTCTGGTGACTTAGCAGGCGTTCCCGGATTCATGGGGTGATATTTTTCTAGGTCTGGGTGGCGGATGCGTCTACCCACTTACTGTGGGTCGGGCCGGATTGAGACAGAGAGAGGGAGACCATTTGGTCTCTCCAGTTGCTCTCTCCTTATACATCGCCTTCGGATCATTCGCAATATCTCGTATTTACACATTTATCTTTATTAAAAAGCGTTTTACGTCTGTAAAATCGTTACCCTACAAAAAACTCATATCTTCCAAACACCCGCTACGCTCCATACTTATGCTTATTTGAGCGAAAAAATAATAAGACATTACCCTCCTTGATCCCTTTATACCCTCCCTTAGTCAATTCACTAACCTTGCATGATAAGAAAAGCTTCGAATGGTTATGTCCATTAGCGAAAATATGGTACAGACGATACTCAGAAAATATAAGTAACATTGTATTCGCGCAGTGCTAAAGAGAAGAAGAAATGAATCGAGATTATTCAAATGACGAGAACAGATGTTGAAGTAGCTATTTAAATAGTGAAACTTTTATAACAAACTAGCTTTTTCCCGCGGCTTCGCTCGCATGGTATTAGGGGTTCCCACTCCGCCTCCTCCACCTTCCCTCTCCCCATTCCACTCCCACCCAACCCTCTTCCCCCTCAACTTTCCTCCTCCACCAACACCCTCCCAACACCTCCTCCCCCCCTCCCCACTCCCCCCTCTCACCTCTCGCATTCCACACATTCTTTCCCGATACATTCAGTTTTCAAACTGCTCGCGTGCCACCTATTATAATTTTTTGTACAAATTTCATAATGTCAGAACTCAAGGGTAGTTTTATAAATAATAATAATGAACAAAAAAAAAGAATTATCCAATTTGGTGCAGTCGTTCGGTTTTATGCGCATACATACATTTCGGTGATACATTTTTAGAGATAGTTATTAAGTACGACGCCAACAAAGCACTCTTTTTAGGGTGAATTGCCTCATTAAAAAAAACATCGTTTCCAAGGCGACAATTGGTTTGCTTTTTTCTGACGTTTGCAATAAATCGATTTTGTTAGGGACAGAAAACGCATGATAAATAATTTCATAACGCCAGAGATTATTCATAACGCCAGAACTTACCAATATATATAGCCTATAGATCTCGCAAATAATGTAGCTTTGTATTAGCAGTGAGCGCGTGCACGAAGCGGCAACATCGCACGAACTAAGTAGAGATGCTACGCAAAATCGATTGCCGATTGCGTCAAATCTGATAGTTGAATCGCTTATTAGGGAGAAAAATTAATCAGAAAAAAATACCGAACCGCCCATACTTCGGTATGTTTGTCACACCGAACACGCTGCTAAAATACCGAACGATTCGGCCTGGCAACCCTGTTAAGGGACTATATCATCTTTGAGGGTGCTATGTGGAGGGTTTTTTAAAGGAAATGAAGGAGTGGAGAGGGAGGAATAAGGGTTTAAGGAGTGGGTAGGAATTTGGGGTTCAGTGTGTCCTGGTCATCCGCCTCCAAGACCTAGACAAACCTGGTTATTTTTTAAATTATCATTCGAATCGATATATAGGGAATCGAATTATAAAAAAATATGTAATCTAAGGATTTTATATATTTGCCAATACAACGAAAAAATCGCAGCCAGCTTATAAAACTAAAGTATAAACGCCTAGATAAATTTAATATTTTTCGCAATAAATACTTGCTCCAGTTTCCTTTCTCCTACAAAATATGATATTTGGTACGCGTGAAATACGTTTCGCACTTTCATATTTCTTTACGCTAGCGAACACTTTTTTTTACTTGGCATAATTTGGATGAGTTATTGTTGTATTCAAAATCTGCTGGGAAATTTTCTAAGGGCTTATAATTTATTATAGTTTTGCTAGGCTGCGTTTTTCTAAGGATATTCTTTTGTAAAATATGAAAAATTTAAAAGCTCGTCTCGATGTTCGCTTTAGAAATACACTATTGTTGTATTTAATAAAATTCTCATAAAAAGCATTTTTATAATATAAGCGCGTATTCTGGATATTATTCTATGTAAGTTAACTGGTGGGATAGTCATTTAGTTATTTTTTTAATATTTTATATCATAAAAAATACATGCATAATTTTTAATGCATAAAAAAGTCCACAGATAGATTTTGCTTTAAATATATATTTTAAGTCCCAGCAGCTCAAATTTCTACCATTTATAACATATTTCCCTTGAAAACTTTAACTTAAGTTTTTTTTAAAATGTAGTTATTGAAAATGATATTCTGTATACTTATATAGTCGAAACTGTAATTTTATGAAATTCCCTCAATAGAAAAAAATCGCAAAGTGTGCTCTGCAAAAATATTACAAACACGTTGTTTTCTTTCTTTTTTGTTATATATTTTTGAGGTGTTATGCCGTGTTGCGCTACCTCCTTTGGCCAACGTTGCGGACAGCCTTGCAGTGTCCATCGTCAGGGCTGATGTGTGGTGATGACGGACATTGCAACGATGTCCGAAACGTTTTCTAAAGAAGGAGGTAGCGCAACACAGCATAACACCCCAAAAATAAATAATGAAAAGACTTTTGGCATTGAAAATCTAAAAAAAAATTTCTGTTATTTTACAAGTTACATGTATGAAAAAATCTGTTTTTCTTTAAATGCTACTTAAGACATTTCCCACGAGATTTTTGCTATGTTTTGTTAATTCACTTAATTATAATAGTTTTTTAACATTGAAACATTACTTGGAATGCTTTAGCCGTGTTTGGTGACCAGATCTGAATAGCCAGGTACTTCCCCACCATACTCTTCCCCATCTCCTTCCCTCCCCACTACCTTGAGCCTCACAACATACCCCAATTGGGGATGCCATAGTCTCACTGGCTCCAGACGGGAGCAGATGAGACTCTTGTGAGATATTCTTGTGAGTTGCTTGCGAACCAAATTTCGGCTCAACGGTTGATTAGTAGAATTTCGAACAACGGCTTACTTTCTTAAAAAACTTACTTTCATTTTCCTACAAACTGAGACATGCTTCTATGCTCTATAGCAAAGATTTAAAATAACTAAAACTTGCCACGTTTAAGTTTGTGGTCGCTGACGTCGCGATTGTAAATTTTGTCGACACTAATAAGATTTAAAAACATAATTCGTTCGTTATTTCGTCACTGTCGACTGAGAGATTAAGCATGTCAAGCTGTATATTAACCTAAACGTACGTGCGTACTGAACCTAAACGCAAACCAAAAACTAAATTTGGAGATCGCGCTTTCGGAGTGTCTGGGCCTAAGGCTTGGAACTCCCTACGGAACGTAGGTGCATAACAAGCCCAACAGAATTTAGGTCCAAAATAAAACCTACCTTTTTGGGCTCTCATACCCTTAAATAAAAAAAATACCTATCTGAGAGTATCATTCTTGTTTTGCCTATGATATACCTTATTCACAATTTTGGATTAACATTTTTCGATCCCTTAGACATCAATCTTTCTTTTACCAATGAACGAACCACATTTGGGAAGATAAATATTCTGATCAAATCCTTGTATTATTGTACCGCCAGTCATAAAATTTTGCTTTTGTTTTCAAAATACGCTCATTACAGAACTTATTACATATTATAGTTCCCAATTGTGCCATCTGCATGGGAATTTCTCTAAATAAGCAATAACAGTGTTAATCTCTAGTGATCTCCCAGGTAAGTCTGGTCCTGTATATTTTCTAACATTTTACGCAGCATCTCGTTCATTGGTCAAATCATTGTACATATAGTTTCGTATCGGTGATCGATAAACCAGTGGATGCAATTTTTAGCTATAATTTGTCTAGTTTGTAGTTAGAAATAAGGGTAATTTTTGGAGATCGCTGGCAACGGTTAATATGCACTTTTTTTGAAAAAACCTTTCGATTCACCTTAATTACATTAAAAGGCAACTATTTGCATTGGGGGAAGTGGAAAATATTTCATTCTAAATTTCGATTACGTAAAATTAAAATTAGCTTTCGTCTTGTGAGATTGTACGCCATTAGCTATTAGCTCATTCGCTGTCACTTTGGTATGTTGGTATTCCTGATACACTTGAATGTATAACGAACGGCTAGAAGATTTTGAAGGTACGGAGCACTTTCTTTTGAATCACAAACCATGTTACACAAACCTAGCGTAGCCGCTAAACTAATTGAAAAACTGGGATGTTTTTCTTGCCTTGACGCGAGTAGGCGTTATAAAGGGGCACTTTCTTTTGTATCACAAACCATGTTACACAAACCTAGAATTCCCATGAAGTCTGCTACGCTTTGCTCTAGCATCTTTTCGTACGGTAACAAGAATACCAACAAAACAAAATGACATTTGAAAATAATGTTTGAAAATGGACCGTCTCGTTTCACCGAATGAATGCTAATTTTAATTTTACGTAATCGAAATTTAGAATGAAATATTTTCCACTTCCCCCAATGCAAATAGTTGTATTTTAATGTAATTAAGGCGAATCAAAAGATTTTTTCAAAAAAATGCGTATTAACCATTGCCAGCGATCTAAAAAATTTACAGAAATAAGATTGTAAAAATGTATTATAAGTTTGTACAGCGCCCTTGAGGTGATTTTTCACAAAATCGGCGCCACACGAGTCATCCAAATATTATTTCTATTATTCGATACTACGTCTTCATCCAAAATGTATCAGGTGGGGTGATGAATCTCCTTGAAATGGTTATTCAGGTGTAATTTCTCCCCGATTCCAATGAATGCTAATCTACCCCCGCCTACAAACTCCCACCCTGTGTTCCCCTGGTAGACTGTAGCAATACCTGAAACTCAACCCTTGTTAACCACTTGTAGTTATGTTATGTATTGCTCTATTTACATTGATATCCATTGAAATACTCTTTGATATTAATTAACATTCGGAAATTACTGCAACCAAGGTAATGTTATATACTAATTTCTGTGTGGTAATATTATACTATATACCCAATGAATTTTGATCGCAAACGTAGGCAAATAAAATTTAAAAGAAATGATGGAATTTATTTATTTTCTTTTCTACACAGGTGTTTTTTTTTACATGAGCTCCACACAGGAGGCCCTGAGGAAAATAATTTCCCTCAGGGCCTATGTCATCTTTAGGGATGCTTATGGAGGGTTTTTTAGGGAATGGAAGGAAAGGAGAGTCACTGGAAGAAAAAGGTTTTAAGGGCTGCGTAGGAATCTGGGGTTCAATGTATCCTGGTGTAGTGAAATGAACGGATTCTGCCTAGAAAGAAAACAGACTTCGTCAATACACAACTAAAAAACCTGTGCTCAGAGATTTTAATTTGATATTTTCATGGCCATAAGTATAATCATGATTTAATTTTGTGGTGTCATGCCGTGTTGTGCTTATTCCGTCTTCAGCCGCCGCTACTCGAATTTTTACCGATTTTTTAAATATCTCCCTTAAGCATTTGAAGTTTTTAAGCTCTTAAAAAATATACATATTATTTTTTTAGATAATATCTAGACGCGTTCCACGCCGAAACGCAAATTATAAAAAAATCCCTCGATAGAAAAAAATCGCAAAGAATGCTCCGGAAATTATTTTTTCGGAAACACGATTTTTTCGGTTATTTTATAGTTGTGAAAAAATTCACAATGTTTCTTTAAATGATTCTTAAGTTGCCTTACACGAGATTTTTCTTCTATTTTAAACGGGTCGTGTTTTATTAAACATTTTCACAATTTTCGCATCGATTTTATCGCTTTAAATATTAACGCGCTCCTCTAACATTCGTTATTACATATCTCTACATCTTCTTCTTTTTGAGCGCGGATGCGGCCCCTTAAGCCGACGTATCGGACAGCGTTACAGTGTCCATCATCAGATGGAGTGTGTGTGTATGTACTTCAGCTACAATATCATTAATGTCATATTTTTCAATCTCAGCACTCTTAGCTCAATGAAAAGTCAAGAACTGCAACTGTAAGTCCGTCTCTCCTGGACACTTTCACTTCCAAATTCACCCTCCCTTTCAAACATTTCTATTTCTGATATTGACAATTCGTGATGATATTTCATTATAATATTAGGTCCTTAAATATGAAATTGGCGTTTTGTATGGGAGGAACAAAGAGTCGATTTTTTAAAAATATAATATATTTATTTAATCAAAGTATGTACCATTGCTATCTGTGCACTTTTGCCATCTCATAGGTAGTTAATAGATCCCTTTACTAAAAAAAACCATTCGGACGGGAATCAATAAAATCTTTGAAGACGGTTTAGACTGCCCCATCGGAGTTGAATTTTTTCCCTTGCGAGACGTTATCCAAATTTCGAAAAAAAAATGGTAATCTGTTGGGGCAAGGTCCGGAGAGTACGGTGGATGTCCAATTGAAGCTCCTCTAATTTTGTAGCCGTCTGTTGTGCAGTGTGTGGTCTAGCGTTGTCATGAAGCAGCAATGGCCTAGAGCGATTAACCAGCCTCTAAAAAAAACATAACTGTGTTTTCTTTTTGCGGCACCGTCGCCATACACATCATTAATCCTTCGAGCCGTTTCTGCAGCACTGGTGCCACGGTGGAACTCGTACTCGTAAATAACGCGATATTTCAAGTTTTCCATTTTGTAAACTAAGTGACGCAAAGAAAGAAAACAATTAAGGAAAAAACATATGAATTATAATTTTTGAAACACAAATACACGGGTAAATAGCTGTATAAATTTGAATTCGGAGTTCCTAACCAAAGAGAAGATATTTGAGATCAAAGTTGCCAATTTCGTGTGTTCTTTTTTCTTTCGTATGGTGGGGGGTCAGAGGGGGACATCTAGGTCTGCGAGCCAGTCTAGGGCCTCAGGCGTTGCCCTGTGGACCTCATCAATCCCGCCGGGGAATGAATGGAGCGGGCATTCGTTGACCACATGTTCGGTGGTCTGCACCGCACCGCATTCACACGTCGCCGACTCTTTAAGGCCCCATCTATGCATCATATGAGCACAACGGCTATGGGAGCACCTTATCCTATTGATGGCAGTCCAGAGTTTGCGAGGCAATGAGAACCCAGGCTGTCTCTCAGTGGGGTCTTGCACGAGATGGGCGTTTTTGACGTTGGCTGATTGCCACTCAAGCTTCCACCTATCTTCTGGGGTTAGAGGTGTTCGAAGGAGTCTTTCTCCTTCCGTCCAGAAGGGTTTTCGAGACTTTAAGCGGCATGCCGGGTGAGAAACGACATCATCGTGCAAGGGTATTTCGCTTTTTTGCAGCGCCTTCTTGTATTCCCTCAGTGTGTAAGGACCTAATATTATATAATAATAAAACACATAAAACTTATTTCATTTAATTTATTTTTGACCGTTACCGGTTTCAGCCTGTTAAAGCTATCTTCACATTCCTCTTTTGCATTTCGATAAAAAAGACCCTCCTCACAGCATCTCCAAAGATGACGTAGGCCCTGAGAGATTTTTTTCCCTCAGGGTCTCCTGTGTGGAGCTAATGAAAAAAAGTTAAATTACTGTGGTTTTCAGTGTTTAGTTTTGGTGTAGCCGTACAGTATCAAATACCAAGAACTATAAAGCTTAACTCCGTCGTCTACGTTAATTCTAATGCCTTTATTTATTAATTTAAATTATCTCTACCAATGGGTAGCCCATCCATACCGGCTTCGAATGGTTCAGAATGTTTCAGAATATTCCACAACATTTGAGAGTATTCTGTAATATTCCTGGATGTTCCCGAACGTTCCAGACTATTCCTGAACATTCAACAACATTTCAAAATGTTCAGGGATGTTTTGCAATGTTGTGGAATGCTCTCGAATACTCTCAAATGTTGTGGCCTGTTCTAGAAATTTGAAAAACGGGAATCTTCTCCATGGATTGAGGATAGAGGGCTACCACACCGTATAATTCCCATGATCGTACCGGGACTCGTTTCAGAGTTTTAACTGCATGCATGTTTATGTTCACTTTCTTTCATAATATATATTGATTAAAAGGTTTTAAGAAAAAATTATAAAAAAAATGTTTTCACAGATTCGGCATAAAAGTTCCGATTGCCTTCAAGCCAATGAAAATTGGAGACAGTTTTATCGGTTTTTTTCAAATCGGTGAAGATCACACTTCCGGGCATTTTGTGCTCAGTGGTTAAGAGAATCCAACCCTCCGGCACAAACACAGCTGGAGTTTCTGAAATGCAAGGCATCTTCAACCCCTGCTGAGCAATTATCCGCCTAACGAACAGGTAAATTAATAACGACATTACTGCGAGCTGCGGCGGGCGGTCGTCCAAGCCACCAAACCGAAGCTCTGAAGGCATTCGTGCGGAAGGATGCTAACTTCTTGTTATTTACCTAGTTTGTCTCAATTGCACGTGTAAATAAACTGTTGTATGCATTACGGTTATTCGGTTAAGGATCCAATTTGCGTAATTTGTGGCAGCTTATGCATTGAAGTATCATTGGGGATAGGATTTCATACGAATAAAATAATAGTCAGACTTCCTTATGATGCACTATTTATTTATAACACATTTCTTGTTTTTACATTAACTTCCCTCGGGAAGAATATAATTTCCCTCAGGGCCTATTTCATCTTAGGGGATGCTGTATGCCAGTGGCGGTCCGTGAGATTTCAGTCAGCTGGAGTGTTAAAATTGAAAAATACAACGTTATTGATGTTGTTGCAGTTGAAAATGAAGTTTATTTTTTTTAATTTTCAATTTTTTGTTAGGATTTCAGAGTTCTTTCAAGATTTTCACATATTTAAACATCTTTTTGCGAAAGTTGAAATAATGAAAAAAAAAACTTTATTAATTTTTAATTTTTTAAACTTGATGAGTAAAATCTCAAATTATAATATTAAATTAATTGAACACAATATTAGCGAAACTCAATCGAAATCTGGAGACAGAAAAATCAGAAAAGATATTGGCTCCGCTGGGACTCGAACCCAGGACCTTTTGCTTACATGGCAACAGCTCTACCGATTGAGCTACGGAACCCATATTAATTCGGTCACTTTTAACTGTATCATACTTCGACTAAGAACTACCAACATTATCTTCATCTTCTTAGCGCACATATTATTGGCTGCTATCATTATATATGATTGCAAGATTCAACTCGAACTAAATGCAATCTAGATAGTGTCTGGATAAATGAGGGGAGGGGGGAGTGGGGAGGGGGGAGGGGGGAGGGGGGAGGGGGGAGGGGGGAGGGGGGAGGGGGGAGGGGGGAGAAATTGATTATTACTGAAATATCCACCCTTATAGGATTAACGCATGCGATACCTACATAAATACACACTTCACCACAAGCCTCACATCTGCCCTAATGATGGACACTGTTACTCTGTCCAATCTTTAGCTAAAGAAGGATGAAGCGCAACATGGCATAATAACCTAAAAAACTCAATTCACTTCCAAAAAAATTGTAACTTAACTAACGCGAGGAAAATACGTCGAAAAAAAATACGAAAGGTAGCTGAACAATTTAAACCATCTGCTATCTTCAATTCATTCTTGCGATTTTTCAGCGAGCTTTTTATCAGTCGTAATTTAAAGTTATATCCGTGCAATGTATGATTATCCATAAAAGGCTAATGAACTACGACAAATGAGAATCTTTATGAGATAATAGCGTAAACATTTGAATATTACTAGACCTAAGTGATAAAAGCGTATTATTTCCCCCTCCCCATACCGGTTCCATTGGAACCGGCTGGGCTAGCGTATGGCTTCGCGTGAACCTAAAAAATGTGACGTCATTATTCTTGTTCCAGCCAGCGTCAAGCTCGCATCTGTACATTTTACGAAATAACTCGGCAAAAATTGTGGGTTTTGCCGTGAAAACGTGTAAAAATAGAAATGAAAAAGATAATAAACCCAATTGTCGTATTACATTCCAGAGGTAAGTACTATTTTACTTTATTTTAAGCTTATTCAGATGTAATAATATAATCAGTTTTAATTACATATATAATATCACTCGAGATACATGGCGTGTGCTCGTCGCTGTTTACTGGGGTAAGTAAATTATGAAACACTGACTGGTACCCGGCATGCGTTGCTATGCCATTTAATAGCGAAATTGTTTCTCCCTGCGCGTCCTTTCCAATTCGACCCGTTCACCTTCCTCCTTCCCTTCCTCTCCCGCATCCCCTTCCCCTCTCGCGTTCCCACTCCTCTTCCACCTTCCCTTTCCTCACTCTACTCCCCCCCCCCCCTTCCCGCGAACCCCCCTCCTAAGTTCCCCTCCATTATTAACCTCCTACCTCCCGCGGATCCCTCTCCCGATATCCCCTCCCCCCTCCCGAGTTCCCCTCCCCCCTCCCGAGTTCCCCTCCCCCCTCCCGAGTTCCCCTCCACCTCCCGGGTTCCCCTCCCCCTTCCTGCATTCCATACATTCATTCCCGTTACATTCAGTTTTCAAAGAGCTCGTGTGCCACTTAATGAAATTTTTTTATACAAATTTCATGATGCCAGAGCTCGTATCCTTTCCCCTTCCGCCTCCCCTTTCTCTCCCGCGTCCCCTTCACCTCTCGCGTTCCCACTCCGCCTTTTCCGCCTTCCCACTCCTCACTCCCCTCGACTGCTTCCCTATCCCTTAAACCCCCCCTCCCGTGCTCCTCTCCCCCCTCCCGAGTTCCCCTACCCCCTCCCGGGTTCCCCTCCCCACCCCTCCCGCGGACCCCCTTTCCCGAGTTTCCCTCCCCTCGCTCATCCTTCACCCCTCTCCCATCCGCCACCCCTCCTGCATTCCATACATTCAGTCCCGGTACATTCAGTTTTCAAACAGTTCGCGTGGCACCAATTGCAATTTTGTACACAAATTTCATAATGCCAAAGTTCACAGAAATACAGAAACCTTTGCGGGCGTGCTCACAATAACTCACCAAAGTTTCATCGCAATCGGATGAACGGTTAGGCCGGTTACAGTGCTCGACCGACGGTCGGTGCGTATGGACGGTCCTGACGATACGCATGCGTACTGCGTACGGTCGGTCCTGACGATCGCATACCACTGACCGACCGTCGGTGCGTACCGTCAGTTCACGCTTGACCAACAAGCTGACCGGACGTCGTATGCGAAATGGACGCGTTTACGAATAGTTTAATTGCTGCTTATTATCTTCGTAGACGTATTAGGAACAGAAGATGTAGATATTACGTACATTCGATCGTCGCCCAAAGAGCATTTCAAGGGGAATTCACTCGTTGGTCGACCGACGGTCCGCATGCGCACGCGCTCGACCGACGATTCTCGTACGGACTGCGTAGCGATATACGCATGCGTACGGTCGGTCTTGCACTGAACGATTTATGAATTTTCATACAAATGACAAGCGCGACCGACGTACGCACCGACCGTCGGTCGAGCACTGTAACCGGCCTTAGCAATTCACAGGAAAGTACGTAGAACAGTTTATATGGAAAAATGAAATTGTTGTTTTTACTAGCTTCCTCGCATTTTTTCAACGGATCAATTTTCTTTAATTGTAGAGTGACCAAAATGTACTGCGGTCTTAGATATATAATTTTCTCAATCTCCTGTTTGTTGTGAATAGTGTTGTCAGAACAGAGTAATCCTTATATCGGTACCTATTCAAGTAGTTTCAATTAGTTTTCTCTTGAGATATTTGGTTCTAATTACTTAGTTTCACCGTTCCATCACCATATAAATAGGGTTTTCCCCCTTTCCTAGGCTATTATCTTCAGTTTTGAAATTTTCCGAGATTCCACCCGTTTTTTGCCATCATTCCAGGTCGGTTTTAATTAAATCGTCCCCCGGGACCATTCATGTTACGTTTTCCGTGCCCTTATCGATGTTATTTATTTTCAACATTCCCGTCTAAGATTTTTTTGTTTCCATTTGAAACTTTTGGCGCCCAAAACCTCCAGTTTTCGATCTCGCCTTATGTAAACACGATCCGGGGTTAATAATCCTTCAACTCTTTGTCTAAAGGTTTGTTTATTATACAGTTCGTTCACCCTACGTTCCTGTGAGAATTTATTCAAGGACACTCAATCTGATCAAAGTCCACTAACCCTATACACGCTTCTATTTTCTCTGATTGGTTCAGATTATTATTAATCGCTGTACACACTCTCTTATTGGTAGAATTTAAAATTTCTTTGTTCTCGAGACAATTACGATACGGGGCTTCCCTCGCTTCAGTCTTTATACAGATCTCTGTAATAGTTCCCAACTGCTCGGACAGATGTCGCCGAATGTACCGAATTCTCTACATAGTATTAAGGAGGAAAAAAAAATTCCTTGTGGGCTTCTCGTAGGTTGAAGGTTAGCATTCATCACAGCCCCCCCTATAGTTATAATTCCAGCGGTAAACACTCCTCCTAGTGTTAATTGATGGAATTAGAACTAAACATAGGTGATCTAGTTTTGTACAATTTTCCTTAAATCTTCCTTTTTTCTTTTTTTTCTTCTTTTTTTTCCAAACTTGTTGCGCGCCCCTGCCTTTCACTATTTTATATCGTAGAATCCTGTTCGGTGTTCCTCTGTGCTGAAACCATTTTTCAACTTACTCTTGTCCTCTCAACGACCTATTTGAATTAACTTACTTATGTCAGTTGCTGTTCCTACCCTTTGTTCTACCCCCCTAAGATTCTTACCCCTATACCTTCCTCCCCATGATTCTTATTTCCACAACTCCCCCCTAAGACTCTTCTTCCGTAACCTCCCCCCCTAAGATTCTGCTTCCGTAACCCCTCCCTAAGTTTTCCTTTATTTTTCTCAACCGCAACAATGTATCTAAACCACATTCGAAACAAGTCACCCCCTTTAGAATTCGGATGCGTTTTAATCCATTCCGCTTACTTGCTCTATATTGCAAATCGGAAATAATCCGGTCACCCGAGAAATATTGCCAATCCCCGGTAAGTCTAAACTTCTAATTTATTCAGCCGGTATCCATGTAATGGTGTATCTAAAGGTCCAATCCATCCCTGTTAAATGTTTGAACGCAACGATTTGAAAAGGGCATTTTATGTTTATGTGTAGTATTTTATTTTATTTTTATCCGTCCTTTGCTGTGTATGTTATGTTGATTTTATTTATTTTTATGTCACCATGTCAAAGAAGTATTTGTTTCAAAATCGTTCTTCAAACTCGAAAGAAACAATAATATACTCGACGTTTGTTTGTTTAACGTTATCTTAAGTATCTCTTTTTTCACAGTAATATCTCGAGGTGCTCCAATAACAAATATTTCTGTCACAATCATCCTGTCACAAACATATTTTATCAGTGAGACCAACTATGTTTGTGATAATATAAACATTTCCTCGCGATAGTGTTTGTTCAATCGCTTGTTTACATAACCATGTTTTTATTATTAGTGTTATTGGACTGATTCGAATTCGAGTGTTTTAGTACGTCGGAGGAATGCAATTTTGTTTATATAACAGCTTTTTCGTTTATCATTAAGCACCACCCTTCTAAATTTGGGTCAATATTCCTAGGTGTTATGAAATTTATGAGTTTTATCCGGTTTAGGGCACGTTTTTCCACTTTTGTTTCAAATTATTTGGTTTTTTGAGTTTTATTATTTTTTCCGACTGTATTATTTAATGATACGTTTTTTTTCACTTGTTTTACGTTTCATGAAGATGTTTTAATGGCACGTTTTTCACTTTTCGTTTATTCATAATTTTTTTATTTTTTTATTAATTATAATTTTATTTATTTATTTATTTGTTCATTCCATTTTATTTTTATAATATCTCAGAATCCTCTCAACTTGTAAACCTTTACTCTCCTGGTCACGCGGCAACAGTTGTAATGGTCCGCCACCCCTGGCTTTGACACCAATTGTGATGAACCCTACCTAATTGATTTACTTTTCTAAGCTTCTACCTCGTAGTTCAAATCTCGTAGCTACGTTCATAATTCTACCCTTATGTCCTACTGATCACACCCCTAGGTATGATGGCCTGACTAAACCCCCCCCTTTTTCGATTTGTTTCTACCTCAGGCTCGTGATTTTCTAACCCCTATACTTTATAATCTAGCTGAACCTATCCTATTTTCTCAAATCCCTGCGATTTTCTCGCAGTAAACAAGATTTAAGATTTTTTGTTCACATTATTTCTATATTCTTCGTTGTGTATTTTTTTTGTTTTAGAATTTACATCTGTTTGCATACTTAATATGCACACATATGTAGAGAAGATAATGTATTACGTGTGGTAACCCCTAGATTCTTTTAGAGAAAGGGTGAGAATTTTCCGATCTATTTAGTTATTATTATTTTAGCACATTAAACCGAGTTTGATAAACTAGCCTCACCCTTAAACCTCGTGTCTACTTGATTTCCGTAGGAATTTTGTTTGTTTATTTAATCCTTCCTATCACCGCTGATGTGTCGATAACATAAAACAACAGTTAATAAATTCAAAATTTAAAGGTAGGGAAGTTTACCTTACCGTTGTAGGATGGTCGTATTTGAAGGTCCAGTTTTATCACTCGAAGTCCTTGTCTGCAACTTCCCCTAACATAGTGTTTTGTATTCATGGTTAGTATTCATGGTTAGTATTCGCGAAATTGTTGAAAGAGCAGGAATGGATAGACATGGATGGATATGGGGATAATATGTTTGCTGAAAAGTCGGCTCCTCCGCTAACCAAGTGAAAACCGATGAACAACAATTACAAACCGGATTCTCCCCAGTACGTTTGCTAGGCTTGTCCTTAGATCCGAGTTTTACCCTCTTCAACGGGCGTCTCATGCTATGAAAGGGGCCCTTCACGCCAGCAGGGGGAATACCTAGTCTTCATGCCGTTTTTCTGTCTTACTCCGACTTCCGTCTCCTCCGGATTGAATTTAACTCTACTGAGTCTAGAAGGGGTATTTCATGTCTTCCCTTATCATGCCTCTATCCGTTGAATGTGGCGTAAGCTTGTGACGGGCAGATCCATCCTCCCGCGTGACCGACCCAGCGTTACACTCCACCTCTGACTAGCTGACATAAAACGCACCTCGTGAGCCTTATGTTTGCTTTCAGGTTCGACAAGGACTTACGGTATGCAAATAACCTGCAGCTTTAATGCCGCGTCAGCGTACTATCCGCATACGTCCTTCCTCTTCCCCGTATGCCCACCTCGACAATACCGCCACAAGATCAAAGCTCTCCGACCAGAAAGGTTGACACTTACATTTCCGGATAGCCAACACTCACATACAGAAGCCTTGAAGTCTAGATACGTGTGCAAATTCGGATTTAGGACTGTATGAGTATTTGAACACCAGTGTTTTTTAAATGAGGTCACTAGTTCCTCGTGTGTTAGGTATTTAGGATTGCGGATGATTATGGATTCCTGGATACCTACTTCCTATAAGAGAAATTTGTAAAATGAGATAAATCATGTTGTCATTGAATCAATGACCTCCTGAATAATAATGATGAGCTCTTTTGAGTTTGAAGCTAGTTGCGGTACTTTACTTTGCGAAATTTTTTCATGCTGTAACAATGCTACCTATTGGCGATCGCTCTAGTATAATCAAGTTGTTAGAATTGAATGAATTTAACGTCAATGTTGCTATCACATATTGAATGCAGATTTCGTCGTAAGCTATAATTGATAAACTTGTCCCTTGGCATTTATGCTTTGTTTTGTTTATCTATTGATGGGATCTAGGTGACTGTGTCAATGGGTGACATTGAACTCCAATCGAAATTTTTGACGCACAATCGAAGGTCATATAAACATACCCTAATCATGCAGGTGAAAGGAAGCTAATAGGTATTTGTTTTACAAGTACGCTAGGATATCAAAATTGATTTAGTGATGCGTTTCTATCTAATTATTTGTTAAGTATTTGTTTTATTTAATGTATGTATTGTTGTTAATTATATTTCCCTCATCTTAATATTGTATTTATTTTGTAATTTTAAAATGTGGAATGTATTGCATTGCACTTCCCCTGCATACATTCTGGAATAAATCATTATTATTATTATTTTTATTATTATTATTCAAATATGCCAATGTAATTACCTAAAATTGATTGAGAGGTACATTTCTATTAAATCGTGTAGTACCTAATTACATTGCGCCAATAGTTAATTAACTCCGATGAACGAATGAACGATAAGGGATAGATACATCATTTTTTATGGTTTATTTGTTTACACTTCACATAGACGACCTTCGGTTTACTGACCTACTTTGGAGATTGTTTATTTCTACGGTCATTGTCCTTTTGAAACACGATTCATTGTTTAACTAATTCATTTATATTTTATTTGTCCTAGTTTTTACCCAAACATCGGTCGTTTAAGTAGGTACTTTGCTAACCTAAGGGGTACCTGGATGACCTAGTTTCAACTAAGGTATAATTTGCTTGACCTAGTTTTGAGAAATATGGGTGTTTCGGTTACGAATCAAACTGATATCTTATGTCGCCGTATCCTTATGCGCGCTTAAATAAACAATAGACCTACCTAACTAAAACAAGTACTTGTATGACGTAATTTTTAAATAGGTATTTCCTGTTTGACCTGATTTTTGAGACGCATGGATACTCTCGCACACGAAATATAGAATAAGGGGATTCCTCAATAGTCATTCATTACGTTCTACGCGCCTCGATTCGTTTTATATGAGTTATAATAAATTAGCGTATTTTACCTAACTGAAGAAAATACCTTCATATATGTCCTGGTTCTAAAGCAGGTATTTTCTATTTGACCTACTTTTGAGCAAATGAGACTTGTTACCAGTGTGTTAGTGACAAAACTTTAAAGCTCCGATTGATTTATTGGTGATGCCGCCCGTCCCTTCCTTCTCTGTCTCTGAAAATAATTAATAATTGGTTAAATCTTACCAGCCTCGATCGATTACAATTTTTCAAGTCGGGAATTTTATGACAACGACATTGTGATCAAGGCTTCCTTTTTTTGTTTCCTAGCTAACGGTTTCCTATCGGCCTTTTTGAGAAATGACTCTGATGACGGGGAAAACTCTTCAAATATCTGTCTATTTAAGATTCACTTCGGTATTTCACTTAGTTTCTCAACCTCGTATTAACTATTGTTTTTATTTCATTCGATTCGAAAAATGATTTATCAAATTGCAATTCAGATGTTCTAATTTTAAAATCCGGAATTAGGTAAATTATTATTTATTCTGAATATTTTAATATCACTTTAAATTAATAACCGTAGATACGCACGTTTCCTAAGTGTTCAAATTATTATCACTTTTGTTTATTGTAATTAGTTATTTAAATCACAATGAAATTTTTAAGGCATCTTATTGTCGTAACACCATGAATCGAGCAATTTGTTATTGTTATTAATTTCACCGATATTAAGTAATTTAAAGTAAAATTATAGTTTTAATTATTATATCATCTTTAGTTAGTTTTAAAAATAATCGCGTCATGTGTTTTCTTTTATCCGGTAAACTGTATTTATTTTAAGACACTGTATTTTTGTTAAATATTAGAAAGTCAATAACTATATGTTGTAAAAGAAACACGAATATTATTAAATTCCTATTTACTGATTTTAAACACTTTCAATATAAAACAAAACACCCGAACTCTCACGAAGTATTATTTTTAAGCACTTTTCGGATTTTTTATTCCTCAATTTAAAAGGGAGATTATATACCGAATTTACTCCTTTGCAAACACTTGTAGAAATTTCAACTTTTAATAAAGAGTTATACGTTTGTTCCTGGACCCCGGTCTGTATCCCAACTGCCAACGGACTCTCAACAAAACTCTCAACGAACTCCCCGTTCTTTATCAAACCATGGCGTTTTAAAGACTTCTTAAAGCTCTCCTTTCGTAGGAAAATGACTTCTGTTCACCCAGACTTTCATAGGAAAAAACCCAAATTCGATTCCTCCGTATACGACCTTTTGTCAAATCTCTGATAATCTCCTGTCTCATGTTTTAGACCGAAACCAGCCTAACATCTCTCTCACGTAGGAAATCACATAAATTTTCTCATTGACATGTATTTATTTAAAATTTTTATGGTAATAAGTCATTGTTAATGTGTTTGTAATAAAGTTTTATGGGAATTCTATATTGTAAACATTACGTTAGAGCAATGTTAATTTTTATGGCCCTTTTTAATCGATAATGGGCCTTGTGTAAATAAAAGGCATGTTCGGATCTTCATTGTTTTTGAAAACAAAATACATGTGTGGTCGACAACCATTTCCTGCGTCCACTTTGTCAGTAGCCAAGCTCAATTATGTGATCCTTTCAACGGCACAAATGACATAAAACGACCATTTCTTTGAATAAAATCATCCGTAATTTGTCCGGTATTGTTACTTGACCCCAGACACTTAACAATACTAATTGTATT